>QJNX01000038.1:0-305324 GCA_004155925.1 Monosporascus sp. MG133
GGGTTGGTTCCGCGCGGGAGTGTCCACGCCAACCGGCGACTAATTAAGGCTAATCAACGATCAAGGGCTCTCGTTCGTTCTTCGATGCACAGAAATCTCGCGTCAGCATAACGCAGGTCCTGGACGAATCCTGCAAGGCCGACAGCGAGTTCTGCAGCGGCTACCTTGATGAGCTGGCGAACGAGCTCATCTCGGACGCTAACTGCGACAGGGACTACAGGCAGCAGAACTCTGTCGTGGTGCAGGCCTACATGGGCATGCGCGCCTATAAGACCGTGTACGACGCCACGTGCCTGCAGGACCGGGACACGGACACCGCGGCGTACTGCTTCGCCAACGCCGTCACGAACCTCACGACGTCCTCCAACGTCTACCTGTACTACCTCCCCCTCAACTCGACGTACCCCCAGAGGGCCGAGCCTTCCTGTAACAGCTGCACCCGCGACACCATGGCCATACTGCAGAGCGACACGTCCGACCGCAGCAGCTCGATAGCAAGCACCTACGAGGGCGCCGCGCTGCGGATCAACGAGGTCTGTGGGCCCGGCTTCGTCAACGCGACACTCGCGCCGGAAGCGGTGAGCAGTGCCGCCATTCCGATGGGTCGGGCGTCGACGCCGATGCTGCTGCTCCTGCCGCTCATCATGGCCGTCTTGCAATGGCTGACATAGCACGAGCCGTCACCATATCAATGTGATTTAACAAGCAACGGATAGACGCGGAGTTTCGGAACGGATATAATGCACTTAGGATCTTAGGCACGGCAGGCAGGGTCACGTCTTTACCGGGATATATATTTTTGGTTGCGTTGCAACAACAACGGCGCGTTTTGATACCCACGGCAGCAACCTTTTCTTTGCACATATTTTTATATACACCTACATCGTCTGTCTCTGAGCAGCGTCAACCTCGCTAGGATATATTGTGGATGGCATTAGACTGGATATTATATGGCGGTGAAGCTGTGGAAAGGCGGTCGCTTGGGGGTTCGGCTGTAAAGGAGAGCCTACTGTGTCACGATGATGGGGCTGATGGCAATCTACTTACATCTGGGCAAGGGGCGTGCAAACCAACTTCACGTACATACTCACGGATATCATAGTATTAATGTCTACACGTACACGTTCAATTTGAGCTTGACAGAAGCGTGAATCCGCCTAATATCGATCTACCAAATCCGCCCTCCAAACCGCAGGTCCGGGCCCCCCTGAAACCTGTGTAACGGCTCTATAGAGGCATTTTGCCGGCATCTGGCAACCGCCCATCTGGACCGCCGCCGTGATAGGGCATCTCGAAGTGGGCGTAGCTGCGGTGTAATCGACAGCCCCTTTCCCCGCCTCCCTGGTGGCCCCATGTGCGTTCTCTGCGCCGCAGCCCCGGGTACGTACATAGGATGATATACATGTGGGCTGAATCTGGCGTTCTACGGATGTCTGTCTCTCTGCAGATCTTTACCCCCAGAATCTAGATACACTAAGTAATTAAACCAATCGCCAGGCAAGGCCGCCACGTGCTTCTTCGCGTGGTTTCGAGTCATTTAGTCCCCATTCTCGTTATTTAGTCAGCAATGATCAGCAGAGTTAAAGATGTCGTGCAGCGGCGCTAGTTAAGAGTGCAGACGGCGGGTTTTAAATAGGGCGATCCACGAGTCCGTCCGCTGGAACGCGCGTCAGTACCTATCAAGCCAATGTCTCGGGGTATGTGCGTGTAGCTACCAACTCCCCTGCTGCACGCTCCGCTACACGATGTGAAACGTGATGACGGGCCCCTCCCCTACTTACTTACCTGAGATCAGACGGCTCCCCCGGGGCTGAGGGGTGCGATTGCGAGGGTCCTGACGGTTAGCTGCCTAGGTTAAAATGGAGAGATGGATGGACGTTCGTTGCTGGGCCGTTCTGCATTCATTGCAGCCCCCACGGAATATAGTCATTCCAAGCCGTAGGTAAGTATACGCTGCAGGGGGTATTTCTGTCATACCACGGCGGCTTGCTTAGACTAGGTAACGTTGATCTGTTTCCTGAGGAATCCGTCCCGTACTGCAGTGTGGAATAATGCAAAACCGGACTTTTTGGTAGAATTAAAAAAGATGAAGAAGAAAAAGACGGGTCAGGGGTCGAAGATAGTACCGAGCCGTCGAATGCGTCGCGGAATGCGCTCGATGATATACGTTCCCGTCGCGCCGCCTTCTCTCGTCTTCTCTCTCAGAGTGCGTCTCTAAGTAACCTCTTTGTCAGCCAGGTGAAGAAAAAGACCAAGAATCTCTTATCTAATTCATCCTCCCAGATCTCCGGACCCCTTCATTTTGAGCGATACCCCCGTCCGGGGTCACCCCTCCAATTACGCCGGTGGGCGGCCATTCATTGACCTTTGCCCAGCTACTCTAGAGCGCGGCTAACATGCCATACACCGGTATGTCCCGTCCTGCAGCGGACAGCGGACCCGCAAACCGGACTTCTTCAGCATGGTATTGCGCACAGGTTCTTTGAATCAATATGTATATAACATAGGCTCTTGTCATTGTTTCGAGGTTAACGTCACCTCAAGTCGACGGGACCCTTCCCGACCTCGACCTCGGCCTTCTTCTTCGTCCTCAGACCGGCCTCTCCGCCGTCCATGCCGGGGTAGAGCTCGACCTCGCGCTCGAGGCCCTTGGTCTCGTTTGCAACGGTCTCCTCGGTGCCCTCGGGGCGGCGGTGGACGGGGATGAAGGCGTCGTAGTAGCGCGGCATGACGAAGCCGACGATCATGAGCAGCAGGCAGACGTGGGCGAGGATGAAGCCCGCCACCATCATGGGGTCGTACCGCAGCGTGTAGAACTCCGGGTACGCGAAGCTGAAGATGATGGCCAGGATCGGCCCGCTGACGTACCGCAGCAGTACTGGCAGGAAGACTGGGATGCTCCAGTTCCGGCCGCCGCCGACCACGACGTTCAGGTCCCGCCTCAGCTGGTTGCCCTGTGGAAAGGAATGCCGCGTTAGTCTATCAACTACGTAACCCCTAGCCGGCTAGCTGTCGACAGATACACTCCGCGGAAGACTTACCGAATAGAATGACAAATACCAGAACCGGCTAAGGAAGGCGTTGCTGTCCCAGAACGAGGCAGCTGGCGCATAGGGCGATTTCGCGATGAGAACGGCAAAGACGGAGCAGACGATATAGAGGCCGAAGCCGGCCACGGCGCCGTAGCCGGGGTGCCCGACGCCGTGCGCGACGGCGACGCCCAGGATCTGGGCTCCAAAGTAGCCAAAGTTGTAGACGGCGAAGGCGGGCAGACCCGTCTGGTCGACGACGTCGGTCCAGCGGTACACGGTGGTGGCGCTGACGACCTCGGACCACACGACGAAGATGAGGGCCACGTTGTTGACCCAGCGGTCGATGCCATCGAGCAGGTAGAACCCGAACTCGGTGCAGTAAGGCAGGCACAGCAGGAAGGACAGCAGGGTCAGGGCGCTGACGATGACGGGGCGAGAGTATGGGAGGCCCGAGTCGACGCACAGGGTGGCGGCGGCGTCGAGCATGACGAAGGCGGAGCTGAAGCCGAGGACGACGAGGGTGAAGAAGAGCAGGAAGGCCCAGAAATTGGCGCCCGGCATATGCAGCACGGCCTCGGGCAGTGTCAGGAAGCCGACGACGAAGGCGCCGAGCCGCACGCCCTCCTCGGGCCACAGTCGCAGGTAGCCCACGACGCCGAAGACTGCGAAGGCGGCGACGTTCTCGAAGAGCACGTTGCTGCCGCAGATGAGGATCGCGTCCATGACGGCGTTGGAGTGCTTCGCGTTGTACGACGCGTACGACGTGAAGTAGCCGAACCCGATGCCCGTCGAGAAGAACACCTGCCCCACGGCCGTCTGCCACACGGTGCCCGAGGCCAGCTGGTCGGAGCGCCAGGTGGCCCACAGGAGCTTGACGCCCTCGCGGGCGTTCTCGAGAGAGCACGCGCGGCCGACCAGGATGAGGGTCGTAATAATAGGCAGGCCCATGGTGAAGTAGACGACGCGACCCGTGAGGCCGACGCCGCGGAAGATCGAGACCCAGACGAGGAACCAGATGAAGGCGCTCCAGCCGACCGTCTCGCCGATGAGGGCGCCGCCGGGGTACTCGGTGTAGCTGGCGACGGCGGAGCTGTCGTCGGCCAGGGAGCCGTACACGGGGTCGACGTTGGCGACGACGTCACGCGTGTAGAACTCCTCGATGCGGCCTTCCCAGGGGAGCGGGCTTACGAAGGAGTGGCGGAAGTAGTTCATGATCCAGGCGAGGTTGACGGTGAAGTAGTGTACGACGATGAAGCTGACGAGCACGGGCCCGAGCCCGACGCCCCGCAGCCGCCGGTGGATGTTGTTGAAGGCGATGACGGTGCCGCCGCGGTACGCCTGGCCGATGGAGATCTCGAGGATGAGCGCCGGGATGGCCACGACGGAGACGGCGATCAGGTACGGCACGAACCACTGCAGTCCGTAGTTGTTGTACACGACCGACGGGTACCGAAGCAGGTTACCCTGGCCCGCGCAGCCGCCCATCGCGGCGAGCAGGAAGGCCGCCCGTGAGGGCCATTGGTCGCGCCCGTCCTCGGATTTCGCTGGGGCCGGAGCCAAAAGGTTCACGACCTTTCGGAGCAATCGTGAGGCGCTCATGAGTACCTAATTAACGGCGGTGCCGGGTGTGATCTCGTGGTTTCCTGAAGTCGGTAGGATTTATATATATATATATACTATATATACGTAGGGAGTGGTGGTCATAGTATAACCATAGCAACCCTCCTCCGATTCGGAACTCCCTAGCGCATGTGCAGGCCGGAGAAGAAGGAAGGGCGTTACATGCGAAGTGAAATAAGTAGGAATTGCCCCTCGGGACGTCAGAGAGGAAGAACGAGCGGGCCGAACGACACCCTTTCCCTCTCCCTTCCCTCTTACCTCTTGCCGACCAGCCGACCTAGGTAGGTACCCTTTGCGCGTTTTGTGCCTGGTCTTGCGCCATACGGTTCAAGCCTTGCCAAGAGCCCCGCAAACCTTAGGGGTGGACTGCCGATCCTTGTCCCCTAGGGCCTATGACGCTCAACCATGCTTGCATTGTCGAGATGCAGACGCGGACCATTGGACTGTACGTAACCTTAACTCGGTCGACGTGCCTTGCTGTTGTTTATTGGGGCCTTGGCTGGACAGGGTTCAGCCACGGGGGGCGCCGCGTGGTTGGTCGCCCCCAAGAGCTGCCGCCCCGGCCGAGCCCGGTGACGGTTCGTTCGGCGCCGCTTGGCGTCAGCGCCAAACCCGGAAACGGTGAACGGTATGATATAATGGTATGAGACCCTTGAATTTTCTTTCCCTTTTCTAATTATCCCGCGTTGGGGGTTGTGTGTTTACTCTACTCGCGAATTAGCCATTCCGTCATGCCGTACTGCTCGCTAACCGTATAAGGTAACCGTTTATCCCACCATGTACCATCAGGCTCGCTCGTCCTATCCCTATGCACCTCCTTATGTAACTTCTAATAATCGTACCACATTACGTGAGCGAGCGAATATGAATTCCCCCTCGGTGGCAAGTCAAGTATGGATGCTCTTATTGCAATTTACGGTCCCCCGGGGGACTGGGCTGGCTTGCGCTTGCCGCTTAGTACTGTAGGACCAACTATGACGTCTCTTGAGCCGCGTGATGTCGGCTGCGTTCCCCCTCAGCTAAGGCGAGTATGCAACTCTCGTTCGACGGGTTCGAGAAACTTTCAGCTGTTGCTGTCACAGAAGCGGATAAGCCGCAGGCGAATGGACCGTCCGCCTCCTCTGTACGCAATCCCTGGGGGCGCGTGACTGGCATTGAATGTCCAGCGGCAAGAGTCTTGCGTATGAACGGAAAACGTGAATAAAATCCTAATTGTCGCGCCGTCGAATAAGTACTGCATACCTACAGAAGCAGTGAGTCAAGCTCACGGAGTCCTTTTGGCGTTCCTTTGCTCCTGTAGTGGCGAAGAACCACGGAAATACGGAAGCCTAGATTTGAACGACGAAAGTACCTTTCCTTATAGCATGTGGTTTAGTCTCGGGATGAACCGAGCCAATAATGGGACATCACCTCGAACGACGCATTCCAGGAATGTGCAAGCTTCGGATGTCACATCGTATCCACTGTACACTACCAGACGTCTGAGACATCGAGGTTCTGATGGCCACTCGGGCCTGGCAGAGCCCAATACCAATTGTATCTAGGCTTGTGAAGTGGACGTGCTGAACAACATCCCTCGAGAGCGGAGCCGGCGAGGCTTTGTTGCTTCCCAATATGCGCCCATATAAAACATTGCGTAAACGACGGCGAGTCGGAAATAGATGCTAGCCCATGTGTTAAAAAACTGGCCTTGTGGACACATCGAGGTCTGTTCTGTTGTCGGCGGCTTTCACACTTGTGAAGATTAAGGAGCCCTTGGCATCGAAACAGTGGGCAACCATATACGGACGAGCCTAAACGGCGGCGGAAATGTTGTCTAAAGCCCCGTCATTTGATAATTCTATGTACAAGAGCCCCCATCTATCCTATAATTGCACACGATCTCTACTCTAGAATTCTTTCCTTCCGGTTTACCATTTAAGCTAATCCGCGAACCCGAAGAGGTCGCCGATAGCGGGGACGTTTGTCCCGACGCCCAGCAGGGCGATAGCGAGGACGTTTGTCCTGACGCCCAGCAGGGCGATGGCGATCCCGACGATGTCGACGATCAGCAGGATGGCGGCCGCCGCTATGAACCTCGGGCAGAATACCCTGTACAGCATGAGGTGGCGCCTCAGCCAGCCGGCCCACGCCATGGTAGCCAGGCTCTGGACGGCGTAGTACGCGACGAAGATGCCGAGTGCCCGGCTCACACTCTCGAGAAGGCCTTTTCGCTTGGGGCTCGTCTTCCACATGACGAGAAGCGGAACAGCTACGCAGGCCACGATCTGGCCGGCGAACGTATTGAACGCCACAATGATCGGAGTCCATGGGTATCGAATGGTAAAGAGCGGAATGAAGGCGCTGTCCCATTGGATGGAGGAAGGCACTGCCTGATGACCCGTCTTGAAGAAATGGAAATTGCCCAATAACGCAAGCGCCACAGGACCGATGGTTTCGGCGGCAATGGCATTAATATCTAGGATTTCGGCGAGTGAAAGGATCTGCCAGAACATGAGCGCAATAGCGCCACTGCCCATAGGTTTCGAGAGTAATATACAGGCAGCAGCGATATTGAGGGGCAAGAAGAGGTAGCGGGCACCATTCGCGTTACCGTATCCGAGAACAGTGACCTGGGCGCGGTGACTGATATTCGACGTCGTCAGGATAGTGATGCATGGGGGTGCCCAGGCGAACGCCGTAGTCCCGGCTACGACGGTAATAGCAAGAACGACTTGAGCCACGAAGACCTGAACAGTCTTGAGGGTCTCCTCGGATACCGCTGTAAACCAATTACCATTACCGGCTGCATCGAGGGCCCAATAAATGGCAGCCAGGAACAACCCTGTCCGCACAGCATAACCAACCCACAAAGGTGCAATGCCCCCGTATGACCTAGACGGCATCATATACGACTTGACGATGGACGGCAAGGTGGCAAAAACAAGGAATGGTACCACGAGTTGCCAAGGGGCCGAGGTCGATGAGTTGGCTGACGCATAGTAAGTTGAAGTGCAGTATGGCATCTGTTCTTCTCTGCAAAGTTTTGAAAACGAAGCTACTCGGCCGAGAACAGCAAACAGTATGGAGTGATAGATGCCCAATGTTCTCTCAGAAACCGTGGGCCGTCGAAGTGCAGCGATTGCACTTGCAAGGCCAAACGTGGATAGGAAGAACAACGTGATTGAGTCTTCCCAGATCGTATACGAGTTGGAAGCAAACCCAATGGACTGGCTCGAGGCAAAGATAACCGACAGCCATCCCCAGAATGTGGTTGGAAGTAGGTTGAGTATGGTCTTGTCCAGTCTCAATAATGCCACGGTGACCGATATTATGCTCGCCAGAGCAGTCGTCGCAGCAGCCAATAACCAGTCATCGGAAACTGTAAGTGTCACAAAAACGACGCCTAGAACTGCTCCTGCGGCACCACCCCACAGGCCCGCCTTCAGAGAAGTCTTGCTCAAGCTCTGGTAGAATAAGGCATCTGAGTCGGCGGCTGCTCCTTGCATTTCTAGGCTCTTCTCCGCAAAGTCTAGTTCGACATTGTCGAGGACTGCGAAGTCTTCATCTTCATCCCTAGAGACGTATAGGAGTAGCACGACAATCCCCAGTGCCATAACCGTTATGCCCAATGCCATCTTAGATATGTCAAATCGTGCCCACAAGTCCTTGCAAATTCTGAGCGTCTCGGCTTGATAATCAGAATAGGTGGCGTAGAGCGCTTTCCATTGTTGGGACTTGGAACCCTTCTCCATTAGAGCCTCAGCCTTGCTCCAGATCTCCGCGGGCGAACCTGGCTTTGAATCCTGTTCAATGCCCTGCGCCTTGAAGTATGACCCCTGATACCTTCGAATCCCGGCGGCTGCCATGCTGGAGGCGGCAGCTAGATCGGCCCAGGAATTCCCCTTTGTACCGGCAAATGCCTCCTCGACCGGCCGTCCAAGATTGTTATAAGGGATGGGGATCCCCAGCAAGAGAGCCAAAGTGGGCACCAGGTCTATCTGATTCACGGGCCGTACTTTGGCTGTGGCGGGTGGGGTCTTGAACTCCGGCTGCGTTCGGCCAAAGAAGGGCCTTTTCGAATACATCCACAAGGCGGCTTCGACCTCGTCCTCGCTCTCTCCACCGTGGTCGCCCTTGCTATCCATGCCATGGTCGCCCATGACAATCAGGACCGTGTCATCATCAATGCCTTCCGCAAGCTCTCGAACGAAGGTGTCCATCTGTTGGAGTTTGGCCGTCATGGCTGGATGGTTAGGTCCATATCGATGGCCAGCATGGTCAACCCCAAGCAGGTGTCCGATTAGGATATCCCATTCGCCTGATCTCTCCGGTTTGACCAGTGGAAAGATATGCTCTAGAACACCGTTATCTACGGTATGTAGGTCCCAGACGTTGAAGCTATCATAAGCTCTGCTAATGTTAGGTTCAAAGTAGCCAGGGAACAATGCGGTCCAGGTATCATCGCCCAAGTGTACGATGCGTTTCCCCGAATCCTTGAATTGCATCAATAGGTTGTCCTCCTCGATAGCTGTCCCAGCGAAGTTGGAACCAATATCGATGAACGTTGGCAAAGTTCCCGTTGTTAAGCCCTTGAGTCGCTGGAGAGTAGCTGTTGGTGGATCTGCGATAAATGGTCGCAGTACGGCATTGTCCGGCGAGCGGCGGGATGTCTCGTAGAGGAAGGGGAAGGCATTATGGTAGACTTCTGCTCTATCCTCTTCGACCGGCACCGTGAAGTCGTAGCGCAGGGCATCGATGATGACGACAACCGCTTTGTCAAATGCCTTGGGGTGCCAACAACCGCCTTCCGCCGTTCCTTTTCCCTTCCAGTCTACCAACGGCTCAATCGGGGGATTCGCGCACTCGGACCGGTCGTCAAGCACCAAACGGGTCAACAGGAAACCACTGGTGAAGAGCAAGATGCCAATGGCGTGCATGAATAATAACCATATCCAAAACCCGACTGTCCAGAAACAACGCCACTCGAAAGCTATCTTTCGCTGATGTTCGAGACGTGCGCGGCGCGCCTCGTTCGCGGCGGGGCCTGAGCTTACACCTTCACTTCCTGTCCCAGCACTACCAGCCGCGTTCTTAATCCCGTCTTTTCGCTTGGCCTTAGCCCATTCGGCTGCAATCGTATTGTAGCTAAGCTGACGGCCCTTCTTTGGGGGATTACGAGTCGACATGGTCAAAATCTGGATATACACGGACAAGGTCGTCGTTCCCTAGAAGTATATGGAGACGTTCGCTTGTAAGTTATTAAAATTGGTATTCGATATAGTCCTCAAGACATCGTACAGGTTGGCAAGGAATGTAAAGAAGAGAAAGAGGAACCGAGTATCTAGCTGAAGCCTGGCTTTGGAGGGTGATGCCACCTACGAAGGCATCTAGTTCAATGTAGAAAAAGGAAATACTCAGTTAGGTAATTGTCCACTTACGATGGGAGAGTTCGAGGTGTAACCTGGAAAGGTGTGTTTACCTCCATGCTGGCAGCTTGCGCCCCCACTAAGATTAGGACGTTATCAGCTGCACGCTATTCCTTTATCATCAATGGATGTCCCCTATATTCATTGCTACAGTATATACTTGCAACCTCGAAAGCTTATTTCCCAAGTCTTTTGCAATTTGCCGTTACCTCTCATATGCGCATTAATGTTGGTAATCTGCTGACGGATCGGTACTATGATGAATGACATCCTGACAAACATATGGGAAAAAAGTATTTTTATATTACCCAGTCGACACCGGCGGGCCTGACCGTCAAACCACCTTCGACATCCTACCCCTCGACATTCTACTCCTAGCAATGGCATAATTATCCTGGGAGTGGGTGCTCACCAACGCCGATATTTGTATATGGAGTTCCTGGAGCCGAGTCTTTGTCCCCTCATCACCATAAGAGATGTGTTCAACGAACATGGTTAAGCTGGAGAAAGCTCATGCCTGCCCTTAATATTCATCAAAGTGAACTAGGAGTAGTCGAAAGATGCGGCTGAACACTTCTGCCTCAAACTTGTTTACTGTAGAATTCAACATTGGAGGAAGTTTAACCCTTTCTTGCAAATTACTACTGGGTTGATCAGCTTCATTCTACCTAAACGGTCAGGCCCTGCATCGATTTGTTGTGCCGGCATGATTCGGTCCCCCGGTCACATGAGATCTCAACCGAGACTAGCCGTTGTACCTGCTCGAGGGCCGAATTAACCGCCCTTCGTAGATGAGAGCCAAGCCTACGAGACACAGCGAAGACCTCGCCAATGCTAACACTGCATAAAGGCATGGCCAATAGTTCTTCCTGTGTACACGACTTCGTTGGCGGTCTGCACTTGGCGCTGCAACACCCAGCTTCCTGGGAAAGAAAGTCCATAGAAAGCGCTGTAACCCCATGCTTTCGAGAAGGCTCGCCAATATGACTGGTGGACTAGGGTTCCTCAGAACGACTCTCTGGAGACCATCATGCAGGCTCAAATTTTAACGACATAAAAGGCGAAGATGCCCGCTTTCCTACGGCTACTTTCGCGGCCCGAACCGTGTCCACCTAACCCAGACCTCTCTTGGTCTGCTGCCGCCCATCCCCTCAACTCCACACAGGCATAACCCAAGAGGCAAGAAGATGGCGATGCTACGATGGACACGGCGCTGTCTAGCCGCCGTGCCGCTTCTCGCGGGGCTAGTAGCAGCCACGGAAGCATCATGGCCGACTGTGGATCTATCTGCTCGCCAGGACGACTTCGACTTCCATGCCGCGGCAACTGCAGCGGTCGAGGCCATGATGTCCACGTACGTGAACCATACCGGCCTCTACGGTGAGCCCGAGAGCCCGTGGTATCAGTCCGGGATCGCACTGCAGGCGATGCTCGACTACATGCTCGCGACGGGGTCCCGGGAGTACCTGCCGCAGGCCCTCAACACGGTCGAGAGGCAGCGGGTCCCCGTCCCCTGGTGGCCCGAGGGTGGCGGCGAGTTCCGCGCCGACAGCACCGACGACACGGGGTGGTGGGCCCTCGCCATGACCTCGATGTACGAGCTCACGGGCGACGGGGAGTACCTGGACATCGCGAGGCTGGGCGAGGAGTACATGTTCAGGTATTGGAACACGACGACCTGCGGCGGCGGGCTCATATGGGACATCAGGAACCTCGAGTACCAGAACGCGATCTCCAACGAGCTGTATCTGACGCTCACGGCGAGGCTGCACAGGTTGATCCCGGGCGACACCAAGTATCTGAATCAGAGCCTGTTCGAATGGGAGTGGTTCGCGGCGAGCGGCATGATCAACAGCGAGAACCTGATCAACGACGGGCTCACGCAGGACGCGGCGTGCATCAACAATGGGCAGCCGACTTGGACCTACAACCAGGGTGTGCTGCTGGGCGGTCTGGTCGATCTGTTCGAGGCGACCGGGGACCACTCGTTCATCGAGAGCGCGTGGGCCGTCGCGGATGCCGTCCTCAGCAGCGACTTGCTCGTGCAGGACGGGATCCTGACGGAAGACTGCCCTCCGGGACCCGACTGCGAGGTCGACGCACCGATCTTCAAAGGCATATTCATCCGATATCTGGCAAAGTTGGACAGGGCATTGCCGGGTGAGCGGCCGTACAGGGAGTTCATCGAGGCCAACGCGCGGTCGGCTTACGACAGCTCGCGGAACGGGAGTCATTTTTACGGCTATCTGTGGCAGGGGCCTTTTGACACGTTCTCCAACGCGAGACAGGTGAGTGCGGTCAATCTGATGATAGCTGGGCTTTGATTGGCGGCCAAGATATAGGGGACATATACAGTTCAGTCTGGCTACTCCCTGATTGATACATGGGCTTTGCCACAATATGCGCATAATTTCGGCTATCCCACTAATAGGAGGTTATTGCCCGTTTTCCCTTCACTCATGGTGATATCAGGTCGTCTTTCCTAGAGTCATCCCTTTACGAACGGGTCTGTTGGACTAGGTTTGCTGCAAAAGGGGAATATTTCAGGTCAAGTGCGCCTGGCCCTAGAAATCTGAAGATGAAAGGGGGGCTACGACGTGTTGATACGGAGTAGCGTACAAGGAGATAAAAGGACTGCTGATGGCGTCCCAGGGCCAAATCAGGCCTCGCAACCCACCCCTCCCCAACCTTCAAACAAATATATATATATATATATATATATATAAAGAGTGCTCCCTTTTGCTTTTTAGCACGCGGTTCTACCTACGTAATTAAGGCAGCTGGGCACAATTCCTTCCTCCCACGCTATCTTTCTTCGACAGGTGGAACCTGCTTCGTGCTAGTTTTCCGGCGAACCCCAGACATGGCTCTCCTACTACATCCGATCTACCTAGTAGATCGTCTTAGAATTCGTAGGCTCGACGAGTTATATAGGGGTCTCCGGTCTCTCGAACAGGGCTAAGACAATAACAGCTATCATTGGAGGCGCAGTCTCTTGACTCGTAACACAACGAGAGTACGAGCGGAGAGCAACGGTATAACGCCAGGGTTCGCATTTCTGTGTATATGTTCCATCCAAATCAAGTGCATGGTATCAGTCAGTATCAACGTGCGAATTACAAACCCCTCCAGGAACAGTTCCAGTGTAGAGCATTCATTACCTAGGAGCTAAAAGAAGTATTACATGATGGATTTGCCTAAAAGAATCGGTAATTGAGCCCATCGGCGTCGCGATAGGTATGGTGTCTTTCCGCAAAACTCCACAGTAAGAAACTGATCAAAAAGGGGGCACCAAAAAACATACAACACCAGGGATTCGCTGGTCGTCACCGACCCAACTACTAATCTGGCCCTACGCGGCTTATCTAGGGGAGAGCGGACGGGATCCCGAGTTTTCCACGTGGTATGGTCGTATGTGGTGGACTGATCGCTTACGGGTCTTTATAAAGACGGTGTTAAATGAAGCTAGCAGAGGGATAAAATAGGGGCTGGCGATTTGCCCTTCAGATAAGACAGACAATGAAAGGTCGCCCACCAGATAACGGTAGTCGCCTTCGAGAAAGCATCGCTTTCTCTATCTACCTAGCTTCGGGTGCCGGCATTGCGGGAACCGCGCGGCTCTCGATAAATAAAGGTGCTGTTTCCACGGAAGGAGAGGAGAAACCCAAAACCGTCACCTTAACCACCCATTAGCCGACCCGGCAGTTTCGAGAGATACGTTCTGCTACCCTCCCTCCCATAAACATCACGCGCGCATCCCCCAACAACATCTGCCTGCACCCGATCATGTCATGCCCGGCAATGACCTCGACTGAACGTCACCGATAAGCGTTTCGCCGACCGCGCCAAGACGACTGGCGAAATGCGTGACTGAAAATTCCTTCTTGGTGCAATCGCCGAGCCACCTGGGCGACTAGTCATTCCATATTAGAGTAGCCGGTTGCATGGCGATCGACGCAAGGTCTCAGACAAGAAGAATACATAGACAAGCTAAGTAGATACGTAGTTAGTTAGAGTTGGCGACCCGAACGGCGCCAAGAGGAAGCAAGAGAAAGTCCACCAACAGATGATCATGTACTGCAGCTACCTAGATATCCGGAGTCGTGTGTGCACGTGTGAGTAATTGAAGGCGGGCTTGCGAAGTGCTTGTTGGGCTGCTGCTGTTGCATGCACCACCGGGTCTCATGAGGGCACACGACTACGCTACGTGTCTACATAGACGCCCGGCCACGGCGCTTAATACATCCATACACCTTGCACAGTCATCCCGAAAACCCTGTTGCGAAGCGCCAAGCTCTCCCAGCGGCACAATTCCCGAAAACCAAAATCGCCTTTTTGGACCCGTCGGGAAGAAGCAGAAGGAGCAGGGTCAGTAGTGGGTTGTCAAACCCCGGCGCTTCCCACTCGAAGAAAAACCATATTCTATTGCAGTGTGTGTGCGGCCCGTACGACTCAATTCTACCGCGCCAATAAATCTGTTTGCTTGCCTCCAGTGAGTCCGGGATTGTCTGAACTTGAACTAAGCAAGGATGGTGGTAGATACACACATATTGTTGTTGGAGAGACAGGTAGGTAGGTTGGAACCGGCGATGAGCACTAGCTGTTTCTCAGGACGCCTTGCGAGGGGGGATGATCGGATGGCAGTAGTTTGTAGAGGTGTTCAGTTACGTAAATGCTGAGGAGCAGTCGAAGCAACACTGGAAGGTATCTTGTTCAAGTGGTATATGCATCAAATACATATATATATATAATACAGAATGTATAGCCCACCAGATATATATCTTGTCAAATGACTCACTTTGCCCCTTTATCCTCCCAATTGCCTGGGATATCGACTTTAGGGGCCGGTAACATGAGGGGGTGGTGTTATGCACGAGGTCGAAAATGTCCAGAGCCGAAAAGCTATGTTCGAATTGGCACGAAGCTTCCCTGGCTGGATCTTTCTGCAGACATTGTCTCCGATGCCTCTGCCTCTTGTGCCAGAGACGATTAGAATATTACGTTAAAGCATCCGCTGGTATAAAATAATCCGTTATTCATGCCGGTTAAACCGTCGTTTGTAGCGCTCCTCCTTCGATTATGGGGTATATTACCAGCCGCGGCTGGGTAACTCGTCATTATGCATGACCGCACCTGGACAAATAGCGATGAACGTCGTTCACGAGAACTGGGACCGGTCCTTTTCCTTTAGGCCGCCGATGTTGTCCATGTCAATCGAGTAGAACCCAGTACTGCTTTCCTTCTCGTATGCGGGGAGTTGCTCATCCTTAACGGGCTCAAGGCCATACGTCGCATCTCCGACCCGAACGACGACGACGCGTCCACTATGCTGGCGGCCGTGCTCGTCTTGCTCGTCAGGGAAGGTGATGTGGATTTCGGGGACATTGTGCGGGGAGTGAGGCGGCTCCTTCGGGTCGGCCAACATAGGGCGGCCATTGACGACGAGAATACTTGATCGGCCATCCGGGGTTTGAATGGTAAGACGGTTGGTGTTGTGGCCTTCGCAATGTTTTATATCGTTGTACTGTGGTAGCGTTTTGCCGAGGCTCATCTGTCGGCGTCGCATTCGGCGTAGCATCACAAGCATGGCAACGAGCATCAGACCGAAGAAGGCGATGCCAAAGAAGGCAAGCATAAGGTCCATAACATTGTCGGAATCATCGGCGTCGATATCGCGGCGGCTGAGAAGAACACTACTCCGTGTGACGAATTCGCGAACAGAAGGCATGTTGATATGTGCGGCTTATCCTGCTTAGGCGAACAATATAATGGATTGCTGAACTGTATTTCAGGAGTTGTGTTAGTTGGCTTGGTGGGCATGATGCGCTGTCATGATATCCATCAATAGGACGACAGAAAAGTCTGTAACGTACGAGAAGGGGAGGACGTCGACCTCGGTCTTTGGAGGATGTTGTCGTTGAATCGGTCGTCAATAAAGTCAAGACAAAAGGACTGGACGGCAACAGCTAAAAGAATGAAGCTGAAACCAATGAAAGGAATGAATGACTGAGGGATGAAGTCTAAGGAGCGAGCGCCCTAACTAAACCGACGACGATGATAGCGACGATGAATGACCGTAGAGGAGGGAAAAGAAAGGAGAGGGAAAGGGCCCGTCCGAGTTCCCTAAGAAACTTGAGATACAGTACAGTAACTTCCAAAAGTGGACCGTCAGCTCATTCAACCCTCATCACACCAATCACATTTCACTACATACATACCCACCACTTACCATGTCCTGCAGGGGGTTCAGAAAGGCACAGCACTCTGATTCGGTAGAGCATTCGATAAGCTCCGAACGGAACCGCTGTTGGAGGCTGTTTAAGCCGCGGGCAATTTGACGGACTGGCCAATCCAAGAGGTCTTTCGCCTGTTGAAAGCGGATGGATATTACAAAAACGGGTTAGAGCGCATAGACGAAGCCCACATCTGGGCAATACGTGTGGGCACTCCCCCCATTAAATGTTCCGTGTTTCCTTACTCGGACCTACATAAGCCGCTTGACTGATGACCTAAGCACAACATCAAAATCGCCAACAGCAGTGCATCATCATATCCTCTATATAGCACGACTTCGGTATATAATCTGTGAATCTCCGGACCGCGTCGCACGGGAAGCATTACGGACTGAGTTTCGCTGTCATTGCTCAAACGCTTCTGATGACATGGATGTAGTTCCGGCTTATATGGGACTACTCGTCAAGTGCTTAAAGTCAAGCTTCCTTAGCGTTCTCTTCCTCTAGGTCTGTCTCTGGCTTTTCTTGGATTTTTCTCCTGTCCGTCGTATCGAAGTAGCGAATATGCACCCATTGGCAAAATCTACGAACCCGACGGGAAACGGCTTGAACGCGAATTGCCGTCAATGCCGGGGAGTGTTTGGCTTAAGAGGCTATAAATACCTATACAATTCTCTAAAGCATCGTTCTTACTTATCCCTCACTTAACCAGTCATTGGAGACGTTATTGCGCCATTAACAGCATATCGGTTACCTAACCGGTCATGGAGGCCATCTGAGACATGGCGCGAGCATTGCGCTGGGAAATGACTTCCGCTGTCGAGTCGCACGTCCGAAGCCGCATGGAACAATCGCGGGAAGTCGGTTACAGGTGACAGTTTGTCTGTCACCTTGATATTTCGGCAGTGCCTTCGATCCAGTCTGGTTGCAGATAGGAGTTGAGCCCCCACGTTCATGCGCATAGGAGGGAAGCATTGTGGCCACAAGGCAAGCAGCCAGCCGTCTGCTTTATGGCACTGTTTAGCCTCTTCAACATTGAAGTCACTACCTTACGCGCTGGCGCAAGGCAGTCGGCGAGTGGACACTGCTTTGGCCCCTGGATCAGGGCTAGGATCCCAGTTGACCACAAAAGCAATCTGGGCATTGCTTCTGATCATCTCCTTTTTCTACCACCCTGCGTCCACTATAATAACGGTGTATTTTGCTATTGAGTAACTATCAAGCCTTTTTTTTTTTTTTTTTTTTTTTTTTTTGGAAGGATGGGGAAAGATGATGCGCGCTTAGCGAAAATATCTATGCTTTCCATCTGATCTTTACGCATAGCAAGACGGTCTATGTGAGTGTCAATGGTGGTGTCCACCTCAACGGTCGTCATTTCTACGGCGCTTTTTCGACGGTTGCGTAGGTCCAGTGGATGCAAGACCTTGCAGCTGGGCCAGCCGAGCCCTGACGTTAGCTTTGAGGCTAGATGTCAATATTCTGATTTCGGCGACCTTTCGAGACATCTTATTACAGCCTAGTCTCCAAATAGACAATCGTATGGCCGACGAAAAGGTACACTAATCGCCGTTTTGATATGAGGGGCCATGGGTCGAAACAAACAAGCCGAGAGGGTTTCTAGGAAACGGGTCTTCCGACCAACGATTTCGATGGTCGAGGCGAGCCATTGCTGTTGTGTGACTAACCTGGGCGCCTGAGGAAAGTCAGTCTCGAACTCCCGGAGCATTACTTGTAGGACTGGTGGGAGATGACCCTAGCTTGAGACTCCGCAATGTTCGCAAGGGGCTTCTAGTCTTGGGGAAAGTGACGGGAAAGACCGGCATTGATCAGCATTCCGAAGGATGATTGCCGCGTTCCTGCAACAACATCATGAAGAAAATACATTCTTGATTCACACTGCATGCGGTCCCTTACCTCCTAGGCTCGGCGAAAGGGTCTGCGGCATTCAATCATCAGGGACACAGTTTATTAGCGATGATGAACCCTGTGCAGCGTTGCTGGGCCGAGGTACCCGATCCATCACCATCGTGGCAAATAGACTTGGTAAACGACCATTACATTGTCGCCGAGCTCAGGCATCAAGTGGAGCTATAGTATCTACCTGCTTAGTAGTCACCGGCTAGCCTTATGATCAAGCCGCTGAGCATGGTGCGGCGGCACCTACCTTATGATAACACGGACGATGATGCCTAGGTACCTAACTGACAGAAAGAACTCTACAAGCTCCATCATTTCCGTGTCATATTGGCAGGTAAAGCAAACAAACTGAAGATCCAATTTGGAGTGACCAAATACCTGTCACTGGGTGGGCATGTAGTAGAATGTAGTAGAGCCACATGAGTGATCTGCCTTGTACATCCGCATTTACTCCCTGTACTACGGTTTTTATATGCTACGTGCTTCGCGGTACCAGATGTTCCATATTCACTTATCCAACCAGGAGGCCAACTACTGATACCATTGCCCTCGCCCTTCCTTCCCGCCTCCACATTTCCTGCGATCCCCCCTTTACCAAAACGAACCCTCCACGAAAGGGATAGCTGAGGCGAATGGGACTAGCGGGCAGTTCAGCGTCTGCTCTTCGTCTGAAAAACCAACTTCTCCTTCCCTTTGTTCGCCGTTACCCTGTTGCTTCCAGATCTTAGTGCAAATTATACTATATCCCGTGTCGTGTATTATATAGGCACGAATGATCGTATGCGGACCACGTTCATAGTCCACCTTCTTTTCCGCGCACCACATACACCTAGGACCTCGGCCCCCAACGAACATACGAACATACGGCATAGCGACCCGTCCTATTTAGGTAGTTGCTCTGCATACCACATGCACAGTTGAAAGCAACGAGAATTCGACGAGCATGACGATAGCGCCAACATTAGTACATACTCGCCGCACATATGCTTCACTCACTTGTCCCCCATTGGCTGTATAGGAGGACAGATAGGCGACATCTTAGCCAACGTGCCTCAGACCCCCTCGTCCCATACGTCCATATGTACAATTGAAAAACCCTATTGCTACTTGACTCTTCGGCCACAGGAAGCAGTTGGTGAGTACATTCTATGTTCCTCGTTGGAAAAAGCTGTGACATGGTGGCTGTGGTTGCACCCTGGTGCGGACGCCTCGAACGCATACCTACCAGATAGTCAAATCTTCATTTCTTCGGTTGACCAACTATGTAGGCCGAAACGTACTCACACCGCCCGATTTAGGCTTCGAATTCGCTCCGCGTAGTGCCATATCGTCATCAGAAGTTACATGTGGAAGCTAGCTGGAATGCTTCAAGGCTGACCGACCAATCGGTCACAGTACCTATCCTCTTTACCTTTGGAGATTCGGTGGTTGATAATACAGGGTACATATTAAGAATCGCCTGAGTTCACACTGTCGATGTTTGTCAAAATAGCGCCAGCCGATTCAAAAGAACTGAGGAAGACTCAGCTGCAAGGTTTTGTCCAGCGTCGTCTGCTCGACCCGACTTCGGAGGTTGAAGCCGAGATATCTTAAGAAAAGCGACCAGAGGTGACGTCCCGGCAACCGGCTCCGCCCTATCGCCTGCATCTTAAGCTTCCAGTCCACAACCAACCTTGGAAGGCTTTGGACCTTAAAACGCTCGGGCGCTAAAAGTTAGTACGTTGCGGCCTCTTTACACCAAAGTCCGGAGATTGAGCCTTGCTGCATTCTCATCGCGGTACCGAATTTTTGGGGGTCCCGTTTCCCCATTTTTATTTTACTTTAAAAGCGGCGACCAGCGCAGGCGACCCATCTGTCACAGCCCCTTAAACTGCGTTTGTTCTCCGTGCTCTCAAGTTTCACGATCGGTGACCGGGTATAAAAGTGTTCAGGTATCTACGATACAATACCGATTGAGCACACCTGGGCACCGTTCAACTGGAATTGGATGTCAGAGACGAAAGCCGGAATCTCATTCCTTCCCATCCTGGCCAACGTCCGATCCGAGATCCACCACGGAAGCGACTCATCGGTATATGTTCCCCTCTATACACACCCGGGCTCACTCCTTATTATTACTATATGCTTTCTTTTACAACCTACATAGTACGTTCGCAGAGCAGGTTTCTCTAGAGTACTACTACATAGTACAGAGAGCCGTAACTGGGCTTGATCTGCAAATAGCCAGCCGTGCCAGCCAGCCGTCTAGCTAGGCAACGAAACTGCCGAGCCAACTTCAGATTGAAGGGTCAGGGTTGCAATACATTCAGCCCTTTGAGGCAAGCTCCGACGACCCAAAGCCCACACCCACGCACCCCGCACACAGACCATCACGGGCAGCTCTAGTTACCACCTTACCTAGCCTTACTAGATACGTACATACCCGGTACGTACATACCTACATACACCCTACATTCCCGAACTTGAAGAATACGACATACAAAGCCCGCGGTCCGGACCACCCCTGACGCCAGAGCTGTTTCTAAGTCTGGACACTAATAACTACTAGTAGCCTGCCCCAGCTGCGAGTTACTTCGGTGGTTATTCAGTGGAATTTCTAGTCGGATTACCCCTGTCTAAAACACCTAGTTGGCCCACGTATTGAACTTTGGGGTCCTTTCTGCCGTGTGCAAGGTTCAACCGTCAATTCGCAGTCCGCATCCAACATAATAGGCCTGGCCGGATTGCCTCACCTCAAGTTGTCCTGCAACCTTTTCGCACGACCTAACACAACGGCTCAAAAGCAGGACCGGCACTAGCGCAGGGCTCTTTCTCTTTCTCTGTCCTTTTCTTATCTGTGGACGTAGTCGGCCTTAGGTTTCCAGGACTGCAACAAAAGCGTATAATACTCGGTGCTGGTGCCCAAACGTTCTCGATCATTTTTTTATTTTTTATATTGCATCCATCCAGATCCAGATACTTGTGTACTTCTATGCACAGTACGTATCTGAACCGAACCAAATTCCTGGATATCCACAAAAACATCATCGCAGCCGAAGAACGTCTACTGCACCTCGTTCTTCTCCCGACCATACACAGGCCGCTGTCCCTTCTCATATACGGAGTCCTTGCGCCATAGTCATAGTCTTGTGCATATACTGCATATCCACCAACTACGAACTTCAGCCCGCTCTCCGCCTGGTTGCCTGCCTACTGCCTAACGAATCTGTCCAACTTCACCTCCTCGATCGCCTCGCCTTCTCCCCCCACCTCTCTTCACAACAAGCGCCACCCCTTCTCTCGGGATTCACACGACGGATGACGGCGCCCGGACTAGCATTACCTCATCCGACTGCCTACCGTCATCGCAACACTTCCGACACGCGGGGCTTATCTGCGTCACCGCTCGTTCAGTATCGCTCTGATTACCCGATCTACCATAAACATCCGAATGAATGCCTAGACAGAACATACGAGCTTCGCGTAAGTCCACATACAATATTGCAGTTTGGGCTTGACGTCGCCCCGTTTGGCTGTATCGGGCTTCGCTCGAGAGGCTTCGATGTTCGTCACTCCCCATCAGCCCTACAACTGTTGGCTAACACGGCGCCTTTGCGCCTCGTCACAGCTCATTACATTACTATAAGCGGTTGACACATATCTTCTCGTATATAATTCAGTTTATTTACCACCCCGTTTCTGTTGTCGCGCATATCGTTCCGCTCTTTCCGTCCCCGATACCGTCGATTGCCGGATTCACCACAACGATTCTATTGCTTGGTTACTGGCGTTAGTGGTGCTGCCGAGTCCCTTCTTTTGGGTGGCTAGCATCGAACTGCCAACCTGACTTGCTGGGACCTGGTCAATTCTGAAGAGGGCTACCGGTATGATCATGGCTGTAAGTGAATATCTATACATGTGAAAGTCGCGAAGAGCTTCCCTTGAACACTGATGCGGTGGTGGTCATGTTCGGCGAATATAACTTGGCGTGAGATCTCCAAGTTGTCCCAGCGTTGTCTCCAGTTTCCAGACAGCACCCATGTCGAGGTCGAGGCTGACCGTCCTCGCCTGAGCCTCCAATAATCTTTTGGCACATTGGCTGATTTCTAACTTGTCTTTAGAACCGTCCCAGTCCGTTTCAGAACTTCGGCAGGGCAGCGCCCTCTGCGGACAATGCTACGCAGCCTATCGGTTCGTCATTGGGCAATTCCCGATGGCCATCTAACGATATATGGGGCAATAGGGCTTTTGGAGGCTCACGGGGTCCTAATAGAGAAGCAAGCAGTTCAAGAGGTTCGTCAGCAAGATCTGCATACTGGGTTATGATGATATACAGTAGCTAACAGAGGACGTAGGATCCGAGGATATGTCGCCCACTGGACCTTCTGGCTCCGCCCAGCTCAACCCGTTGTCCGAGGCCGTACCTTGGGCTTCCCGAGGCCAAATATGGAATTCATCCGCGACCACATCCCATAGGCCCTCGGCCTCCGGAAGCGCCTCGCCGACGCGAATTCGAGAAATTCAGGAGATGGCAAACAACTCTCACGTATTCTCGGGGCGCGCACCCCTGGGACAGAATGGGACAACATTCCCGGGTAGACAGAGGCCAGCGGGAAACGTCGAAGCGACTACTTCCTCGAAATATCCGAGCTATGGTGAGGCGGTGGGTGAGGTAACAGAAAATCCGGGCCTATACGGAGCTATCAGCGCCCCCTCTGGCATCTACAGGCGCAATTCAAGTGACTCAGCTTTTGCGAGCTTTGCCACGACTAGACAGGACAGCATTGCGTCGCGACAGCCCGAGACAGAACCGCGCCTCGCCTCAACACATTTTAGTGATAACTCCCAATATGCTGTCAACCAGAACATATCGAATCACACAACGTTTCATACTCAACGCCCCTCTGTCCCTAGTCACTCGATGTCGTTCCCGGCAGAAGGCGCCAACCGTTCTCGCGTGACGGCATTCGGCCCTGATGCTACCGACAAGGACTTTGACGATAGCTTCAATCGGGCGCTTAATCTGGGAGATACCCCTGAGCCAGATATGAACGGATATACGACGAACGGATTTCCTAATCCGGTCAGCCAACCGTTCCAGTACAACCCTGGCTCTTCGTCGTGGCTACACGAACCAGCGAGCAGCTTAAGGGGATACGGCGTACAAGACACTTACGCAGATGCGATTCCAGCAACGCACTTGCCCCCAAAAAGGGGTTCCGTCGGTGGAGGGTCACCCGCAGGACATGCATTTCGGCCGAGTCTCAATAGCCCAAGGGCTTTTGGCAGTACGCCAAACCAGCGCGCCGAGTCGTGGAATAAGCCTAATCCACGTGATTTGAGGATCCCTCACGATATCAACCGGCAATCACAGTACTTACCTCAACAAATACCATCCTACTACGCATCTCAGATGTACAGCGCAAACTTAACTCAGTACACTAACCCTTACGAGCAATATGCCTCAAACCTGCAGTTGCGGTCCGGTGTGCCTCTTTATTCCTACGTTCCCCCCATTCAAGTTCCATTCCGACCCAGCAAGGACCAGGATCCCGGTAAGGGTATTCGTAGTATGGTCCTTGAGGACTTCCGTGGGAACAACAAGTCAAAGCGTTTTGAGCTGAAGGTACGTTCCGTAATTCCCCATGCCTGGGCGCCAGCGACTAAGCAGCCTTAGGACATTTTTGGCCACATCGTCGAATTCAGTGGTGATCAACATGGCTCCCGATTCATACAAGAGAAGCTGCAAACAGCCAACAGCGACGAGAAAGAACAAGTCTTCCGGGAGGTTGAACCAAACGCAATCCAACTGATGAAGGATGTATTTGGTAATTACGTCATCCAGAAGTTCTTCGAACACGGGAACCAAGTTCAAAAGAAGATTTTGGCGTCTATGATGCAGGGGAAAGTGGCCGAGCTATCAACTCAGATGTACGCATGCCGCGTGGTCCAGAAGGTAAAGTGACGACCGATAGGTGTGAACACTTTCTGGCATAAGTGATGGGTAGCTGACTAGTGATACAGGCGTTGGAGCATGTGCTTGTCGAACAGCAGGCTGAAATAGTGGAGGAGTTGAAACAGAAGATCATGCAGGTAGTCAGGGACCAGAACGGGAACCATGTCGTACAGAAGATCATCGAGATGTTCCCCAACCAGTGTATGCCAGCCGTTATGGATGCCTTCCGCGGCCAGGTTGGACAACTCGCAGTTCATCCTTACGTCTGTCGCGTGATTCAACGGATGCTCGAGCACGGTACCGAGGCGCAAAAACGAGAATTGATGGAAGAGATCCATGCCAGCGCCGGCCTCCTCCTCACGGATCAATTTGGTAACTATGTTGCGCAACATGTTATCGAGTTCGGCGATCTAGAAGACCGGTCAAAAATGATCCAATTGGTCATGACCAAACTCGTCGGCTATTCGAAACACAAGTTCGCGTCTAATGTTGTCGAGAAGTGCATTAAGTTCGGCACACCGGAGCAGCGGAAGGCGATGCACGCCCAACTTACTGCAGCCAGTGGCGATGGGACGAGTGATCTTCCGCAACTTATCAAGGACCCATTTGGCAACTACGTCGTTCGTATGTACTTGCATTCTAAAGCAGAGTATAGGCGCCTCGAGGCTAACTATGTCACAGAGAGCATGTTGCATTTTCTTGAAGGGCCGGAACGGGAATCCTTCACCAGAGAAGTGACCACCCAGTGCGCCCAGCTAAGGAAATGGGGCGGAGGGGGCAGCGCGAAACAAATCGCGGCCATCGATCGGCTCCTTGCCCAGGCCACGCAAGTTCAGTTGGACAATGACACAGGCACCAGGCCTCCTGTGACTACTACGACGCCATCGTCGCCAGGCCTGCAGGGCAATTTGACTTCCACTGCTCCAACCCCCCCACTCACCACCAGACAAAGTAGCCCTCAAAGTAGCGGCCCCCCGAGCACGGATGCCGGCCCCAGCGAGGATCCTGTCGCTGACAAGGGGGGGTCTTCTTCACTTGACGGCCAACCCAATTCTGTTGTGCATGTTAGCGAGCAATAGACGCAGATTTGGTGCGGCAGTCTCCGTAAGTCTATACCGCATCATCACGCAACATATTGAGTCGCCTTGTCGGTACAATCTTGGTTTACCAGCCAGGTCTGGCGATGTAATGGAGATTAATGGGATGCATCACTGTCGTTGGGGAACGACTCGACTTACGGTTCGCATGGTCTGTTTTTCACGCGAAATTAGCGATTGGATTCTCAGGTGTCTTATCACTACTATCTACTAAACATACCCACGACGGATTAATGGGACAGAAAAGGGCGTCCTTCCTGGGTTTTTCCACCGGTGCACAAACGGATACGGTTGGGTACAAGGGCTGGGCATGGGCGCATAAGGTCAGCGGCAGATATACAGCGTTGCATTCACCATAGGGGAACATACTAGCGGAACCGTCTATCTGCACAAAATAAACGGGGCAGGGTTAATAGGCATTGTGGGCAAGCGAAAGATAACATTTGTATCAATATCGGCTCGGCGGGATTGTTTCACCTGGGTCAAATCGGTTCGGCGCCGCGGTGGCGATGTAGAAACGGACGGTTGGCCTAGAGTACGGCGTATGCTTAGACAGCGGTATCTTAGCGGCAGCACATCCAATATCCGAGTATTAAGATATTTGTGTTTACGACATGGCCCCCACCCAAAAAGCTATCTCAGCTGATAAAACTGGATTATGTGCTGTAACGGTAGCTCTGCTCGCGCCCCATCTCGTCCATTGGTTAGGAGACGAAAATAGCCCGCATGTTATCACCACCTACGGCCCAGCAGCCTCCTCCAAGCCTTGCCGGCAATTATAACTGAGTACCTACGGGTACCTTACGTATGTGGCACTGGAGGCTTCGAATAGCCCCCGCACTGGCACCGGTTCCTTCGGCCCCCTTCCGGGAATTCCAGATATGGTCGTCGTAAGGCTCGTCGTCGTTGCCAAAGATGGAATCTGACCCCGGTAGGTAGCCAATCATGACTCCTGTCCCTGTCGCTATTTCTACTCAGGTCCCTCTAGTACCTTTATGTCCTAAACCATATCACATCGCGGGCTGCTCGCGACGCGGCGCGGCGCGGCTCCCCGAGTAGGAGTTACAGTGACCGCTACCGTAGTGAAAGTAAGCAGATATCTGGGAAGCACGTAGTCAAATAGGGATCAGGAGAGCTGAAGGTGAAATATATATTACTCGGGCCTGGTTGGGGGGGACCCGCTCCGGGCGTTGGTATATATATGCATGTATGTATGGATCTAAGTTTGATCGGATCGGCCTTGCAGAAAAGAAGATCCCGAAGCCATGGATGGAGGGTTTTTGGTCAGGGAGGCCCGGAACCAGACTTTGCTGCTTGCTCCCTTGCAGCGGAGGGATACGGGCGGATGGTCGTTTCCGACCTGCCATATCCGAAAGACGATTGGCGGTGATTGGGTTTCCCTTTTCCTCGTCTCTCTGGAAATGTTTCTCGTCTGCGGGACAGACATGTTAACAGCATCGGGGACGGAATTCAAATGTCTCTTCTCGGGGTCTCTCTCGTTTCTCAATACTTATGAGTGGCACTTCTCCACGACTGTTTCTTGCGGCTACTTCTTCTAGGTACCTTTTCGGATAGCGTGCTTCCCCCTCGAGAGATGAGTAGAGAATTACTGGTTCCCGGTGTGATGGGTCGCCTACCGGCGGGAGCACGGGGGTTGATTTGGGCGCTTAGTTCACTGCTGAGCCAGGGACCGGAGCGAAGGGTTGACGATGAGGGCAATCGAATCTCTTAGGATAACTTTAACTACGAAGACGTCGAGTTATGGGCTTTACACCATCCGTTCCCCTCTTGGGCTAGACAGACTGTCGGTGGTAGTTCATAGAGACGCTCATGGATGCCAGCGCGCCGCTTCTATCACGACGGATGGGGGAATCTCTTCGGGATCGTAAATGAACTTGTAGTACGAGGAGCCTTTAATCTGGCCCCAGTGGGACTCTAGGAGCTCAAACTAATCTTAGTTGTCTCACATCGCGGCTACACGACGTTGTCGCCAGGGGGCCCGAAGAGCACAGAACCACTTCACCGCGGCCCCGTCGCCCCAATTACTCGTAACCCCCGGCCCCAGTGGAGTCTTCATCACTGTGATTATATGGCCAGGCGCATCTCTGTTGAAGGTCATCAAGTCGTCAGGTCACTCCGTTAAGAGACCCCCTTTTGTAACCAACCGTTTCCGTGCAATTTTGGCATCTTATGTACGCCGAAGTCAATGTGCTGACGCTCGCTCTTGGTGACCCAACTTTCTGGTTAAGATATAATGTAGTGCCCCTTGAAAACGGGACAGTTTTGTGCCTCGTAATTCCAACACTGTTATACGCACGAGTGAGAGCGAGCAAGCGTCATTGCCCCCCGGCGGCGCAAACGTCACCATGACCTGCGCATCCGATTCTAACATATTGTCCATCTGCCTGCCATTAAACCACGCAAGGATAGTCACACGCTTTGCATTCGCCACTATTTGGAGGAGCCCGTGCTCTTGGGATTGAAGAACACGACCTGCACCGTGATATCGTCCCTGATATCCCTAGAGTTCGGGTACCGAAACGTGAGCGCGCCCCTCACCATCTCCTCGTCGGCGCCGCCGAGCCCGGTCCTCATCAGGTGCACCGCCGCGTTCGCGTCCTGGACGGTGGCCCGGCTCTCCTCGTACTTGCACTGCTGCTCCCAGCCGAGGATCGTGGGGCCGAAGTCCGGGGAGGATGCGGGTCTGACCAGCGGCGCCTGCGGTCCCCCGGCCGCCTGCCAGTCGATCCACCGGCCCACGAGGCCCACCGCCTCGGCGCTCGTCATGGTGTCCCATAGGCCGTCCGTGGCCAGGATTAGGAACGAGGGCTGCGCGTCCGGGATCCGCACCGTGTTCACCGCGGGTTCGGCCGTCAGGTAGGGCCCGTCCTTGTAGTCCTTGTAGCGGACGCTCGACGGCAGGCTCAGCCCGTTGTAGTAGCGGCGCAGGGTCCGCTTGAGCTCCGAAGGCCATTTCCACATGCCATCACCGAACGTGCGTGACGGTTGCATGCCCCAGACACGGCCTCCCTTGACGATGTCCGGCTCGTCCGGGAATCGTGCTTGGATCCGGGCAGCCTCGTCCGGGTTCGCGCCCGTCTGGTCGACCGTCAGCTCGGTGGCCTCCCAGGAACAATCAGCTGACCTGCGGCCCAGGACCGCGCGGCAGTCGCCCGTCGAGGCCACCGTCAGGTTTCTGCTCCGTGGGTCGAATAGGGCTAACAGTGCACACGCACCGGCGTAGGCCGCCTCCAGCCGTCTCGCCTTCTCGGGGAACGACATGTCGCTTTCGATTGTTGCCGCGGCGGACTGGACCAGAGAATCGTCAAGGGTGGTGAATGCGGATTTGAGGGCCGCGTGGACGGCGTCTTCGGACACCTCGCCCTTTCCGTCGTGCTTGATATCACCGAGGGCCCGCCGCACGAACGGCACGAGCTGCTTGGTGAGTAGGTTCGATAGCTGCCAGCCGCAGTGTCCGTCAAACACCGCCCAGGCCATCCAGTCTCCGTCGCCGAACGGGTTGGTGAAAGTTCCGTGCAGATACGCATCTTCACATGGACTGTTTGAAGCCAGTTGTGCGCCATCGTATCTGCTGATGGCGGCGAACTTAGTCTCGGGGCAGGTCCAAGCTCCCTCGTTCAGCTGTTGCGTGACTTCGTCCGAGGTGGGAGGCGGGCTGTAGGCGATCTGATCAGACAGGCCGAGCTTGTTCAGATCTGGGATCGTCTTGCCCCCTTCGAGATTAGGGTGGGAGCGTGACCGGGGATTCGGGACCTCGTCTCCCTTCCTGCTCTGGTAGAGACCGATAGCAAACCCGGTAGCTCCCGCCGCCAAGGGGATCAGTGTCCTGGAAGACCATGATCCCTTCTCTGCCTGGTTGCTGTAGGGGCGAGCCTGTCGAGGTGAGTGATAGTAGATGCGCGTCACGTTGGCGTGACGCGGTCTGTATTTGAGGAGCCGTCCGGATAACATTTTTAGGCGTTCTTTAGACTGAGCATCGCTAGACCATCAGGATCAAAGGGGTTAGCTGCGAAGATCTTAGAACACTGCCTTGACTCTGCTCGTTTGTGTTGCGTTTATGTTTGTCCTTTGGCTGAGGGTATCGAGGGGACCCAAGGCTTGCACAAATCAGTGATTGGCTGCGCGTCTACCTAATGTAGGAGCGTCGTGGCGTAAGTAAGCAGCGCCCAATGCAGGTCCCTGCATGAAAACGAAGATTAAGCTGGGTCGTGTGTCCCTATTAAGAACCCGCTCAACTTTCGAGAGAAACAGTAACTTAGCTGGTGTGAAGGATTGACCAGGGGGGACAAGCAAGATTGAAGCGCAATACCATTTTCTTATCATTCACGCTTACTTAATCATGCATTCAAAATACCTATTCAAGAGGTCCATTGAGAGGTCACCCGCAGTCAATAAAAGACCCCGACGAATAGACAGCTTATATGAGTGAAGCTATATTGAGAAAGAGTCCATAGACAGCTACTAACACGACCATATGAGAAGTTGCTCACGTTTTGGTACAGTATCATATTCGTGCAGTCAGGCAGTTGAGACCCTGCAGCACCCCGTCACCCTGCCAGAGTCGCAAAGCTCCCCCGCTCCACACCGCGGGGTGGCGGCGCTAACTGTAACCCTTAACTCTTAAGGCATCTACATGCAGCACTTGCCAGGTACTGATCCACTAACTGACCCCAGTGTACCTCGGCTCCTCGGCCGTCCGTGCTTTCGTACCCCGAATCCTCTGGGGCTTCGAACAACCAAAAAAGATCGAGTATCAATTGGTATTAAAGGGACTACCCGACCCTATATCTTTGATAAGAAACCTTCTAGGAGATCGTACGATTACCAGTAGTTGTCAGTCCCGGACGCCATAGAACAAGCCATGGCGGAAGACGTGATCAAGGTCACCTACGCCGGGCGCATCGCCACCATCACCATCGACAACGGCAGGAAGCTCAACGCGCTCAACATGGAGCAGTACTACGCGCTCTCCAAGGCTATGCGCGAGGTGGCGGCGCGCGACGACATCTATATCACGGTGCTGACGGGAAAGGGGCGGTATTTCTCTGCGTAAGCTTTTTTGTCTCTGCTTGGCTCCCAGCGAGTTACAAACCTTAGGAGGTACTTAATAGTAGTCACCGGCGCTAACACCAGCAACTACTCCGAATCAGCGGCGCCGACGTCTCGCTCACCAATAGCAAGGAGCCGGCGGTCCCGGACGTGTACCGGGAGTGGCTGCGCGGATTCGTGGCCAACAACCTGAACCTGACGCAGGCTTGTAAGTTGTTTCCGGAGTCATTTCTTCCCCTTTATTTCCTCTTTCTCCTTATTTCCTAATGTGTAGTCTAAAGGGCACACGCACCCCATGAAGCCGCCTTCCGGTGGTGTCGATGGCCCTTAAAAAACACACTGTCTACGACTCCTGACTGCGAAAGAGAAAAAAAAAGCAATCGCTGATCCCGGATGTACCTACAGTCTACACGCACCCCAAGGTGCTCGTGGCGGCGCTCAACGGGCCAGCGGTGGGGCTCTCGGCGGCGCTGACGGCGTTCGCCGACTTCGTGTACGCGGCGCCCCACACGTTCCTGCTGACGCCCTTCTCGTCGCTGGGGCTCGTGACTGAGGGCGGTGCGTCGCGCGCCCTCGTGCAGCGGCTCGGCGTCGCGAGGGCCAACGAGGCCCTTATCATGAGCCGCCGCATCCCCTGCGAGGAGCTCGTCGCCGCGGGTTATGTCAACAAGGTGTTCGACGCCGGGAACCCGGAAGACAGCGACGCGTTTCTGCGCCTCGTCATGCGCGAGGTCGACGAGCGCCTCGGCGACCACCTCATCGGCGACAGCCTGGTCGGCATCAAGGCCCTGATCCGCCGGCCCGAGATCGAGGTGCTGGAGCGGCAGAACGTCGCCGAGGTGTTCGCCGGCCTGGATCGGTTCGTCAAGGGTGTGCCGCAGGAGGAGTTTAACAAGATAGCCACGGGTAAGAAGAGACACAAGTTATGAGATTTTTAGAGCGCGGCTTCCTTTTCTCTCTCTTAATTATGGGTCCATCTCAGGAGGCATTGTCCTGCGGCCATCTATCTGGGTATCACGTGAGGAGACCAAACAGCAAATTTGTCCTCTTCCAGTATTCCTGGGATGCTTTCGTTATCCTGTCCCTAGCGTCGCCTCCTAGACCCGTCATGTTATATATGTCTTCCGAGAGTTTCGAAAGAGCCTCGTCAGAGGTCGCGTTAGTCTCGAGGCAGTGCTGGAGGAGGTTCACATCATAAAGCCATTGGACGAGCAGATCATGACTTAGTTTAGCGCCCGCCTTCGAAGCTGTTTCTTCGTTGGTGTCAGGTGACTCGTCCTCTTTTTCTGCCGACGTCTCGCTTTTATCGGGGCTGTTGGTTCCCTTCTCAGCCTCTGACTCTCCGCCACTTCCGGATTCCTCAACTTCCTTGCGCCATATATCGACAAGGCGAACGCTAAAGACTTGTTTGAGCGTCCGCACGGCGGCGGGAGTCCAAAGATCTAAGCCGGAATCTCCCATGGCCATAACGAGGTTGCGTAACAGTGTAAATGTGCCCGGCGACGGGTGTGTAGGCAAAGCCGGGTCACCCTCCCACAATGCCCGTCCGACAACTCGTCTCCTCGTGAGTACGGAGAGGGCGAAGTTGTCGATTGGAGCGCTGGACACGTGTTCCGCTAAACTTTGGTGAAGAGATGGCACTTCCCCGAGGCCAAAAGACCTATGGTCGTCCAAATTCGGTAACTGGGCGCGAACGTCTCTTAAGATGCGTAGAATATACATAGCTACGTGACCGCTATTAGCGCCATCCTTGCGGCTCTGCCACAAGGCAGCGATCTGCCCCTCGAGATTGCCGAATGCCGTCTTTAGCTCTTGTTGGAGCCGCTTATGTAGCAGCTGGGGGTCATCCTTGCTCAGCAGCTTCTGTCGAGCCTCAATGACCTCCTCATCTTCGATTTCATCCACGTCATTATCCCAGCGCTGGCTTTTAAGCTGTTCGACAAGGTCACTGACATCATCAATGAGCTGGTACCACGACTGGTAGCATGTGACCGCTCGAGATACCGCTTCGTTCCTGCCGTATAGGCGGGATATGACTTCGTGGGCGATTTGATTTGCCCCGCTGGATATATCCATGGCCAGCATCTCTTCGTCCCAGAGACCATTATGCCGCTCGGTTGTGCCGGTTCGCCACGACTCAAGCGTCGCGGCAACCTCTGAACCTACAAGCCTAAGCTTGGCGACCTTCGCATCCAGGACACCCGTTAGACGATTATTGACAGCTTTGCGGAGACCATTAAGCATGGTCGACGGGTCAAATCCTCTAGGTTTCCCGCCGTTCCTTATCCAGTACTCGAGGATACTTGTTCGGAGATTCACAATGGCTTTGAACTCGGACATGCTTTCAAGAGTCTTGCCGAGGCCCGAAAGCAAGGTATCACAGCCATTCCTTGCCCACGCCATGAGCATATCCCTCGCTTCAGCGCCTTGTAGATCGTCATGGCGTATGAACGGGGTGAAATACTGAATATCGTCTCCACACCATTTTTTGTACACATCTAGCCGGAGACCTTCCACTGCGCGCAGCGACTCATCCGCTAGTAGAGGCTCCTTCTTTATTGATGCTAATGCCTCCGAGAGTTTATTGGGCACCAATGTCTGTACATCCAGTAGGGTCTGCGTATAGAGTTCAAGGCCATGCAGGACGTTGGGCGGCCCTTTCTCCCTTTGGCTCTCATCACAATCGAACTCACGCCCCACGGCTTCTTTCCTCACACTGAGAAAGTGTCGCAGAACATCTCTAGCTCCGGAGCTGGATGCCAGACTATAGGCACAGAGTACCTTCACTATATCAGTTTGTTTCAGTGACTCGCCGGTCTTCTCCAGGATCTTCTCGATGGCCCTGAGCAGTCTCCTTCGTAAGCTCCCTAGATTCTTCTTTGCCATGTCAACTTCGGGTTGTATATCCTCGTCCGCGATGGTAGCGGAACTAAAACTAGAAACCAGCAGACGGCTCAGAACGAGGGTCTTCGCAGCCAATAGTAACCGATCGCCTTTACCGTCGAGACCGCCTTTTAGAAGCCTGGTGACTGTGAGCCTGCAAGCCTCGAGCAACTTTAACCTTGCAAGTTGCCCTGTCCGCGTATTGACAGCACTTCGTCCGCGGAAATCGCCCAGTCCTTTCACTTTCGAACTGACGATCTCCCGGCCGCAAAGGCCTCCCATGTGGCCCAGGATATCTTGGACGTCGCGCATATCTTGCCGCATCTGGACGATGGTATCGGCGGTGCCGAGGAGTTCCCGATAGCTGTTGCCGACTTGGGTGCGCAGGCGCGCCGACTTCTCGTCGATCTGGACATGCAGGGCCTTGTGGATGGCTCGGACTTGAGGAAGAGTGTACGAGGTGAAGACTTGGCCCGGGTCTGTGAGTGTAGAGGCGTCGGGAGTGGCCATCGTGAAGAGGAGCTTCGGACGAACTTCAACCGGGCCGGCCAAGCAGATTCCCTGTTGCGCGTTGAAGGCTAGGCGCTGACCGTTTTCGAATATCTCCCTTCCGCCTCGGTAATAAGTAGATAGATATGAGGTAGAGGTAGATATATAAGGATTACTGTATCTGTATTGGTATCAACAGTCGAGAGCTTTGGCCAGCTAACGCTAAAGGATAAATTAATCATGGCATTTATGTGCATAAATTATTCATTACTTGTACGTGCATAAATTAGAACTCTGACAGGGAGGGGGCTAAATTAGGGTCCAGATGCCATCGCACGTGTAGATCTTTAGGCGTGGGGACCCTTGAAACTAGACGGATCCTGCCACCCACTGACACATTACAATTGACGGATTATTTGCCTGTTTGAGAATTTTCTCGGCCTCATTTTGGCAAACCTGAGAACTGATAAGAATGACGAGGTTGAAACATCGAAGATAGATGCATAGATCATCATGCTCTACTCGAAGTTATTAGACATCTCTTATACCAATCCCTACGAGACCGTGTTGAACACAGAACCGTTTCCCTTATGCTATGCGTCCTTACGTGCTTGCGCTGCCTATGTTGCTTTGCGTACACGATATCAGCAGACTTACTTTGAAAAGGAAGGTAGTCTAGAGCGGATCCGCACAGCCTGCATGAGAGTTTTTCAAGCAACTCCTTCGCCATTCGTCAGCTCTAGAGCTAATTATTGTTACTTGGTACATATCAAAAGGCCTGCTTCCGGTCGCACCGATGCGGGCGGGCTCTCCGTCGGAATGTGACACTACTCTTACCCTAGACTAATGAGAGCTTCATGGAAAAGACGGTTATTACCCGCCTAACTTGGTCGCTTAGCGTCCTCCTTGATATTGACATGAGTATGTTGGCTGCGAGTCCTTCCTATCCCTGTCTAGCTCAACAAGTACCGTCAACCCAGTCAGATTGCCCCGGATGATGTGTGCTGGGTTAAAAGGCTTGGCCCTCCCTATTAATGTCGAATCCCACGCGCCCTACACTATATAGGAGCTTACGCCCCCGACATTCTATTCGAATATCCTCACAGCTGACTTTATTGTACTAGATTAACCAGTTGTCATGGCCGACGCGGCACAAGCGCCTGAAGCCCAGCGCCAGCCTGCCAGTGCAACCACTGAGGCATCCACTTCTACTACGACAAGGGGCGCCCCAGCCCCAGTTATTACGCCTAGTGAACCTCAGGTGAGATGTTCTTTCGCTTCTCAGCTCCTCGATCACAACATCGAGGGCGCATCTCGTTCGTTTTTGCTATCTTTTGAAATCTAACATGGTTCTCTCGTTGTGTAGGAGTCTAATGAAGCATCCAACCATGACGATGAGGATGTTGAGGATGATGATGTTGACTCGGCCCTTGGATATGATACGTATATTGCCCTAAGTGCAATCTCAGTTAGCTCTCCGCGTCTGATGTCTGCGTAGTGCGAGCACGACAGCATCCTTAACGGCGAGTATCATGGACTACCGTACCATGCACGGGCGAACGTACCACAGCGAGAAGCACGGCACCGTTTACTGGGGTCCCAATGACGACCGTCAGAATGAGGCTCTGGACATCTATCACCACGTTTTGACTCTTCAGTTAGACGGAAAGCTACATACAGCGCCGCTTGACAAGAATATCCAGAAGGTTCTCGATGTCGGTACCGGCACGGGTATCTGGGCTATTGATTTTGCCGACGAGTACCCTGGAGCCCAGGTAATCGGGACGGACTTGTCACCCATCCAGCCGTATTGGATTCCCCCTAACTGCAAGTTCGAGATCGATGATGCGGAGCTGCCTTGGACGTGGCCCGAGGGCACCTTTGACTATATCCACATACGGTACCTATTAGGATCTATCAGCGACTGGCCCGGGCTCTTCAAGCAAGCCTTCGCCGCCTTGAAACCGGGCGGGTATGTCGAGAGTTTCGAGGCCGACGCCGCATTCAAGTCAGATGACGGCTCGGTGACACCCGATAGCCCCGTGAAGAGATGGTCTGACTTGAATCGCGAGGGAGGTAAAAAGTTGGGGAAGACTTTCACCGTATACTCGGAAAACCTACAGGTGAAGGGCATGCAGGAAGCGGGCTTCACTGACATTACCGTGAAGAACTTCAAGGTAGGAATTTGAACCAGTAGTCAGAATTGCGTCCTGTCCCCGCCATGATTTAACCCTGCTATAGATCCCCATAGGTCCCTGGGCCGCAGATCCAAAGCTCAGAGAGATTGGTCAGTACATGCAGTACGCCATCGAGCAAGATATAGAAGGTAAATTCTAGCCTTCCCAAAGTCCAATATCTTCTTAATTATGAGATCGCGTTGCTCTCCGTTCAACTTCGTTACTGATTTCTGCTCACCTATATAGGTACTATGATGTTTATGTGGGATCTGGTAACTCAGAGACCGATTGACGAAATGCGACTGTTCGCCATGAGTGTTCGCAAGGAACTGCGAGACCCAACGGTCCACGGCTATGTTCCCCATCGCCTTGTATATGCCCGGAAACCCGGAGCGTGAAGCCCTAATGAGCGGCGCACACGGTAGCCACCAACCCCCCACCCCAGATGAATGTTTTCCTGCCAAGGGGGGAGGGGGGCGCGATGCTGCCATTTCCGCCGCCGTGCGCACCAATGGCGGGCACCAGTTATGAGATCCATTAACCAGAGTGAACCTCCGCTTCGTGGCAATCCGCGGCAATGAAGATGATGATGGGCACCGCGTGTGCACCAATGATGGATCTGCGGCGCCGCATACGAAAGGCCGTGGCTACGCACTGTCGATACCAGGTGTAGCGGTCTCATAGTAGAATTGTTACGCCGCGGCAGGCGACGAAAGTTCGTATTTCCCCGTATAGACCGTGAATGCGCTGAAGGAGTTGCACATCTCATGTTCTTTCATGCACCACCTATCCATCGGCGAAAAATACCCGCAACAATTCACAACGTCTGAGGGCCTGGTGGGTCTTGTGCAATCTACACTAAGCGATGCTTGGTTTGCGTGAATTGTGTCGTTCTTAATTCCGTTTGTCGGTATATGAGTTATAATATAGGTATGTTCTAAAGCTGTGGTATCGGATGGCCATCGTTAGCAAGGGATTAGGTAACACTCAGACATCAGGATAGGGGCAGTTGGCTGGGCATGCTTGCCGGACCCCGAATCCTCTTCGTCTCCTGTCGTTCCGTCAAGCCCACCGGATGTGCATATTTTGAAGTCTTGAAAGTCCCTCCCAAGCAGTCCCGCCCCATGTAGGCTCTTGTATATCCAGGCAGTCTAGCAACTCGGTGTTCATCCGATGCCCTCGTACACTGGCCGAAGACCTAGTGGATCTGCAACCTAATCGAGCGGGGATCTAGCTGTTTCCAGTGTAGGGCCCAATTGGACAGGGTTCTTTTCAATTACGCCCTTAGCCGAGTTTACATGGCTTCGCTCTGCAGTTGGTGAGTTAACATCTCTCTACTGCATTAGGGCGGATAAACGGCACTCCAGACTGGCCGCATGGCAGTTCTCCCACCGAGAGTCCCTGGGCAAGATGGCAGGCAGGCCCTCCAGCTCGCTCCGTATATCGGAGGCCAATTGGCCTGCGAGAAAATCTCATCGCTTGTCTTGCTACTCTCTTTCTTTGGTTGCAGGACCAGATAGTCCCTTTAGCACTTCACACGGGCAGTATCTCCTGGGCCTGGACGCCGCCGCCGGCGACAAGATAGTGCCTGCTCACGGCGTGCCCCGTAGTCTTCATCAATTGCCAGCTTAATAATATAAAGCCAGTAACCCTTCTTGTATCAACTAGACGACTTGCGAGACTGAAGTTGCAATGGCCGATTCGAAGGTTGTCGGCTGCACCGATGCCTCGGCAAGCTCAGTACAAGTGGCTGTGTTACTAAGCGGCTGGTGTGGGGTCTGTGCGCACATATGCACATCACGTGGCTTGAGAAGCAAGGTGAAAAAGCCCTAGCCCTGCCAAGAATTGCAGCAGCCACGTTGTGGCTTACCTCGTCCCCTCCAACATAATTTTCCTTCATCGCACTGTCAAATCGGGCACTTTTTATTTTCGCAAACAACCCGACAAAGCGCATCACAGCCCACCAACCAAACCTGACAACATCTTCCCTTACGACTTTCCCGTCCTCTTAACAAAGTCAATACCGCAAAAATGGCTGGTGGTGTTTCCGTCCGCGACGTTGATGTAGGTGCCCGAATTTCAAAGTCTGACGCCAGACTCTTTTCTCAAAGCGCGCTGTGGTGGGGGACCAGAGAGAAGACAATTCTCGAAATTTCTCGAATTCGCTGCATCGCATCGCATGAGATGGGGTTCAAAGAATTACGTGGAGCAGGCGCGAGGGGATCGAAAGATCTCTGATGACGGAATCATGCTGACTGGTAGTCTTCGACCTGCAGGCGCAAAAGTTCATGTAAGCGAAACCGCCATCCGGGAATCTCCTCTCTAGAAGTAGGCTAACGGACATTAAAAAAAGCAACGCCTATGCTAGCTTCTTGAAGCGCCAGGGCAAGCTCGGTTTGTGTCCAAATGTCGATTTATCGTTCTATAAATAATTAACATTAAAATAATCAGCTATTCCGGGTTGGGTAGACACCGTGAAGACGGGTGCCTCCCGAGAACTGCCTCCCCAGAACATCGGTTAGTCAATGCTGGACGTCCCTTCATGACGCTGGAGCGTGGCTAATTGCCTTGAAAGACTGGTTCTATGTTCGTGCCGCCGCCGTCGCTCGCCACGTCTACCTCCGCAAGACCGTCGGTGTTGGCCGCCTCCGCAAGGTTCACGGTACCGCCAAGAACCGAGGTACCCGCCCCTCCAAGCACGTCGATGCCAGCGGTTCCGTCGACCGCAAGATTCTCCAGTCCCTCGAGAAGATCGGTGTCGTTGAGCAGGACGAGGAGAAGGGTGGCCGCCGCATCACCCAGAGCGGACAGCGAGACTTGGACCGTACGTTACATCTAGCGGATCAACCTTTCCGAAGGAATCTCTTTCTGACCGATTACAGGTATCGCCCAGACCACTGCTGAGGCCGAGGAGGAGGAGGAGGATGAAGAGTAAATTTGATACCTCATTGTCTGGTCACGGTTTAGGGAAGCATAGGGAACGGCGTTGAAAATGGCTACATTAAAGTGATTGATTTTTAGCTATGAAAACCGCGTTCTCCCTGATGCGCATCATTGCGTGGCTGCTTCCTGCCCTCCAACTCCTGCATTTCCCATGATCTAGTGACAGATGATCCTACCATAAACCAGACATGGAGGTTTGTCGTTGTTATACTCCTTTTCTGCCTTGCCCAACACTCGAATAGGTCTCATACACAACCTGCTCCCCCCATACGCTAGGAGGAATCACCAGTCGAGCTCGACCTACGGGGCAAGTTCCCAAATAATTCATCAGGGTTCAAATTATATCGAAAGAGTTGGGACGGGTCCACCGAGATGACATGCTGATCTATTATGTATAGCCTGGAGTCAATGACCGACATCGTACTCCTATCCGGCCCAAAACCCTGTAGAGACGAACATTATGTGAGCTTGTACAAGGAATGGTCTGAAGGGATAGGTGCCAGCAGGACCGACGAGCGGACACTTGTCGAACACAGCAACGATAGCTAACCTCGCCAACCATGATCATGCTTTCCTATTTCCCTACTAGTAGCTACAACAACACAATTCACCCGTGCCAGCAAAGCCGTAAGAAAATATTAGACCAAAAGTCTATATCCATACATAAACGCTTCTACTTTGCTTAAGTATGATTTCCTTCTAACTGGATTCTCACCTTCAACGATCTCTTCATCCTTCCTACTCCTAATGGGGCTACCTCCTTCACGTCTATCTTTCCCCCAGCTTTCTTTCTCACATCGTTGTCGTTCGCAGTCTTCCTGACTTGGCCAGCCACTTATCAACATCATCTTTAGTTACGTCCATTGTGGATTTACCTGTATTCCTCAACTCACTTTAAACCAAAACGCCGTTTTCAAAAGTACCATTCCACAGGAATTTTCACGGGAACTTCACACCTACCTATCCCATAACGGACGATATCTGAAGCATCCCCAAAACAACTTGGATATCGCGGCCTACCCACGAAGCTTGACATACATATACCTGATTACTTCAGCCCGTTCCTACTTCTTGGTTATCAGCCTCAGCGGAAATTCGCGTACGTGTTACAACTACGTTCCAAATCATCGTCTTATAGCCACCGCCTACATGAAAATACCTTCGACGTATAATGTTTCACAGCTTGACAGCTAAGCAAGGCTGGTTTAGATAAAGGCCAGTAAGTTGCAAAGCATAATACCCTAGGTATGACAGTATAATCGGACTGTATCAAGCACTTGGAGATGATCCGTCACCGTTCGGGAATCCGAGTATCTAGCTTATCTAACACATTTCTCATGCAACCCAGACGCCTCTCCACATATTCACATTCTGCAACGCCTAATATGGCTCTAACTGCTTCAAGTAATCTCGGGATTCAGCCGATCCATCGTGCCTGCCTCGATGGGAACTTCGAGGAAGTAATAAGGCTTGTGGAGACCGATCAGAGTATCGACCTTCCCTTACGCTCCCCATTTCGAAAACCCGGAGATGAACCAACATGGCCCAGCGGGGAGACGCCCTTAATGCTGGCTGCCCTGATGGGACATATGAAGATTTTCGAGTATTTGCTCCGAAAAGGAGCTAGTCATGACAAAAGGGATGACGATGGATTCCATGCCCAGTCGTATTGCAGTGGAACGGCCTTCGCCGTGGAGAAGAGGACCTTGTTCTTGAAGAACGGCATCGGCGAAGAGCATCCCAAGGGCCCCCACGCCCGTGAAGCTATTACGGACATTCTTAACAATCCCGCGCGCTTGCTGGTAATGCTATCCGGTGCTAGGGATTCCGGATATCCTAACGTCTTCCTTGGCAAGCAAGGCAGGAAAAGTAAGCTTCAAATCCAAGTTACATTGCACGCAACTATCCACACAACACCCACACCCGCACCCAGAGGTCTTCTACGTCATGTCCCCTTCAACAGCGAACATCCCCCCCCCCCTTTTTTTTTTTTTTTTCGTTCTCACTACAACTGCTAACGTTATCAAATGTAGTCAAGCTATTTGCCTGTGTTGGCGAGTTCGATACCGGCGAGGTCCTCGGCATGGAGAAAACTATAGGCGGCGTTATGGTCGGTGGCAGCCATAGCGTGCTAAAGCTCGCCGTGAGCGGGTTCAAGGGCCGTAGTATTCAGCACGATCCCCAAGTCCTCGACAGGAAGTTTTGGAACCGAATCGCCCTAACCAAAGTGGCCCGGATTATTAATTTTAGATTTCACGGTAATTTACACGACAATGGAGCCAGGCGGCCCTTACCGCGCCATATCGGTCGGGTTCAGGCTGGACACGTCGAAGTCCAGTTAGCGACTTACTACGTTATCGAAATAGGTAACCGAAATGCCCAAAGGAAGCCCGGAGGCGAGACGTGGTCGACGATGCGCAAGCTGCGCGCCCTACGGTCGGCGCACCTAGGGGAGGAACGCCACGCGGTTATTTTTATCAATTCCCAGCCATGTTCCTCCTGCCATAAATACGTACAGGCGCTTTCTAATTATACGGGCATCTCTTTCTTCATCCAGGGCGACGCCGCAATAGGCCCGATAATTCGCACCAAAACTGGTAGGCGTCGAATGGCAGTTGACGAAGTTATGCATACATTCGGAGACCCGGACGCCCAACCCGATCCGTCCGAAGACGAAGCTGACGTGGACGAGATGGACGCTATGGTCATCCGGCCGGTAGTTGCTGAGGCGGTATTAACCCGCGAGGAAAGCCGGAACGACAGCGGCGCGGCTAGAGCACAATCGCAGGTAATAGTCCTAGACGACACCATAGAGGAGGAGGAGGAAGAGGAGGAAGGGGCGGCCTGGGACTTCTTCGCGCCCCGGCCGTCGTCCTTGGATGTTGACCAAGGAAGCTTCTCCCAACGGCTGCAACGGTTTGCCTACGTCCCAAACGCTGCCCCTACTAGGCGGCGGCGCGAACCCCGACCGCCGCGGACCTACGAGGAGCGCATGCGCTACCGCAACCCCCGGCCGACGCCTATATGGTTCCCCCCCGACTATCTCACATCATCTTCTTCGTCGGAGCGACCGCTACCGCGACCGGAAGCGCGACAGCGACCTATCTCGCCGGTACCGCGTCACCGACACCAGGAGCCCGCGGCTAGGCGAACCAGAGGCGAAGAGATCCCGGCCTGGGCGCACGCGGCTTATCGGGGTTTCTGCCATGAGGGTGTGGAGCATGAGGCGTAATTGATCGTCACAATCCAGGTTTTGTCGAACTTGCGCCGTGCATTCATAAGGGGTTGACAAAACAAGGAAAATTCCTACCGCGTTCCGGAACGCGCGAGCCCAGAGCACCTACCCGTCAAGCAGGGCGTTCAAACGACTCGATCATCTCGCTTTGTAACTGTATTCACGAACAATCACATTGCTTACACCGCCACGAAAAGTATTATCCCGGGCACGATTTTACAAAACGCCCATTGCAGTTCGGCGGTCATGAAACATTCTATCCCACCTAGCATCGATATCCCATCATCCCTTCTCCGGCTGAGGTTCCGGAAAAGGAAGAAAAGCGGAAAGGATAACGCATAACCATATGACCACATCATGAATGAAGGACAAGAGCTATAGCAGGGGTCCGCGAGTTTCCTATGGTCTTTCAGGGAATGAACTTTGTTTTCGGCAGCCAATCAAGATTGGCATTACGTTGAGAGCTACATTTGGGACAGATAAGCAGGGTTAACAAATAAGGGGTATGATTAGTTTGGCGAATTAATACAAATATGTGGTTCTACGAAGCATGGGATAAAGCGGTAATATCAGTTTATTCGGGCCTGATAAGATTAGTGATGTCCAAAAGCAACTGAACGAACATTGCCACGGCTTCATAACGTTACAGTGGTTGGTGGTCAATTATCATGAAAGTTAATTTCTATCCTTTCTGATACCTAAAGCTAATCCAGGATCGTATCGCATATGAGCCGTTGGATCACAGTCACGTGTTCCCGTGGATAATAATGCAATAGGCGTTATCGTAAGTAGTGACGCAGGGTAATGTCTGTTTGGGGTATCAGGCTGCAAACAGCGTATATATATACTCGTCTCCGCATCCGGGGATGCCATTAGGCCCACTTGGCAAGTAGGGCCATTAATCCAGCGCCAAGGGCCACACACCCGAGAGCAAGCAGCTGGACCTTAAGACCTGCTTTGCGCATCTGCGAGTTGAACATGAACTCGTGTGCGAGCAGCTCGACGAGACCGGTATAGATCAGGATACCAGCACTGATGGCATCGAAGACGCCGTTCACGATGAGCGTCTTGGGGCTGCCGGGCTCTAGACTTTCACGGACGCCCAAGCCGATGGCGATGGCGATGGGCGTGGAGATAGCGTACAACGTGGCGAGCACGTACGGCATGTATTTCTTAGACTTGGGCCAAGGGACAGTCGCAAGTCGGGAGCCCAAACCCAATCCTTCAAAACTCTGGTGGAAGACTAGAACGATGTACAAGACCGTGAACTCGTCACCCGAGACAGCTAGGGTGAGTCCAATGAAGATGGAGTGGAAGATGACGCCGAACTCGAGGATGAAGATAGCCATTATCTGCGCGGCGAAAGCCGAGTAGGAGTCGTTTTCAGTGTGTTCGCGGTGATGGCCCAGGTGATCATCGCCACCAGGTGGATAGCTGACGTCGTGGGGCAGTCCAGGAACAGCGGCGTTTGCTCTCCCTGCTTTTTGGGCTTCGAGGTCTTGGCTCTGATTCGGGGTATCTGGTTGCGGAGTAGGCGTCGATGTCTGTGAGTCCTTCTGGAGGCCATTTGGAGAGGAACCTGGCTTCTCCGCCTTACCATGTGAGTGGCTTCCAAATATGTCGAAATTGCTGACCACTAGCTCGACTGTAAACATGACGAAGATGGTCATCAGGCAGATGCCGGCCGCCCAGTCGTAGCTTGTAATGGCCCCCTCTGGAAGACAAGGTGAGGACAAGGCCTCATACGCTGGCGAAAGTAAATGCATAAACGCCGTGGCGATGATAACACCGGAGCCGAAGTATTTTGCTATGAAGAACGCAGGCCCTGCCCTCATCTTCGAATATCGAGCTAGGACGACGGGCAGCATGGCGCCAAGCAGGGAGCCGACAAGGATGACGAAGATGGCAGATATCCGCAGCCCCATTCGACCATCGTACTCATTACCAGCGTCACAGTCGACGGTGACAGTGAAGGCACCAGCATCTTTGGACTCCGCAGGCGCGTCTGCTTGTCGCATCCTAAGGATAGCACCCATGGTTTCCGTGAGTGGCGACATCTTCGATGTGCATATAGCTGTAACGTGTGAACGGGGTAATTTGAAGTACAAGTTAGAAAGCTGCGATGGCTCCAGCTATATCTTCAGAGGTCTCAAGCCTCAAGGGTCACAACGATAAAAATGATATGTTCTTGTAACTGTCGACGTGTTAGTGAATATGTAGGCTCTTTATATCAAGGCGAATGGGGCGAACACAAATAATACATTGTCAGTATTGATAGGAAATAAAGCAGTAATTATCTCCGTTAATTACTAGTGTGAAAAAGAAACTCTAGCCTCGTCCTTTTACGTCGAATAAGAACCTTGATGGACATACAGATTACCTAACGGAGACTGTTCGGCGTAATAAATTGACTGGGAGGTAACACAATACCAAAAGCCTTACCTTTGCACGAGATGGCCTGAAGCCGTCTATGGAAGGAAGCCCTTGCCTTTCCTTGTGGGATACGTTGTTCAACAGGGTCGAGCAGAGTAACTCTTGAATAGAGTGATTTGTAGAGTGAGCAGTCGAGGACTGAAGCCAGCAAGAGTCTACTCTAAGAAATTCCGTAAACTTTGTCGGCGTTTGGTTCGACTGTTGTGTCTGATAGGCGCCCCGAACCACGATGCCCAGAAAGCTTACTTAGAACAAGCACTCGGATCCCGGCAAGTCTGCAGGGTCAAGCGCTCTCGGCGATTCTTGGTAAGACAAAAAGGATTGCCCGCAGCGGATCTACTACGGCGGTTAACTTTTAAGGGATATACGATGGAGGATTTAGGTGTAGACCCCTGACGGTACTGCCTGAGGAAAGAGGGAAGAAACAGAAGTAAGTGGCTATTTTGAATACATCTTTAGGTGTGAGCATGGGTATTCCGCATATCGCAGCCAAATGAGAAAAGCATGAATCATAGTTCGTCAAGGAAATGGAAGAAGGCCAAGTCCGGGTGGTGGGCATGTGGAAGTTGAGGACCTTGATGGACAGAAAATATTCTATTTATACGCTAGCCATAACATATTATCCACTCTGCTCGCTAGGAGTGATGAAGTGCCGAGAAACATCGACGGGGTCAACCTCCTTGGCATCCAGTCCGATGGAACGTGAAGCTTCGGTAGGTGATTTAAGCCGGGTATTTCGCACATACAAAATACATGGATGTGCATTTGATTATATCGCAGCATCTCGGCTGAGCCTCTTGTCTCACCTGTTAAACGAACCACAGGGCCCTCCTCTTCTACATCCAGTCACCTTCGACCCCAGTGCCGGCTAGGTGCTGATCACAATAAGCATATTGTTCGCCTACCACCGTTCCACTGCTTAATTTGGAGTAAAGACTATCGTATTCCAGTTGCGTAGTCGTCGAATGTGGAATGCAGACACCTATCTGCATACAGGAACGAAAGGCTAGTTGGGTTAGGTCGGTACTTATATGCAGGTACATGTCGCGCCTACGTTCAAGTATTCGACGACATGGAGGCTTGACATCAGCTACTGCATGTGCACAAATGCCCCGACTCTGATTTGTCCAGAAACCTCCTATTTTGAGCCGCAACTAAGTCGCATTTCCGGTAGAGTGGGTGTGCCTGTCCATCAAGGTCCTCATATCCCGCTGTGGCGTTCTTAACGACTCCGTAGTGGTTAGTAAGATAGGGCTGGCGGGGCTACCTAAGTGGTGTACATACTCTGTATGCGGAAATCAAACTGGCTCATGATAATCCTTACGAACACCTTCGCAATTATCAAAACCGTGACCCTCGAGTCGCATGATATGCTGTTCCACCTGTATTCCTCGAAGATTGTTTGCATTCACGTCTGGTTGCGGCCAAGCTTCTGCCAGTTGCATCATCTGATTTATTCAATTTTATAAGACCGGCACAGGATGACAGGTTATGAGGCCAATCCCCAGGTAATGCACACCCACTGCACTGGTTTTACAGGTATATGATTGTGCCACTTAGCCACGCGGACTACCAGGTTATTGGTCGTCTCGTCCGACATTCATATTTCTTCTGAGCTGCTTGAACTTGTGTTGTGTGACATTGATCGGTATATCCTACTCCTATGTCTAGGCAGTTGGAGGCCAAATGTCATACAAATGCCTTCACCAGCGCTTAGCGGTATTCGGACCGTCATATGACCTATATAATATACCCTATGCCGTCTGGAGGCTATATGCGACTGGTACACCACGCCAGATTCGTACGCGTCCCGCGACATGTTGTTCTCCACCGCAAAATGCGAATAGAGTACAACAGGATGGCGGCGAGCACAATCAGGTGTTTCGGAAACGCACTCCGCCATCTCCAGATAACAGCCAAGTGCTCGATTCGAGCCTGTTTGTTTGCTTTGGTAAGCTTCTGGCTGGACGATAGCGTTGCATTGCTCGCCACGGAGTGACAAGTGCAAACATCCTTGTCCTTGCGAGAAGCAAAGTATGTAGCTTTGAAGCTGTATGGCTGTTGCAGGTACCTGGGACGCCTTTCGCCGCAGGGACAGCCGCATCTCGACCCCCACTTCCGCGTATGGAACGGGATGCGGCGTTTACCGAAAAGGGAAGCGTTCTTAGGGCGCGCACCGCCATCATGATGAAAACTGTACCTCTAACCCTAGAGTACGGAAGGGCGAATCGAGTCGCCGGAGATCGATTCCGCTCCCGAGGCTGAAGAGTAGCGACTTAGCTCTGCCCTCCCACAATAGCCCGAGTCGCAAATGCTGGTCTAGGCGTGCCTTTAACACTCCCGAATACTGATCCTCGTCCTTGTCTTCTTCTGGATCGTCCAGCCTCCATTCCATCTTGGCCTGGAAGCTCCTTTCCTTCTTGATCGGTTCGAGCGACATTTCCTTCTTGATTGGCTCAGGCGCCATTTCGTTATTGATCGGTTCGGGGGCCACTTCCTTCTTGATGGGTTCGTGGACGACCGTGGAACCTGCAATGTCACCATGGCTATCGGGTTCCGGCATTGGGTCGTCGAACCTCCATTCCATCTTGGCTTGGAAGCTCCTTTCTGGTTTGCGCGGTAATACTGTCGTAACCTCCTCCTCGGCGCTGACTGCGGAGACACCCTTCTTTCTCCAAAGCTCCATTCCAACTGCCCAATCGCTTTCATAACTGTAGACATTGAAGCTTAACTTCGTTGCGAGTGAGCAGTAACTACCAGCCATGACGGCATAAGTCCAACTGATGTTGCCCATAAGCGGGTTGATTGTCATGGTAGCCGTGAGTGGCGTCCCCTTGTGCGGGGGTATTGTGGCAAATCTGATACCTAAACTCGTCCCGCCTGACTTGTTCAAAGTACCATAATATAATTCTGCACCCATGCTGAATCGTCCATGGATGCGGTCTCGTTCGCTGTTGGTAGCCATGTTGCCCTCATCCTGTACCTTTTTCTCTTTTGACATCTCCAATTCTGCGACGTCGCCCCCGAAATTATATAAGCCACGTACACCTAGTAACCCCCCATCTGAGGATGCGAGGCCTTCGATTCCATATCGGCCCACGTCATATTGAATCATGCTTAGCACCGTGCCTCCATTGCGCAATGTCTGATTCGATACGGCGCTCACTTGCCACTGCAACGCCGGCGAAACTCTCCTGATGACAAGCGCCTCGAGCATCGACATGGGAAGGTACAGGCGCCCGTACGCCAGCGTCTCCTTCTTGGCCCTAGCCCCGCCATCCCACCCATGGCGTATGTAGGCGTTCCTCGCGAGGTCGGAGAGCGGGCGATAGCTCTTCAGCAGGTCGGGGAGCGGTATACGGTCGCTCTGCGCGATGGCCCGGTGCAGCGGCACGCTCGAGTACAGGTAGGAGATGGAGCCGTCGACCACGCCCACCGTGCCGAGCTGGTACGAGGTAGCGAACTGCGGCGTCGCCAGCGACGACAGCGTCAGGCGCAGGCCCCGCGGCGTCGGGAAGCTGAGCAGCGCGTCCGAGGTCGCATTCAGCGACGAGTACGAGTTGTCGCGGTTCCAGCCCGTGCCGGCGTAGAAGGCGGACTGGATGTAGTCCATGAACTCGCGCATTTTCAGGCTTTTTGGGGTGACGGGTTTTATTTCCGTGCGGCGTTCTGCCTTACCCGGACGGGCAAAGCTAGAGGCCGTGCTACCGATTGAGCATTTGAAGTTTTTGCGGTCTGTAGGGGGGTGAAGGCTCGTAAATTTGGGGTCACAATTTGGAGTGACATGGTAACAGCTGCAAAGCCCTTTGGAAGCTAAGCCTTACTATCGAAGTCTCGTTTGGTAGGTACTTCGCAGTAGCTTATTTGAATGCATAAGTATGCGCCTACCGGGTCTGCTTTTTCAGGCTCCACCCACTCAGCTTTCCAACTCGTTCGTTCCACTATGAGTCCAGCTTCAGATCGCTAAAAAGCAGATACGCCCTATTTATAGATGTTTATTATACCAGGTGTCCCTGAGATCGAGGACGCGGAAGTAGGAAGAGCGCACTGGCAGCTGACCACTGCTGTCGCATCCCCCCACAACGAAGAACAACCCTACTGGTACGGCAACTTTAGTGGAAGTTGGCTTCAGGGGAACATGGTTTCAACTGTATATATCGGGGGCAACAAAACGGACACGCGGATAGTTATGGGCGCCCACGACACGGTAGGGTTAATCGTTTGTTGTAAATGCTTGATACGACTCGACCGCTAAGCTCGCACACGAGGCAATATTAACTGCTCAAGGCCCTTAATTACTACTGATGCGCGTCGCCAGAATTAGGCTCCCCTGATGCATTGAAGCCCGAATTCACATCTTCTGGTATCTGGTTGATAGTCGTGCGACCTAGCTGAGGAGGTGTTATAAGAATCCACATGGTAGTGTGGACACAAAATCACTACGTGTAATGCAGCACGGGGTGTGTCTGCTGACTCATCGCGGCCCACCTTCCTCTCCGGGTTCTGCCGGACCGGACCGCCTTTTGTCTCCAAGCACCGTTATACAGTGGGGCCGGGCCGGACAACAGTTTCTTTCAAACGGAGTCGTCGAGAACCCAGAACATCTGTTCGTTCTGCTCCGGACGATGATGTATCTGACTCGCCCACAACCATTTTTGCGCTTCTAATTACCCCTTCCGCATTACAAAAAAGAAAGTATCATTTCGCTCACGACCCGAACTGGCTTACAAATGAATCCCACCTCATTCCACCCGTTTCTTTTTTCCAGCTTCCGTGAATACTGCAGTAGACGAGGATGTCGTGACATGGCTGGGCTGGTGACCGCTACTGCTGCTGCTGCCGCTGCCGCTGTAGGAGGTGAAATAACCTGGCCTGTTCCGCTCGGGATCCCAGTAGGCAGAGCCATGGATCTGTGCCTCGGTCCACCCGCCGTTGTCGGGTATTTCGGCGTCAAGGTCCTCTTCTACACACGGATCGTACTCCTCATCCTCGTCTTCTTTTTCCAGGGGTTGCATTGTTTCGGGCGGCGGAGCTGCTACAGCTGCTGCGCTCCCGGGTGTGGTTGATGATGATGATGCAGCAGCGCCCCGATACCAGCTATCGCTTGGTAGGGCCGGCGCCTTACCCATACGGCGGTTAGTCCAGTTCCTTACCGGCTGGTGGTTCGTGCATGCGACTGAGAAACACGCATAATGGTCAGTATCAACTTTTTCTCGAATCTTCTAAAACTACCTAGGTATTCTCTAAATTTCTGTGCCGTTGTCCGCGGGTGAGGCCAAGGTCGGATGATGAATTGAGTGCCAGGATTCGTACTTACCAAATATACGGTACCCATGCCAATCCTCAACGAAGTGCTCAAGCTCGGCTCCGCGGAAGATGACGCAAGCTCCGGGCTTGTACTCAAGTTTTAGCCCAAGTTGCGGAAAGCAGAGATTGCCCCCTGTATCTCGTAAGTACCTTATGCCTCGTAGCCATCTGATATTTGAGAGTTACTACCGACCTGTGTAATTCCCCAGCGGGAGAAGTGCAGCAAAGCCATGCTTCACATCCGTCTTATCACAGTGCCGTTCTGTGAAGGTGTTTATGCCCAGAGCAAACAGCGTCACCCAGTTGGGAACTGAAACCGACATCCGCATAGGTTTCGGCAAAGCCCTGAAAGTCTCAATGCACTCGTTGTATTCTTCGGGTGCCATTGTTCGAAGCAGTAGCCTCGCTATGTCCGAAACCAGGCCCAAGGCTTGCTTAAATCGCGGCATAACTACATGGTCAGCTCTGAATCGCTGTCTAGGAGTGGGACCCATGGCAAGAAGGGTGTCGGCTGTTAGGAAGACAGTCGCAGGGTTGGAGTGGCCCTTGTTAGTCCACGTGCCGTAATGAACCACACACGAGGCCCTTTCCTCAAGCTCCTGAGGCGTTGCTGCCTTCTCCATATCAAGCTCTGGGTGGTCCCTCCTGATTAGCTCATCTACTATGTGGCGTGCAGTGTTGGGCTGAGGTAGCAACGGTATCGCCGACCACTTCTTGATGGCATCCTCGACTTTAGCCATGGTGGCAGCGCCGAACGTTCGCTGGAAGATGCGGGATACAGAGCAGAGGATTACACTTCCATTCCTATCCAAAACCACAAAAATGTCCTTATCAATGGACGCGTAGATCGTCGGGTCGGCAGCAGCAGCCCAGTCCTTATGGTGCTGGTAGAAGTGATCTTGGCTGAGACTAGCGTCTTCGTTCGAGATTTCGTCTATTATGGCTTGTATTTCGGATGACGGACACTGCGCAGCCTCTCGAATCATATCCCGCGATTCTCAATCAGTACCAAGCCAAAATGAGCGTGTAGCTTCGGTGCGCATCATTTTGTACCAACGCTTCTTGTTTTCGCCGCCTTCTGGCCGTTTTGCATACAAATAATGCCTACGCGGGATAAAAGTCTCCAAAACTGAAAGCTCTAAGACCCCGAAATAGCAGCCTTTTATACCAGACCAGCAACCCAAAAACGGGCACGACCACGGAACTGCTTCCTTATCAAGTTGGGTTACAAATTTCGAAGCCTATTAAACGTAAAAATAAGACGGAATATCCAATGTAGTTGGTCCATTTTCCCGCATGGGCCAACGGGTACCTATCAGTTTATTTGCTCCCTTAGCAGCCTTAGGTGTCCGTTCACACAAACAGCGCAAGGTCACCTTTTTCAAGTGCATGCAAGACAGTAGATGAAATTCACCCACACCTCTTCTTCCATAGGCGGCGAAAAGAAATCACAGATGATGGTTGCATAATCTGTCCATCGCAATTGTTTTCTAGCTTCGATTGTGGTTTATCTTTCCATTACTGGCATATCGCAAGGAGTTTCCTATCCAGCTGTCCTGCCCTCAGCCCTCGGTAGTCATGTCTGGACTTGCACAAAACCCCCCTCTGGTTCGATATGGACAATTTATCTCCAACATTCCAGGTGACGACTTCGGCTTAAAGACACCACATTCGGGTAACGTCTCACACGTTGAAGACCCACAGAGAATTGCTGTGAGTTCTTGGACTGCCGAACCCCTGTAGTTTTAACCTTCGATATGAGAGGGCTCATAATATATAGGACTATCCGGTCTTTACTGAGACAGACTTATGCTTCGTCGATGAGAAAAAGGTCGAGTCTTTAAGAGTCCTACTGGAGGCCATCCGAGAGTTTCACATCAGGGAAGATGGTTTGAAATCTCGCTGCTATGATTATACTATCGTCGCGGATGACGATACTGAAAAGGTGGCGGACTTTAGTCATGATTCCATGACAGTTCGCGTTGCACAATTCAAGGACGTTGCTTTCCAGGACGAGAAGACATATTACAAAGCAGAGCGCGCGGTTAATATTGAATTAAAGGCGGCCACCAAAATGGACACTATCGAACCACCGATGGGTCGCCAAGTAGAAAACTACTTGATGGCGCTCGTTATCAGCGGGGGAAATGCGCCAGCCATTCCGAAATACCGCGTTACCGCAAAAAGCCGATTCTGGATTGACTTGCCCGCGACCAGGATACATACTACAAATAGCATTACCCTTCGATAATATCCACATAACTGGTCTGGCTGTCCTGCACGCCTTGGAACTCGAAGGGGCCCCCCCCGCGGGGGGGCCTAGCAATCTGCCGCTGATAGTGGGTGGTGGGCATACTCTGTAGTAATCTAGCCAGTACACAGCTTGCGCGAAGACAGCGTAGGTGTCTGCGTTCTTCACATTCAGCTCGAAGCCGCCGCGGCTGGCGATACGAGCAGCTTTTACGACGTCTCGGGGGCCATAGATGCGCTTCCCACCGACAAAGGTCTGGTCGACGATATGTTCGCACTTCTGCGCGATGGCTGTGAGGTGTATTGCTTCGTGGAGGAACTTTTGATCAGACGTCTCCATGAAGATCATCTGCATGTATTCCGGCGGGGTAGACTCATGATATCGTTTGACCTGGGCAACCGAGTGAAGCGTGAAAAGGGGTCACACCCAGTGATTGTCCAATAAATCCTACCGGAGGTGCCTTTGGTGTTGTTGACGTAGGCAGTGATCTCTCTAGGATCCGAACCGATCTTGCCATTGCAATGCCCGCCTATGTCGTCGCACGTGACACGAACCCATGATTGGAAGGGCAAGTGATTGTCCGAATCTCAAGCTGCGGCAGCTGCAAGATTTGTATGGAAGTCAGTCCTGTATCTACTATTGTGGAGGTTCTTGCCCACGAAAAGGTCGGAAGCTTCTGTGAACTTGTCGGGCCACTGTTTGGCAACTTTGGCAATATCGGTAGCGTCCTTGTATGCCGTCTCGAAGAACTTGGCTTTGAATTCGTCATTAGGTGTTGATTGGTACGTGCAGCTACCGTCAATGTCAATGTGTCGTCGTCATCGCCTCCCTTATCTGAGTTTTGGCCAGGGCAGCCATTGAACCACGTGGTTGCTGTGTTGCCGAACGAGAATCGATTAAAGAGAAGTCGGCATGTCCATTGCCGTCCACTACAGCATATGGAGTCAGTAATTACTCTTTCAGGTATACTTGACAACTAATAGGAAGCCCTAAGCACTGTTGTAGGCGTAAAACCTCCTGACACAAAGGAACCGGCTCCCGAGTCATGCTAGAGGGGTAAAGGGGAAACTCTAGGTAATCTACTTATAGTCTGGGGATTCCACGCAATTTCCTTGGCCAGGCCCCTGGTATAGTTTACCCCGGCAGCCCCATGAGAAACCACTTCCAGATCTAGGAATGGGCCCCTCGTTGATCCAAACGTCCATGTTTCCGTTGAAGTTGTTAACTCATAAAAAGTCAGCGCAGCCGTTCAATGGGTCTTACCTGGCCGATCATCGCGTTGAAGGCGAAGGAGACCATTGTAGATATAGACACTCCTCTGGTACGCGTGGCCGTGTTGAAGATTCCTGTGGGTATGATTCACGATATGGTTCTTGAGGCGCTGCATATTTATCAGCAACATTATAGGTGAATGTCACAGTTAGGCTGATTGCGAGGAAAAGTAACACAAGGTGTGGAAAGTATAAATTGACATGCATGATTAGGGCTCTAGAGAGCGGTGGCTAGGAAGCCCTATATGTATTGTGGGAGCATCGGAACAACGTTATTGCAGGGTGCCTTAGGTCCCAGGGGCTTGATGACTAAGCAAGTTACCCCTATTCTGGGACAGTGAAAGCCCGATGAAGTGTTCTTACTAGAACCAGAAGTTGGAAACCTATGTGCTGCCAATAATGGACGCCTAATGCGCTGAGTTGTTGTTCGCCTCGGGTGGGAACTTAGCCAGCAGCGCAGCGCCAATAATTAAGGCAGCGCAAAACTCAAGCCATACAATGATTAGCTGGCGCTTATCACGGCTCAAAGGAACTCGTACCATTCTCCCTATTACGGTAACAATTGCCCAGTGGCTTAAAAACGGTACAAACAGATCTTCCAAAATGAAGTCCCCGCTTTTCTAGAGCCTAGGACGAGTTGCTGTTGTCAGCGCACGAAAACGCCTGATCGATCTCTCCCCGCGCATAAGCATCGATGATATTCTGAACGACTCCGTAAGTTCCCCCTATGGTCAAGAATACGGCTAGCACAATCATGAGCCAGTTCAAGTAGTAGACCAGCACGCGCCACCAGTTCGCCTTCCTGTAGTGCTGGTGATCGTAGACCCAGAGGTATCCTGGCAGACCTAGGGCCAGGGGAGCAAATGTCAAGCTTCCCGCCAAGGCCAACAGGTAGTTGAAGATGGGAATACCCGAGGCGATCAGGAAGGCAACGACAGTCATGGCGAACGTGCAGCCCAGCCAGACGGACCAGTGGACGATGCTGTTACTCTGTAGGTGTTTCGAGCCGCGGAGGATTCGCACAAAGATGTACTTCGCGGCAACATGGATGTACAGGCAGGCAGAGACCAGCAGGCCGATGAGACCGATACCGTAGGCAACCTTCTTGATGGTGTCGCCAGCACTGCCGAGACTAGGGGACGCAACCCATTTGCCACAGTAGGCGTATACCACTAAGCTGAAGGCCAGGTAGGATGTTGTCACGATTCCCATGCACAGACAGACGGCCTTGTTATAATCCCTGGGCTTCTTCATCTCGGAAATGACGGGGAGGAAAGCCGATGTACCGGCTCCAGAGCAGAATATCGCGGAAACGGAAGTGATAGCGGCGACGAATGACGGGTTTCCAATGACGTGGTATCCGAATTCGTAATCACCGGTTTGCGGCGCCGCTGCCGGACGGTCGCGCTGAGTCACACCCACGCTGGTTTTAACGAGTTAGCCCCTGACTACCCCCTGTGGATTGTCCTAGGAGGGAACTTACACCACAATAAACACCGCAATAAACACGGACAGAAATCCCACCCAGGTTAACCATGCTATCTTCTCAAACTTCCGGGTACTAGCTAAGATGAAGACGGCGACAGCGGCCACCACCATGAAGTAGTTCGTACACAGTGCGTGGTTTGACAGAGCATTCAGCGCAGTAGAAGAGCCGAATATTCCAGAAGCGCCGACAATCGCATAGGTGACAAGGAAGAGCACGCCAACCACTTCCCGTAGCCAGGCACCGCCCACGATATTGGCCATATCGGCAATGGAGTGGCATCCGGCATGGGAGTTGCGGAAGTTTCCCTGGACGATCTAAAGTAACGTGTTAGCCAGAGGCCTTTACAAATGGGGTTCGGTGGTGAGCGCGTACGGCGCAATAAGTGTTCAAGAACTGCCATCCTAACACATTCACCGCCCCCGGAAAGGCTCCAAGGACGTACATCGCCGAAGGGATCGTCAGGACACCGGTAGCGAAGATGACTGTGTTTGTATTAGCGCGACTCATAACTAATCATGGCTCGAAGCAATGGAGAACTCGGAAGGCATACCCTTTAGGAAAATGACGGATGCGTGTATCCAGTCCACCTATTGTACTCATGGTCAGTAATTGTCATCTCAGGGTTAAGAAGCGGTCGTGATCAAGGCATTCGCCTCTCATGAGACGGCAACATGGCTTCGGCTTATGGATTCTGGTATCACTCACCGTTCTGAAGTCAACATGGCCCTCCTGCTTCTTAAAGACTTCGAACGTATCACTGTTATCCCCCAGTTTGACGGCGTCGACGCTGCCACTGCTTCGTGCAGGGGCTGGGGTGATTGCATCACCCTTCTCCGAGTCGTCGTACGACATAGCCAATAAGTGAATGTGTGCCTCGAAGAGTTAAGAAGAAGGCGACGGGATCGGTGACGATCGGGCGCACCTGGAGGGAAGACTTTCGCCGGGACTGCGTTCCTTATGTGTTTTTTATGTCCCTATCTGGAACCATGAGAGAGGGCCGTCAGATGGCAACTCGGACAGCAGTCAGCTACCTTATCTTCTCAACCACCCTTGGCTGAAAGATAGTGATGGATCAGACAAGATCCGCCGACTCGGCTCAGGATCCCACAGTGCATTGCGAAGTCTGGGGAAAGTGGAATCCCCAAACAAAGTCTCATGGCTTGAAACGCTAAGGTGATGGGTTCGGTTGGGGTAGAAGAGAGTCCGATATGGCCCACGGATTTGGAGTATATTATGTCTCCAATTGCTCCACCAGGGGTCCAGCCAACCCCAAATCCATGGGGCTACTTAAGTACTGTATTAGTGGGACCTTACACATTGTATTCGCGAGATTGGAAATTGGCGATTCCACACCGGTTGAGCGTAATTAGGTACCGAAGTCTGCTTACTTGGACACGCTGGAGCACGGAGCCACTGTTCAATCCTGAAAAAGGGAGGCGCTCGCATGATAAGTTCAAGTTATGAGACCATTGACTATCTAACATCTCTCATTTCAACATTGCACCAGGCTTCGCCGGTAGCACTGCACCTGCAGCGGGTGCATTCTTGCTCTTGAATTCGTCACAGATCTGCTCCATCGTCACGAACTCTACGCCCTCATGCTTCTTGAAGTACTCGATAAGCCTAGTTGACTATTAGCATGCAACGGTTCCTCAGGGGGAATTGTCGTGATGGTTGACCCACTCACCTCTCGTGCATCAATAGCACTTGTGGGTGCCCGGACACGTCTGGGTGGATGGTAATGGGGAAGATAAACTCGTCGTACTCTCGGTAACAGTAGTCAAACTGGTCGCGCCAGATGTCCTCCACGTCCCGCGGGTTGACGAAGCCGTGGCTATTGGGGGACGACTTGATAAACATCATGGGCGGTAAATCGTCGAGATACCAGCTCGCTGGTATTTCGACGAGGCCGGTCTCCTGCCCCTTGACCAGCGGCTTCATCCATTCCTCCGCCTTCTTCTTGTAGTCTATGCAGGTCCACTTGTCGCCCGTGCGCAGGTAATAGGGCTGGCAATCGTGATGGCTCATGCTGTGGTCATACTCGATCCCGTAGTCAAGGAGGAGCTGTCCTCCCTCCTTGCTACATTCCCACCTGCATCCCGTCGTCGTTAGAACACGGTGTCAGTTTCTCGTTCTATAGCTTCAGGAATTACAAACCATGGTGCGACGCTCCCACGGGGCGGTTTACCAACGAACTCAGTCAGCATCTTGTATGTCTTGTCTAATACATCTCTCTGCTGCTCGATTGACATGTCCTTCGGGTTCTCATGCGAGTAGCCATGGAGGCCTATCTCGTGCCCGGCGTCACGAACCGCGGCCATCTCCTCCGGAAATGTCTCGAGACTGTGACCTGGGATGAACCAGGTCGTCTTCATATCGTATTTTTCGAACAATTTGAGAAGACGACGGGTCCCTACCGTGCCGGCGAAGAGACCTAGCCCAGGCTGAGCAATGCAAACTCTATATCCCAGAGCATCGTCTCTCACCTCTGCTGATGTCGCTCGTCGAGTCTTCCCCACCGTAAGAGCCCAGCCATCCGCAGACGGCATCGACGTCAATGCCATAGCTGACAAGAACTCTCTTCTTCCCCATTGTGACGATCAGCTTTTGGACGTGGTGCTGTATGTGTGAGTTTGATCTAGTGAGGCGGAAGTCTGGAAGGAAATCTGCTATCGGTGATATGTGATGGCTTACTGACCTCCACCGTTGTCGCGTGGGGTAAAATGTATCAAGGGCCCCTTCGCGCGCTTCGGAATGTGGGGATGAAAGCATCCGGCTGGTCCTGTTCGATAAGGTTCCTTGCCAGATTGGAAGCAAATTCGTATGGTGTTCCGTAGTCGGAATCGCGAACATCATTGTTGGAGTAGTTCGATTCTCAGCCCTTTGGAGTGAGGTTTCTCCAAACCCTTATCATTCAGACGCCTCAATCATTGTTAACTCCAAATATGCCACTTATCATTGGAGACGCTCAGTGGCGTGGCCCACGTGTGATTGACATATACCTGGACGGCTGTCTCGCTAGAGATATGAAGGCAACGGCATGTTCCAAGAATTTGGGCCCCGCAAAGTTCTCCCGATCGACACTTACATAGTTATGGGCTAATCTAACGATCTGTTTGCCTCGAACCAATTGGCCATCTGCTTTAAGTCATTGTATACTCAACCATGTCGTCCCCTCAAGAGATGAGGGCAGCTCTGCTCTGCGAGGTGCGTCAAGGCCAATCTAACAGAAAGGAAGTTGACATTGACCCATTCTCCCTGCTTCCTAGTACAACAAGCCTTATCAACTCGGTCATAAGAATGTGCCGGAAATCGGGGGCACGGAGCTTCTCGTGAAGGTCCATGCCGCTGGATTCTGTCATTCGGACCTCCAGGTATGGCACGGCCAGTTCGGCACCAAGCTACCAATGGTGCCTTCACACGAGCCGGCTGGGACGGTCGTGCGAGTCGGCGCCAAGTGCGAAGGCGAGTGGAAAGTCGGCGACAGGGTTGGCGTTTTGAATTTTAAAAAGTCGTGTTCAAAGTGCCCAGGCTGCAGACTAGCAAAGCGTGAGTACGGCGGGTTGGACCCCCGGTTCTGTGACTCTCGGGTGACGGCTGGCTTCCACCACGATGGAGCATTTGCCGAATATATGGTCGCAGACCCTGTGACTACTGTGAAGTTGCCGCCCTCACTCTCGTTCGAACAAGCTGCTCCTCTAATGTGTGCTGGTGTAAGTCTAACTAACTTCTTTGTATTTCGAAATTCGATCGTTGAACTTGCTGACTTCTTGGCCGGGCAGGCTACCGTATGGGGAGCCTTGGAGAAGGGCACAGATGGACTCAAACCTGGAGATACTGTGGCTATAGTTGGTATAGGTGGCCTGGGCCATCTGGGTGTCCAGTTTTCAAGGGCAACAGGGTTCCGTACAATTGCGGTTGACAGCCGTCCTGAAGGCAGACAACTCGCAACCGAAGTGTCGAATCCGGCCCTCAAACCAGATCTGGTTATCGACTCCACGTCGCCCGACGCCACAGAAGAGATCTTTGAATTTACCAACGGCGAAGGGGTTGCAGTGGCAGTCGTATGCACCGATTCCCTTCTGGCGAACGAGTGGGCCTTGTCACTCCTGAGAATAGGGGGTACCCTGGTGCTTCTCGGGCTGCCCCCTGAGAAATGGAGGTTTGATGCCAGCATCATTGTTTTCCGTGAGCTGACTCTACGCGGGAGTTACGTGGCCAGTAGGGATTCGACAGAAAGGATGATGTCTGTGGTAGATAAGGAGCATGTGGAATCTCAGCTTACAGTCTTGCCCTTCGAGGAGCTGCCTGGGATCGTGGACGCATATCAGGACAAGTCATTCAAGGGCAGACTGGTTGTTCAAATTGCAAAGGAGTAGTTAACCATTAGGAGGCTTATTGTCTTAGTCCTTGTAATGATAGGTGTAATGTAAATTGCTCAGCTTTTCTTCTCAACCGAATCATCATAGGCCATGCTGTAGACTTAGCCCAAACCAAGTCTTGTGGCTTTAGTCAAGACGGTTCATGTAGGGAAGTCATACATCGTTTGTATCAACTTCAAAAGTTCTCGCGACACTGCTTAGTGAACTCTCTAAGCCTATGACGCGGTTCCCCTTTTGATAAGGTCCAATCTAGGAAACCGAGGTTCGTATACGGGGCCACTCTCTCCTGATAACGGATATGTATGCCGACGATAGATAGGGAGATATTCTATCTCCAACCTAAGTGGGGCCACTCCCGGCAATCTAGTAGTTGGAGTCTAATCGAAGGCGACGACTCCAAACCACCTACGAGCCATGGTTGCAGAGCCAGAAGCGCCTCTCTGGTCTCAGGAGCTCCCCATGGGGTCATTACCCCTCCTGGTTTCGCACTCTTACCTAACGTATGCATCTCACTGTGTGAGCTGCGATCTTCGTAAAAGGGTATTAGTTGGGTCAAGGGTCTCGACTGTTCAGCGTCTAGAATGGCGCCTCAATAGTCTTCTTTCTTGTTATCTGGCAGAGTTCAGGAGAACCCAAAACACCTTTTCTATCGCGTCTAATCTCCTAACTCTGCGCAGTAATTCTTGAGCTTGTGCGGAGGATGTCGGTCTTTTTCAAAGATGTTGGCGAGTGAGTAAGAGGAGCCTTCTAGTCTTATTTACGCTAACTTGCTCCAGGAATAGCCCCGTCAAAAAAGGGGGATGCCGAGGAATTGTTCAAGGGGTTTGGCGTTGGAATCCATTCAAAGGATACGGACGACTACCATATGCTTCTGGCGGCTGTGCACGATTGCGAAGAACAGCTTCTGAGCCTCCCCGATTACCAACAGATCCCGGACCTGAAAAAATACCCGCGAGAGAACGTTCGGCGTCCCTCGGATTCGGAACAAGCATTCGGAAATGCATGGGCGCATAAGGTTCTCTTCAAGGGCGACAAAGAGTGGTGGTAGTTTGGGGGAAGAACAGTCTGCTTAAAGGATTGCATAGCTGTTGCAGGGGTACCGCAGTTCTTTAGCAGCGATGCTTTTCCAGCGTGGACACCCTCCACGGATGCGACAGTAGTTACTCGAGTACTAGATGCAGGTGCAGACATACATGGAACAGCCGTGTGTGAGAGCTTCTGTAACTCCACCTCCTCCTTCACAAGCTCTCAGGTGATGATCGAAAATCATACAAGGAGGGTTATTCCGCCGGTGGAAGCACGTCAGGAGGCGCAGCGCTAGTCGCCGGAGTGCCATGGACCTATTGGTACAGACCAGGGAGGTTCAATCAGAGTACCAGCATCTCTTTGTGGATGTAAGTGTTTTCCTGATGGCCAAATCTTAGGGCTCCGAGACTAAGTAGAATCAGGTGTTGGGCTCAAGCCCACCCACGGGCTCGTCCCGTATACGGGTGTCGCCAGCGGCGATGCTATCGACGACCATAGCGGACCGCTCGCTCGGACTGTGCTAGATGCTGCTACATGCCTCGACGCCATCGCTGGATATGATGGCATTGACGATAGATCACTAGCATCTAGCAAATATGGTTCCTTCCAGTTCGCGAAGTCGCTCCAAGCTAGTGATAATGGAGCATCCCGACTGTCCGGTCTAAGAGTGGGCATACTCATGGAAGGTTACGAACAGAACGTTGTCTAGCTAAAAGTAAGGGACCTGGTGCTCTCTGCGGCAGAGAAATTCGAGCAACTCGGCGCCACGGTCAAGGAAGTCTCGGTGCCGGCTCATTTGGACGGGCCAACGGATCGCGGGGTCGGCAGGCGTACTGGGCCAAGCACACGGCCGGAGGGGACTCTACCTTACGGAATTTGAGGAAGCTCGGCTGCCCTGGACAGCCGAAAACTTCAACAAGTTATTCCCATCGACGAAAAACAGGGTTATCAATGGATTATACCTATCAAAGAAATTCCCGGGATTGTATGGTAAGTCGGTCAGCATCGGGCGACGAATCCGGGACGCATATCAGGAAGCATTTAAGGAGTTCGACGTAGTAGCCATGCCTACGACGCCTTACGCCGCCCCCAGGCACGGCTCCCGTGCGTCGCCCCGTGCCTGCTTTGAGCCTAGCATTGGCTTGAATACAAACACGGCAATATTCAACGTGACCGGCCATCCTGCGATGTCGATACCAGTTGGGCGGACACAAGCAGTCGACGAACCGGAGGTCCTGCTGCCAGTTGGAATGCAGATAGTCGGGGACTTGTGGCAAGAGAAAAAGGTTCTCAGAGCAGGACATGCTTGGGAGACGAACTTCGATTGGAGGAGGTCCGTATCCGGCGGCGGCCCTAACATTCGCAGCGGCACGACGGCGGAGCAGGGAGTGCAGAAAATAGACGCGAGCTTAGACGAGAACGCACTCTTGAGGGATGCGATCGCAGTCGACGAGGTGTCCGTGGGAGTTCGATGATATAGATACCGGAATTGATACTCACGAACCGGTGCTTTTGGCGTCACTCCGAGTACAGGATTTCTGGCATTAGATTTCATTGTCGTTGGTGGCTGGTACAGTCAAATCGAAAATGTAGGTCTAAGTAAGTAGACATTACCTGTTACTGGCATTCCTTGCTAGTCCACAGGATGCTCATAGCCCAAAAAAATGCTTCAACGATCAATGTTACCTTCAGGCAGCTGCTACCGACGATCACTATCGAAGATCACAAGAGGTGGTGAGATTGCGGGGATACAATGCAGTACTTACTTACCTATTGGGATAGCTGTGTCCGGATACGTCGGGTATTAAGCAATTCCCTCACCTGCCCCATCCCCGGCCATCCCGATTGGACTAAAGATAGAATTGCTCGAACCGCTAGGAACATTAGCGTTGAAATCAAGCATTCGGTTTACCATCATCCTGGGACGACCTGGTGTACAGTAACGTTAGCCTCCATCTACCAGACCTTACGTACCTACAAAGCGGCTGATTGGGCTTCGATCCTTTGGTGGAGTGAATCACGACCGAGTATTGGATTGCCCCTGACGATCTTTTCTATTTGAGGATGACGTATGTCAAGCCGGAAAAGGAAATATTCAGCATATGATGGTGTCTATGCGGTTATAGGCAAGCACCAGCATCGTTTGCTTACGCAGTTGTTGTAATTTGAACAAACTTCAGTCTTAAGGGCTGCACGCGTAAGACCCCGTGCAATGGTCCCTAACGTTACAGCGGCATTTTTCATTTGATATAGGGGCGTCCGCTGTATATATAGACCTGGGTATCTCGGTTCGTAAGTCTCTGATTTGATTTGAAGCTCCTACTCTTACATAAGCACTTAGTCCGCGTCACTGGCACAAGTCCGAGGAAGATCAACCAGCTCGTCACCACTTAGCATTCACCCTGCCATTCCATTCATCCACAGAACATGCGTTTCCCTTGGGCTGTCGCGGCGGCTGCTGCTGCCACGACGCCTCGGTTCGTCGTCTACTACGACCAATGGCATCCAAGCTCAATTACCAAGGCCCAGACAGCTGGCATTACTCATGTGATCACTGCGTTCGCGGCCAGCACCTTGTTCAATTCCGACCCTCCTCAACCTTATCAGCCATTCGTAAGTGTTGCTAACCTCCGAGACCTGTTCGACGAGGGTACCCAGGTCTGCATGGCAATCGGAGGCTGGGGCGACACTGCTGGCTTCTCTGTTGCACAGAAGAACGAAACTTCGAGGAAGACCTTCGCAAACGGCGTGGCTACGACTATGGAGAATCTCGGTTATGACTGTGTTGGTATGGCACCCTGAGAGCCTCTTATAACGAGTCATAAAACTGAACTTCGAATAGACGTGGACTGGGAGTATCCTGGAGGTAACGGAGCGGACTACAAGCAAAACCCGAATGAAGACAAGGTCGACGAAATCACCAACTTCGCCTTGCTCTTGCAAGAAATCAAGGCCGCAATTGGTGAGAAGGAGCTCTCCATTGCCGTGCCAGGTTTACAGAGGGACATGATCGCTTTCACTCCGCAGCAGGCGCCCCTTATTAACGATGCTGTTGATGTGATCAACGTGAGTGCAGACCAGACGCCAGAATCATCGCTATCAACTAATTGAAGAACGCCAGGTCATGACTTACGATCTCATGAACAGGTAAGAAAATTGACAAGTGGGTTTCTGTCTTCTCTTAATCTAACTGAGTCTTTAGACGCGATAATACTACTACACACCACACATCAGTTAAGGCATCGCTGCATGCCATCGACACATACCTCGCTCTTGGTTTTGACGCCTGTAAAATGAACCTTGGTTTTGCCTTTTATGCGAAGTTCTTCGAGACACAGGGCCAATGCTCCCAGCCTGTTGGTTGTCCCACAGTCCTTCTTGAAGATGCCAACGGAGGAGACACTGGCAAATCCGGCGCCGTAACCTTCCTCGAAGTCCCGCCGGTGCTCGCGAGCGGGCAGGCAGACACAACCGAGGGCGGCCAATGGTACTGGGATCCTGCCACTAGTAACTTCTGGACTTGGGACACTCCCGACTTCATTGCCCAGAAGTTCAAGGACATTGTCAAGGCTCGCGGCCTTGGAGGCGTTAGTAAGTTTTACCCAAGCTTACGGTAGACGAGCTCAAGTTACTAATTTGATTTCTCGTAGTGGCTTGGAGTTTGGGTGAAGACTCTTCGGATTTCGCCTACATTAAGGCGCTTCAAGCTGGCATTGCCACTCTCTAGACGCTCGCTCTGTGACGCGTGACGTATGGTTTAGATGCCAATTGCACTACGATTTTTTTTGGGGATACTTCTAAAATGCGACGGGCGAAGTGCCTTGGGGAGGGCAACCCTCGGGCAATCCCACCTTTTGCTGTTTCTGTGACGTATCCTGAACTTCCATATGTGTACAATACCTCACCAGGCAGGGAGGAAATAGTTGAAACTTGTGTTGTGATGTACATTGATGCGAACATGTCAATTAATCGTGTAACCCCCATCCACTACCAATGCATGTCCTTGGATGAACGAGGCCTGTGCTGAGCATAAGAAAAGTACAGCGTTGGCGACCTCGTCAGGGGTTCCCATCCTCTTCATCGGCGCGATGTCAATCGCGGGCTTCAACCTTTCCATCACCTCCTTTGAGCCTGTCGTCATCGGTGTGTCTATAACACCCGGACACACGCAGTTTATTCGGATATTGTCACTGGAGTAGTCTATGGCGTCGGAACGGGTCATATTGATGATGGCGGCCTTGGAGGCGCAATAAGGGGCTGCGAGGCCACGGAGGATCATTCGGTTAGTAACTTGGACGAATTAAGTAGCGTTAAGGCAGACCCTCACCCGCGCCCGGACGAGCCACTATGCCAAGCTGACTTGCTATGTTCACGACGGCGCCTCTCAGCTCGGGGTGCTCCGGCAGGGGCTGTTGTCTCAGCATCTGAGCAATTGCTGCCCGGGATGAGAGCCACGTGCCCTTGTAGTTCACGTTGTTGATCTTATCGAACGCCGACACGCTCATTTCGGTCGAGCGGAGGTCATTGCCCAAGATCCCCGCGCAGTTCACCGCATAGTCTAGCCGGGAGAAGCTCTTGGAGATGTCTCTGGCCAGAGAATCCACGAACATCTCATCCGATACGTCTCCATCGCGGCTTGTCACCTGCGCCTTGGGGTTGATGTCGAGAATGGCGTCCCGCGTGGTGTCGAGAGTCTTCTTATTGATGTCGGTGATGGCGATCCGGGAGCAACCGGATCTGGCGAAGCCTTTGGCTACGGCCGCACCGATTCCTAGATCTTGGAGTAAGCTTTGCCCCGATTCGAAGCTCTACCTACATAGGTAAGCATATTTATCCATACCTGTCCCACCAGCCCCAGTGATAAATGCGACCCCCGGAAACCTGAATAAAGCAGCCATGATCAGATGTTTCGTAGCTTCCTAGCTGAGCTACTCCTCCTTGCTAAGGATGAGGCAAAGGGCGATATAATGAACCCGGGATAATGCGATTCTCGACATCTACTGTAAGTGTTCATCGTGCCAAGATATCAGGGACATACCCCAAGCATTTAGGCTATGCCGATGTAATAGTGATAGTCGACTCTATCGGTTCTCATTCGTCCACCAAAATGCAAATAAGCGTAGTGGAGATATAGCGATCGAGTGATTGTCATCGTGCGGAGATGATCTAGGGACGACCCCACATTTTGGAGCTTATCATCGCAAGCATGGACCTCCAGCTGCGTCCCTTGTCCCCGACATTTCCCCAAACTCTGTATAATCTCTCCAAACCAGATAGTGCGCTCCAGTATGGAGACCCGAGCAAGCGGAACTGTGCTCGCGCATGAAGGCAGAGCGCCGCAGCGGTTGACCAGGCGTAGAAGACGCGGTGGAGCAATAGCTCATCATGAGCGTTCATGCCCCCATTGCGGGCGAAGTTTCAAACGGGTAGAGCACCTCGAGAGACACGTCCGGACCCGTAAGCTATCCTACCCCGCTACACGTTGGCAGACTCACTGGCCAGGCTCCTGGATTCCTTATCTGGATCAGGTTCCGGTCCGACGGCTATGACTTCACGTCCTACATATGTAATCTCACAGTGGCGCAGACACGAAGGAGAAGCCATTCATATGCCATTGTGGAGCGGCGTTTACGCGCCGTGACCTTCTGACACGGCATCAGCGGATTACGCTCCATCAAGAGGAGCCCAGCAGTACACGTGATGACCCGTACGATCGGAATCGGGGGAACCGCGTCGATCCCGAGGCAGATGCTGCCGTCGCGGCCGCTGCGTCACTCTCGGGGATGAGCATGAACCCTTGGGTTCATCCTCCCCAACCTCAAACCCATGTCTATCAGAGTACCGTCCACCGTGGCGGGGAGTCGCAGAGCATGATTCGCCCGACGTTCCAACAACCGCTCCTAGCCGAAGAGATCTACGATCACAGTTGTATCCCTATACCGCGCCTGAATTATATCAGTTGCTAACTACTAGCAGATCATGACATTACAGGCTTCGACCACTTCAGGGAATTCGCTAATTTTCTTGGTGGAGTGGGTCTGCCGGCCGAATGGAGTCCATATTTCTACGGACCCGAACCGCCGAATGATCTTGTGGATCCCGACTTACAGGAATCCCGAGTCGATACCGCCATCCCCGTGTCCAGGCACGGCCGGCCCGGTACCCCCTTCAGTTGCTGGCTGCCTTCGGCCCCGGAAGAAAGCAGAATAGCAGAGGTACCGCGGAGCGTAGACAAAGAACCTCCTCCCTTCAGAGTGACCGAAGAGCAACGGAGTCGCTTAGCTATCTACCTAAGCTCGTTTCGGGATGTAGTCGACGCAGACTTCCGGTTGCCGTCTCGCCATGCGTTGACGAGGTATCTCACCTCGTACTTTCAGGGTTTCCACTTACACATGCCTTTCATTCACGCGCAGACGTGGCGTCTATTGGAGACTCCTGTAGAAGTCACCTTAGCTCTGGCCACAGTGGGTGCCCAGTACTCATTCGAACACCGGGTCTCTGAGAGGCTCTTCCGAGCTGCAAAGACCATTCTCCTGAAACGGCTGATACGTGAAACTGGGAAAATTGGTCCGAAGACTACTGCAATCCTCAGTTTACATGACCTCTCTGATATCGTAAAAGCACGTAAGGGAAGAGGAGATCCAGCAGATAGGACTGGCCCGGACTGGGGTTCATGGGAACCTAGTAAGAAGCCCGACATAGTGCTCCCTAGCTAGTCTGCAAGCGCTAGGCTGCCTCGCAACCGAATACCAGCGCTCACACTTCCCGAGCATAGCTAATTCTTATGGTAGTGGATACGGTTCGAGCCTTGGTCGTCCTTATGGCCTACGCGACATGGGAGCGAAAAGAAAACTTCGTAGCAGAAGCATTCTCTCTGCAGACTATCCTCGTGCGCGTCTTGCAGGATATTGGACTTGAGGAGGAGCAAGAGCAAGATAACACCGCTGAGTCCACATCTGTCAAGGATGCTTGGCTAGCATGGGTCCGTCGGGAGTCGATTCGACGCTCAAAGCTCATCGCCTTCACCTTCCTGCACACCCATAGCGTCGCCTACAACGTGTACCCTGTTCTTCGCAGTAACGAGATCCATCTCCGACTACCGTGCCCGACCGGAGAGTGGAAAGCCCTGACTGCCGCGCAGTGGCAACTTGCGAGGGGAGAGTCACGCAAAGAGCAGTTGAAGTTTCAAGACGCTCTTTCGCTATTACTGAGGCATTCGGATTGTGCAGCGCCTCTGGATCCGATTCCGACTCCTCTCGGAAACTACGTCTTACTCCATGGTCTACTCCAACGCATTCATATCGTGCGGGATCTCTCGCTCCCGATTATGGACCAATCCGCATCCCTTCCTGCAGAGGAAGTTAATAAACTCGAGTAAGTCAGACATGCTAACCCCGCTCAAAAGCACAAACCTAAAGCCCATTCTAACCATTTAGGCGTGGCCTTCGCTCCTGGACTTCCGGCTGGCAGCAAGCCCCTGAATCGTCGCTGGACCCGAACAACGAAAATGGACCAATCCCATTCACCTCGAGCTCCCTTCTAGGACTCGCATACGTGCGCATCTATCTGAACCTAGGCCCGTATAGGCTGCTAGAGACGAGGGATCCATCACGCATCGCGAGAGCGCTCAGCATGTCGCCGAACGTGGAGCGGAGTGACGGCGTGATCTCCGCGTTGTTATACGCCGCTCATGCCCTGAGCGTCCCGGTCCGTTTGGGCGTGGATCGAGTCGCGCGTAGCCAGGCATTCTTCTGGAGCGTCAGGCATTCTCTCTCGGGGCTCGAGTGCGCCGTACTGCTGAGCAAGTGGCTCCGCTCGCTCAAGGATTCGGTGGACAACTCGAGGCCGTTAAATGGTGAGTACAATCATCGGCCGCCCCCTCCCTCCTTCTTGCTCCAAAAATGCTACGGTATTCATTAACCCCGCCTTGCCCGACTAGACAGCGAAGACCGGATACTGCACTGGGTGAGTTGCATCGTGGAGGAAGCCTGGGACGTCGTGGACTTCGATGAGGTGGAGCCGGTGGCGTCGACTCGTAGCGACCCCTCGAGTCTCGGCGCCGCCGTGCTGAAGATCTGGGCGCATTTCTTCAAGAGCAACACCCAGTGGCCGTTCATCAATATCATCGGATTAAGCTTAGAGAAGTATCGGGAGATCCTCCTTGGGGGCACCGAACCTCGTGGTAACTGAAGAGCGGGCCACAGGGCGTCACCTACTGCGATTCCCAGTAACCCCCCCAGCTAGCTTGCAAAAGCCTAGGCCTGTCGTTTTCGTGATCGCTACTTTTGCTTATGGACGAGAATCCGACCTTCAGGCCTGTTCTCCGATTACAGTAAGCACTTGAACTAGGTACCTAGTACCTACATAGGTATATATATAGTTTTTGCCTAACAGTTTTTACTTGCTACTACTGAGGTAGTAATACCTAAATTCCATCGCACGGAACCCCATACCAAGGGCGCCTTTTAAAAGGCTCTCTCTCTCTCTCTCTCTCTCTCTCTCGCTCGCTCGCTCGCACACACACGCTCTTCCAAGCGTTAGGAATGTCGGCTCTTCCTTACCCGAGTTTTACCATCAGTGATTTGACGGGAAACCCATTTTCGTTGGCCTTCGGCCTTTTGATGCCCGTGATGAAAACCAGGCTCAGCAACATCGCAACACTCAGCTGAAAGCGCGGGCTCTTCGGTAGACTGAGGCAAAACAAGTCAATCATGGCCAAATTACATACCCATGGAGGCTGCACCCCTATCTACTTGATTCGTCCCTTGCCAAACGACTTGCAACGTACGCTTTACTAGGATACAAGCTGCCCTGAAAAAAATTTCCATGGGGCTGCCACTGGTGACAAGTGTCCATGAAGAACTGTATGGACATGACAAGATAGCCGTCTGTCCAGCAAACAACCAACTTTCTTTGCCCATAGCGCCACCAATCATACTATTATCACATCTGGGCGTCAAGTGACGGTCTCGCATCCTTCTCGTTTTTGGTTCTGATTGCGTGAACGAAGTACCTCAGCTAATTAGAGAAATCATTCCCTTAATTACTTCCCCCCGAAAGTTCTTGGGGGTTGGGTTGCCATCTTAGACCTAGAAAGGGATGTGAGTGAACGTGGAGGTTCGCCATGAACAGGGGGCAGATGACCCAGAGGTGGTCGGTCTGCGCGTGCAGGGGGTAGCACGCCGGGTCCTCCTTGCCGATGAACTTTGTCGATAATGATTCCCTGATGTTCTTCTGGTATTCTGCCTGATATCTCCCGAACTCCTCCAGCATGGGGATTCCGCTCTTGTTTCGAGGTTTGCAAGGTGCGGCTACAGCTGCATACCCAGTCAACGCGGCAGACAGCCAATAAAGTCTTAGTGCGAACTATTGGGGATTATACTATGAAGCGAGGGACGATGAAAGTTAGGACAATGTCATCGACCGGCTTTGGAGGAACTGTCCGGGAAAGATGCGTGTATTTGCTCGAAAGACGTATCCGGATAGATATAGAGAAGCATCTGAATCTACTGAGGCTAACCAATTATATAACTGAACGCCATTGTCGGACGCTCCCTGGCTCATTCGGCCCCGAAGTAAGAAGAGTAAGCCGTTAGGAATGTCACGGCAGTCCTCCCATGAATATTTCTCTTTTTGATCCAACAGTGACAGAAGCATGAGAATAAGTGGTATAACCTCTGGCAGGGCTGAAAGCAAGTGCACTAGGTTCACCGAGTGCCCGTCCAAGGGTTGCCATCCGCATGAGATACAATACAACCCATACAGCAAGGTGGTCGGCGGGATAGATCGTCTTGCTTTCGGCCCTGACCTGGCCCTCGGGCTAGTAGCACGTAGATCTGCGAGAGCTTGAAGACTACTTCCAAGAAATGCAGATGCTGAATCTTCCCCTGAAGCTGCTGCAACGCCATAGTGTATCTAGGAGACCGCATCTCAACATTTAAGTCACATCATCGTTTCCTTTTCCATCCCCCGCACGTACAATGACCAGGGGCATCCGCATGCAGAGGAGAAAAATAAACAAATTAAGGACACCATAGTAAGCAGTCCGGCCAATCCTAGGGTCAGAGATCGTCCGACAATTTAGCAGCGCTGACCTGTAACTGTGGACTAATAGTGTGGCCGTCTTCTTAGACTTTCAGCACCGAAAAAAAAGGCGAGTTCAAACTGTGCGTAGTCTGTTCTTTACCTCAACGTACACACATCCAGTCTAACACCCATAGTACCACACGGTTTCGTGGCGTCCAGGACAGAGTTGTACAGTCTTCCATGAAAAAACGTCCGCCCTCAACATAGAAGTAGTCTAATATCCAAATATGGGAGGGTTATGTTATGTGCAACTGTGGGCTTTGCATAAACATATATTACTATGGGAAGCGAAGAGAATCCCGAGACATGGGATATCTGCGCGTATACTCCTATTTGTGTAGCACCACTTAAACCCGACTTTTGACGTACGCACTACAGCTGTGTTAGTCATTATAGCCGCGTACTTTAACTGTCGTGAGCGGCTCCAACCCATTGCATGTAAGACTCGGCAACCTAAGTTCAATTACTGCTAATAAGCTATTCAACGTTCAGAGGCAAAGGTAGCATGAGATGTTGATAAAGCAATAATGTTGCATTTTCGTTATGATTGGACAGGGTGGCACATATATCACCCTCCTCTGCACTTATTCCCTGCTCTTCGAGGATGCAATTTAATAGACTCATTTGGCAGCCTACAGCTACTGAAGCATGTTTCACAGCTTCTAACAACCCGTCGAAGTTTAAAAGAAATGTTTTTAAATATGATAGTATACTCAAAGAGAAATGTGATCTGGTCCAGCACGCGACCTCTTCGTTCGTACTTAGATAATGTTAGTCCCGATAGCCCCGGGAGTGAATTGGACCAGGATCTGAAAGAGACATATTGGGGACATGTCGATGTTATTCGCCGTTATAGATAAAAGGCTAGAAAATATAATCCAAGCCTGTACGTACCGCCATAGAAACAGGACACAGGAAACATGAAACATGTAAGCGTTAACATAAAACATAAACATGCAAGACAAGGCACGCTAAGTGGCACAAAGGGAACCCTTCTTACTCTTCATCTCTCTTCGAACCTTACCTTCGACGCAACCCCATGGAGATTTTTCCAGCTCTCGCAAGGATGCGCCTGGGGGTGATAGCGTTGAAGCCTCGTACCAGCGTGAGCTTTGCCTTCAGGAGCTTCCGGTCGAGCCGCGCTCCTAGAGCGCTGAAGACGCCATCCTGAATCTCCTCTGGGGGAGCCAGAGTCCCTTCTTTGCTTGGGATATTCTCCTCAAGTTTGACAGAGGGCGTAAGCTCGGCCGCTGGGACAACCTCAACTGGGTTAGCCTCCTCAGCGGCCGGAGCATCCTCGAAGATGGCGGAGGCCTCTCCCTCAGAATCCTCGCCCACCTCGGCCGTCTCTGCCTCGGTGTATGCCGGCGGGTCGGAAACAGGGCCCGAGCTGTAAGAGGGAGGAGCATTCGGAGTGTAAATGGGCAGGAACTCCTCACAATCCACATCTTCGATCTGCTCGAAAATTTCGGGATCCGTATCGTCGGTGGAGGCATTGGATTCTTCGTCGGTCTCGTAATCCTCGACGAGGTCATCGTCTTCATCATCATATGATGCATGCTCCAGATCTGCCAGGGGACCCGTCAGGGGACAATCACGGGCGTTATCCCACAAACCAGCAGCCATCAGATCCACCTCTTCCGAGGTATAGAGCCGCGTCGTGCTCGGAATTCTGACATTAGTCGTGCCAGGGATGATCTCTCCAAAGTTCGCACCCCACATGTAATGGACGTAGTCATCGACGTCTCGCCAGAGGCCCTCATATATGATCTCATCAGCCTCCTTATCCGTAATCAAATATCGATATGTCGCGAAGGCGTATTGGATCATCAGCTCTCGCCGGTACTCGTCCGCCGACATCGACTGAGGCGGCTCGAAGGTGGTCGCATGGCTCGGAAGCATAACCGTCGCGACAGTCATGATGAAGAATTTTGTGTATGTTACTCAGGAGCTGGATGGTGTTTTGTTTTGTGCGTGTTCGTGTGCGTGTGCAGTGGTCCTTGCTGAAAGCGAAAACCGGGGAGTGCCTCAGGGTTGGATGATAGTCATATACCCTGACGCCAGCACTACGGTAAGCGTAGCTTCAGAAACAAGTTTATTGCTCGCCGTATAACAAGGGTCCCTGTTGTGCAGATTGCTTGTTCTATACTCATACAATAACATTGTTCTTTAATTAACTGGTTCGGAGATGAAAGCGGCGTTTTTGTTACCTTTAGCTCTACGTAGCTCCTTCATTCACCGTTAGCCTGCTAGTTCTTTGTGCCATTCCAAGGCTTTATCCACATCGAAGCATATAAGCAGGTCGAGTAGCTCGGCCAGATATGATAGTTAAGTAACAGGAGGCCAGATTCGCTCCCTTGAACGGGCGCTTTGTTTCGTGGCGCTCAATTGCTCCTTATAGAGTCATCAGCCCCTGATAGCCCAATCGTTCATATAATTAATTAGACGTTGGCCAAGCCGGCATTCTAGCTCTTAATAATTTATTTAAATGTAGGTATTGACACCTAGCTTGGAAAAATTGCAATGTTTCTATGTTCTGTAACAAGGGATGTGGTTCTTTGTCCTCGTTCCAGAATTATAAGATTATCACCGCGCGCATTAACTCCCTTCAGGTGGTTTGCACCACAATCTGATTTAATATACGGACCCTTTCGAATTAACCCATCGCTAGTTGCGCGGATCATGCTGCCACCAAGACAACGTACAAAACGCTCCAAGTATCTTCCATGGAGACTAGAACACGAATTGCGATGCCACGTTTTTGACGCGGGGATTGTTTCAGACCACAGCGATCCTCAACTGATCATCGGGAACCGAGATAGTTGCTGCCATGGAGTTTACTATATAGGGCAGGATGGGGTGGAATTCTTTTTCCACCACAATAAGTGGGATCCCCACGGGCCTTGCGAGTGTTTCGCCAAAGGCGATCCTGACAGCCCTACGCTGACACTTCCGGAGGAACTGGATGAGCACCGAATACGGCTCATCGAAGGGAGAGGAGCCATCCGCATGGAACCCTTATTTGCAGCTATGGTTGTCATGAAGCTATTCTTGGGCCTAGAAGTACCTAAGCGGCTTCGTGGTCCATTCTAAACAGCGCACCTGGACTTGGATCCTAAATTCCACCCTCCGTCCCCAGAGTTGAACGGCATTAAGCGGGTATTAAGATGCAACCAGATTGAAATGTGAGTGGGGAACGGAACGGGACAAGATCAAGAAAGCGGAAGTCGAAAGCCGAGATATATGTTTTTGCATTATGGAGAGGACTATGTGTGGATATCTTGATCTGTCACAGTTAGGCTGATCGCGAGGAAAGGTTGGAAAGTGTAAATTGTCATGGATAATCTGGGCTCTAGAGAGCGGTAGCTAGAGAGCTCTATATATAGTGTGGGAGCCCCGGAACAACGTTGTTGCGGGGTGCCTACAGTTCCCAGGGGCTTTGATGACTAATCTGGTGACCCCTATTCTGCGACATGATCACAAGTCAACTAATTGCATGCGTTACTTTACTGACGAACAGCGGCTCATAACTCAACTCTTATACGAGTTGCTGCAGACGAAGTCCAAGAAACAGCCCTTGATCCCCATCTGACACACTGATTAAAACTCGACGGAGGATACGGTGGAGGCAACCAGGAGAGCTGAGAGCATGTGCTTCTTACCAATAAGAAGATTGGAGCGTGGGACCGGAATTCACGTTACCTAATAGAAAAGGTTTAAGGGTACAACTAAGAATTACCCCCGGACATACAGCACTAACTCCCAATGAATAGGGTGGAGTGTCTATATGTTGCCATGAACATGCTAGAGAGAAAAGGAAACGGAGCTCAGGGAAACAAAGAGGAAAAAGAAGCTGGGGAAATGCCAGTTCCAAAAGCTATAAAAAAAAGGAGAAAAAGACGTACAACACCAGGGATTCGCTGGTCGTCACCGACCCAACTACTAATCTGGCCCTACGCGGCTTATCTAGGGGAGAGCGGACGGGATCCCGAGTTCTCCACGTGGTATGGTCGTACGTGAAAGGGTTTGTTGATTTTATGATTTATATAGCCGAGTTACGGTCCAACGCAACGATATTGGTGTCTACAGTAAGGGACTGAAAGAATATCGCCGCATTAATTAGACATATTGAAGTGCACCGGCTTAAGCTACATATTAACACATATGAAGGATTCTTCCCCCAGATTTCAGTTTAAAGCCTGGACGAGGAGATGACAAGCTGTATCGCAAGTCCGCCCCTCGACCCTTGACCAAAAAAGGGGGGGGGGGGAGAAGCAGCTCTCTGGCACCGGTTTATTGCTTATGCAAATTTTATGCAACGTACGAATATAAGCGTTGGTGCGGCCGGATAATAGCGGGGGTCTAGATCAGCAAGGGGTTTTACTGTAAGTACGTGGGGCTGTAAGTTGACCGCTCGGCAGAAAAAAGATAAAGTTCCAAAAGTTCGATGGGGTTTGTAAATCTCAATTGAGCTCACTGGGCCGCTAATTCACCTTATGTATTGCCAGCCAAAATAATAAGTTGACAATAAACATTTTCCTACCCTTTAGTCGCCATGCCGTCCAAACGCAAGGCCGATGACGAATTCATTCATACAATCTCCGACAATGACGATACGGTCTTAGCGGAAGAAGAGTTGGCTCCCGAGCAGCCGCCCAAAAAGAAATCGAAGACATCGAAGAAGGCAGGAAAGCGCAAACAGACTGATCCTGAAGAGGATGGAGATACTGGCATTTGGGGAAAGAATGAGGACGATGATGGGGCTATGGATTCGGAATTCGAGTTTATGGCAGATGGCACGACAGACTTCAGGGAAGCTGATTTTGAGGGCTGGGGCTTCGACGGTGCTGGGAAAGGCGTGAGTGGAGCCGACAGAAGAGTCGTCGACTTGGACGAAATAATACGCCGACGAAGAGAGAAGAAGAACCCGACCGAGAAGAAGGATGCCGCCGAAGACGGAGCCTCGGGCGAGGAGGACGAGGATCAAGTCGAAATCGACTTCGACGATGATGATGATGAGGTCTTGGCTTCTGATGGATTCGGTATGGGCGCAGCATCCGATGAGGAATCAGAGGACGAGGCCGCGGACGACACGGGCGGAGTGGAGGACGAGGATGTGGATGGAGACGCTGCGTCGGACGATGACTCTGTTGCGACGCCAGTGGACCATCCTGATGATGCTGGATCTGACGCTAGAAGCGACGACGACGAGGAAGAGGATCCAGAAGAGGCCGCAAAGAGGGAAGCTTTCTTTGCGCCAGAAGAGAAGGCGCAGTCAGGGAAACAGGGAGGAAAATCCTCTTTCCAGGGCATGTCACTATCTCGTCCGATTTTACGCGGTCTCACCTCGGTTGGCTTCAGCAAACCCACTCCTATTCAGTCCAAGACGATACCTATCGCGTTGGAGGGCAAGGATGTAGTTGGTGGTGCTGTTACCGGTTCCGGAAAGACAGCTGCGTTTGTTGTTCCCATCCTTGAGCGCCTTCTCTACCGGCCGAAAAAAATTCCTACCAGTAGGGTCGTGATTCTGACGCCGACCCGTGAATTGGCGATACAATGTCACTCAGTTGCTACCAAGCTTGCGAGTCACACGGATATCAAATTCTGTCTTGCGGTTGGCGGTCTAAGCCTTAAAGTTCAGGAGGCAGAACTACGTCTCAGACCTGATGTTATCATTGCTACGCCAGGTCGATTCATAGATCACATGCGGAACTCGGCAAGCTTCAACGTCGACACCATCGAAATCCTAGTGCTCGACGAGGCTGACCGCATGTTGGAGGACGGATTCGCTGATGAGTTGAATGAGATTCTAACGACGTTACCGAAATCAAGACAGACCATGCTCTTCTCTGCCACGATGACGTCTTCTGTCGACCAATTGATTCGCGCCGGGTTGAACAAGCCTGTCCGGATCATGGTCGATTCCAAAAAGAAGACGGTCGATAAGCTTGAACAGAAGTTCGTCCGACTACGACCAGGCCGCGAGGAAAAGAGGATGGGCTACCTCGTCCACATCTGCAAAACAATGCACACGGAACGCGTTATCATATTCTTTCGGCAGAAGAAAGAAGCACATCGGGCTCGGATTATCTTCGGCTTGTTGGGAATGTCATGCGCCGAGTTACATGGTAGCATGAACCAATCACAAGTAAGTCTCCCCCAACCCTGTTGATTGCGATCCTGTTGCTCACACCTATTCTCAGCGTATATCGAGTGTCGAGGCATTCCGTGATGGAAAGGTCGCGTACTTACTCGCTACGGATCTGGCGTCACGAGGTCTTGATATCAAAGGGGTTGACACGGTCATCAACTACGAGGCACCTCAAAATCTAGAAATCTATGTGCACCGTGTGGGCCGTACTGCCCGAGCTGGCCGCTCCGGTGTGGCAGTGACGCTCGCTGCGGAGCCTGATCGCAAGGTCGTCAAGGGAGCGGTGAAGGCCGGCAAAGCTCAAGGTGCCAAGATCAGCAGTCTCGTCATCGAACCTGCCGAGGCCGACAAGTGGCAAGCCAAGGTCGACGATATGGACGAGGAGATCGATGCTATCATGCAGGAGGAGAAGGAGGAGAAGCAATTGGCGAATGCTGAGATGCAGATCAAGAAGGGCGAGAACATGGTCCTGCACGAGGACGAGATCAAGTCACGGCCGAAGCGGACGTGGTTCGAGACGGAAAAGGACAAGAAGAAGGCAAAGGACGCGGGACGCGCCGAGCTCAATGGACTCAAGGACTCCCTTAAGAAGAAGGGCGCAGGCAAGTTGAGTAACAAGGACAAGAAGAAGCTCGATGCGCGGTCCGATAGGACGGATGGCAAGGTGTGGAAGAAGGGCGCCGCCGAGAGAGCCGGCAAGGGAGCAGTCCTCAACTTCAAGAAGGATAAGACTAAGAAAGGTGGCAAGGCAGGTGGCAAGGCAAGTGGCAGGGCGAGTGGAAAGCCGAAGAAGTAGCATCTATTTCGGCTTCATCAAATATAATTCTTGTCCACACATTTATGCTTTGCACGTGTTATGCTGAACGCCCCAACTATTGCCTATTACGGGTGCCCTCAAGTTGGTCCCCGTAGGCAGACGCCGAATGTACCGGCAGTTGATCTGGCGTTCATTTACGGCCGCAGCATGGTAGATCATGGGGTTTCTAGATGACTGTCCAAGCAACTACCAGAGATGCAAAGACACCGTCAGTCAACCCTAGGAAAGCTTGACGATTCCTCAAGGCTTAGGATAGCACAACCGATCATATTATATGAAAGTCTGCATTCTACTAAGCTTATTCGCCTCGTCTCGGCTCACTATCCTTACAGTACTTGTCGATCATTAATAGGACTCGGAAATACATGAGTTCCTGTAGATATTGCTCCAAGTCTCTTAATATTACTCTATGAGCGGCCGTTCAACACCTCTACTCAGGTCGTCGAGTCCTGCGTTGGCCAATGACTTATAGTGGCGTTGGTTATACGCCTTCGCAGGCTACAGCTTGACCAGGGGAAAGAGCCTGGTATGTTGATCCACTTAAAGGCAGCGGTCTATGCACCTCCAAGCCATTGGTCTGATAACCTGTGTACGATAAACGTAGGACGCGATGACCTGAGTTGAGGGATACCGGAAAGGCCACTCTAATCTGCGGACGCAGTGCTGCTTAGACGGCATTGCGGATTAGACTGGATCCGTCATAACCCGTAAGCCGAGAGTATACTATCGCCATCCTCTAGTTGTGTCTATCCTTAGATATCAAAGCAGACGGGACTAGTCATCGGCAGTGTTTTCGTCCATCTTGCTCTTAACGCTAGCTAGGGTTTCGAGCAGGTGGCGAGACCTGGTTTTGGGCCTTCCTACTGGGCTCTCCCCCGTCTTTCTTGGAGCAGTGGTCCGGCTACAGTGTTTTTGCCTCGCCGTGTCCGAGGCGAATGCCGAAATCATAAATAATTAATCAGTGCTGAGTAGTTTGATAACACGACAGATCCGGCGGGGGGCAGCGGAGGTAGTTTGGTCTAAAAATACCACAGATAGGGCGCTCCAGTCTGACAATGCGGGACATTCCAGATTTCCCTGACGATCCCGACGTATGCAACATGCAAGGCGGCCCTCCCTGTGTTCTATTATGTTGCAGTGGTGTTTATGATACCACCACTTTCACGGGTACCGACGGTAGAGACGTCGGCTTTTCTGGTTGAGGCGCCATATGTTCTTAGTGACTCCGTTCGGCTGTTGAAAGCCTCTAGCGAGACTGTTGCTTATAGGATCATAACCTCTCTGCTCTGGACGCCATATACCAGCAGCAGCTATATAGCCCTCCCTGGACACGTTCAGTAAAGATCGCCCAGGTTGAAGGGAGGCGATAGACATGTATATCGGCCCCGTGCTCCTCTACTATAGCATTCCCATAAATGGCGGCTACCTCGAGAGTCCTAAACGGTCCAATTAGAGCCCGTTCGATCCTTTCCAGGTTTGCTGTTTTGATTGGGCTCGAATTAATCCCTGACCCGTCAACGCCCGGCAGTTGCTTGACTCGCCTCTCGGCGCTGCGAGACCGTGTCCGTTTACGGTAATTGTTCTTGTTTTACCCGGCCGCCTCTGAGTGACATCGACGGGCGAAGAGAATATAGGAAAGGGGTCTTCCACCGCCGTACTCTCTCTCCCCTTCACTCGCTTCCGTAACCTTCGGTTCCCAAATAAGCAGCTAACCTAGTGCAAAGGGACCTTCTTTGTTTTGTTCCGCAAACATTACACCGAGACTTCACGACTGAGAGAGGTCGGCAGCCATAATGCACTTCAAAGCCCTCGCGTCCGCCCTGGCGGCCACACAGCTCGCCGCGGCGCAGGAGCTGATGCGCTTCGGATGCTCAGAACTCACCATCGACCGCATCGACCCGCTGGTGGAGCCGGGCAAAATGCCGTCGGCGCACATGCACCAGATCATCGGCGGAAACTCGTTCAATGCGAGCATGCTGCCCGGGGAGGTCGACCCCCCGACCGCGTCCACGTGCACGAGCTGCACGTACTCGGAGGACTTCAGCAACTACTGGACCGCTAACCTCTACTACAAGGCGCGCAACGGCACGTACAAGCGCGTGCCTCAATTTGCCAACCTCGGATTAAATGTCAAGGGCGGCATGACGTGCGTGCTGCTGCCGCTGCTTATAGCATATCTCCAGAAACGTTAACTGAAATTTGCCAGTGTCTACTACATCCGCGGGTACCAGCAGAGTGCCACGGTCAGGGCCTTCCCGCCGGTAAGCATCATCCGCAGTCGACGGCTCTGGGCCGAACAGAGAGACAAGGACACAGGGAATGCTGACACCGACTGAATAGGGCTTCCGCATGCTCGTCGGTGACAGCACGAACCGCGAGGCGGCCAAGGTGCCCAAGGGTCTTTGCTACCGCTGCTCACCAAACATGCAGCAGAATCCATTCGGCGGTGCCCCCGTAAGCCATTTCTGGAACCATTTATCCCTTCTGACTTCATGACTATAAGCCACAGATACCTTAACGATGTGGCTAGGGAGTTAAGCTCCTAACGCACGTCATGAAATATCCCTCACTACTCGCCTCGTAAATTGGAAGGAACAGTTACTGATCAGAGATGTTGCAGTGCACGGGATCCGACACCACGCACTTCCCCAAGGAGCCTTGCGGCGGAGGATGGCGTGTGACAGTGACCTTCCCTTCGTAAGCATGTTCATGGGCCACTTCTACCCCTTTCTTAGCGCGTCTTGGGAGCAAGCCTTGTCTGTTCCGGTCAGAACTGAGGCACTCGAGTCTTCAGACACGGCCAAACCACTGCGACCCCTCCCAACAACCATGGATGTATTAGTTGCTGACCTACGGACGCAATAGATGCTGGGACGGCAAGAACCTCGACAGCCCCGACCACAAGGCGCACATCGCCTACCCACAGGGCTCCTTCGAGATGGGCAGCCCCTGCCCCGCGTCGCACCCGGTGAAGATCCCCCAGGTCATGTACGAGATCATGTTCGACACCCGCCAGTTCAACAACAAGGCCGACTGGCCCGCGGACGGCTCCTCACCCTTCTACTGGAGCATGGAGGACAACACCGGCTACGGCATCCACGGCGACTATCTGTTCGGCTGGAAGGGTGACGCGCTCCAGAGGGCCATGGACGGCCACTGTGCCAACGACCGCTGCCCGCCGCTCCAGCGACAGACCGACCAGGCTGCCATCGCCTGCACCAAGGCCCAGACATACCCCGAGGACATCGGTGATAACTGTAAGTTCCCTCTTCAAAAAGCAACTCGAGAGGAGCACATACTGACGGTATTCAGGGCTTTCCGCGCTTCCCGGCTACTGAGCGACTTGAACGGAGTTGACCGGACCTTGGCTACTTCTCAGAGCTCCGTTGATTTACTCCTATCCACACCTAGAGCCATGTGCCGATGGAGGACTGTTCTTTGCGGTTAGCAGGTAATATCTTCCAGGGTTGTTATATCGACGTTCTCTGAAGTCGTCCTCCTGTATCACAGTATTAGACAGATTGTTGACTATCAAAATACGACTTACATTGTGTGGATTAAAAACCTGCGATGGAGATACTGTACGTGAACGCACGAGGTAGCAGATGACGGAAGGCAAGCCCGCGTACGCTCATTGCATATAACTGAAGCTTTCCTACCTTGGCTCGCGGTGTGCACAGGCTCAGAAGGACTTCGCCACGGTCTATACTCCAAAGATAATACTTAATCTCTATTGGACAGCGTCAGTAAGCAATCCGGTGGAAATGTCTGGATATTAGCCAATACATCCATATATCCATCTAGTCCTAGGACGCTAGGTCGAACATGTCCATCACTTGCAGCGAGGCTTCGGAATCGACCTCAAGGACAAACCTCTTGACATTCGAGTTATCCAACTCAGTGAGCCACCCAATCCTCTCAGCGTTCTAGGCGCCGATCTGCCGAAAAGAGTCCACTTCTTCGGCAGGCCAGCTCGAGTGACAAACTCTTGTTGGTTTGGCAGTATGAACGTAGAACGCCCGTCGTGTGTGAAACGCAGTCTCAATCTTATATAACAATCCCGCCAGACCAGAGTTGGAGTAGGATTAGAAAGTCGGTTGCCATGGCTCAGATCATGAGCGACATCCCATCTTCAGCTGTCAGGAGGCATGAAATAGGTATGTGGTGAAGACGTCCCCCATAGTAGGGTTTCTAAGATACCGTGTTCCGGAAAGGTACCGAAACATACCTTTTTAACATATCCGATAGACGGGCCAAAAGGCGTCATCACAGCAATTCTTCGTAGCTACGCCAAGCCTCATTTTTATTCGCTTATTATGACCCAATCAGCTTCCTCCAATAGAATGGCTTTAGCCATTTAGGATTCCTAGTGGCTAATCTTCTCCGTTTTAGGGCAACGCGCGGGCTGGCAATGACATAAAGTTGTTGGTACTGACGCCTTTTAGCCATCTATCGGATAAAGCGGTATTATCTAGAAATGTAGGTTTCAGCGGTCTCCAAGTCGGTAAAGGTAGCACCGTAAATATAGTGATTTATATAAATTACAAGGTTTTTTACAGAAAGTAGTAATAGATAAAAAACGATAGACTTTAAAAAGAAGTAGAACCCTTCATTTTTTATACTTACTTACTTAAAGCTTGAAAGCGATTTAAATTGCGTTGATAATTACGTTTTCCCATCAGAATACATGGGCTTTCGGAAATATTCAGTCCGAAACATACGGAACGTTTCTCAAAGGTATCGTTGTATACGAGAATAACACCGAGTTATACGGTATTGTATGATAAAACCGAAACGCTACCCCGTGGTTTGAAGCACATGCGCTAAGTTTGCTGTGGCTGGCTGTTACAACGTAGGGCGATAAGTAAGGCGATAAGACCCCCCGGTCAGCTGATGACATCAAAGTTGCAGGAAGTGTACCTTCCACTGCATGGAACTTCAATCCACTTTAATCACACGCAGGTGCCTCCAGAATATCGGGTGCACCCCTCACTAAGTTAGCTACTCACTGGACCTTGGTAAATTAAAGAATTCAGTGCGAGTCTCCCAACTTCTCAATTTCGCACCTAGATCCGGGCCCCCCAACGGTTAGGAGACGAAGTCGCCTGGCATTATTGACCAAACTGGCTCCTCCGCGCCGTATTCCACCTGCAATACGCCCTCAACCCCGCCACAAACAGAGCCTAATACAGTATCTCTTTCCTCGGCTACGAGACAGATATCGTGAACGACTCATTGGTTTCCACCTAGACACCGTCCCCTATTATAAACACCGAATCCAGAGTCGCATATACCGTTTCCTGCTCGAGCGCCAGCGTCGCCGCCGAGAGCAGTTACGTCTTGTCGACCGCGCACGGCGGCTGCTGCTCGGCCGGCCTGCACCACTGAATTCCAATAATGGGCCCCGGACAACCGTGGGGAAGATGAGTTTCATGTCGGGATATGGCGCGGGAAGTGGGAATTATGGCGCAACTGGTGGGCGCGAGCCCGGTTCCAGGAGGCGGAAGCTTGCCGCTATGGCCGAGAGTGTGTACAGGGCTGGTGCGGCCGCCGTGAGTGAAATTAAAGAGACGTACAACCAAACGAGAGCCAGCCAAATTGACTCCGATGAGGCATCCAAAATTAGCATACCCGGAGCTTTTCCTGATGTAGCCATTATAACCCGAGGGGAGGAACAGATGGTCTTGTTCCCTTCGTACGCGAAGAGACACGTCAGGGGCCAAGAACGCCTATTCGAAAACCCGGCTGGACCGCCGCATGCTTCAGCTATGGATATGGATGATGAGGACTACTGGAGGCACGAGTGGGCCCGTCACGAAGACGAGAAGGCCGTTGTCGATGTCGATGTGCGCGGCTGGATCTACAATCCTCATAGAGGCCCAATTACGCGCCGTAATAGAATACTGATCGGTCTAGCGAGACACCTGAGTGGTATTCCCGCTCCTAATCCTCAACAGACTGACCCAATAGACACAGCCGGGCCGTCACTTTCCTCGGTACATCAGCAACATGAAGAGGAGCGCGAGCGGAAGAGAATTGCGCAAAAAGCTGAGGAGATTGAGCGCAGGGGACAGGCCGAGAAAGAAGCCGCGCAAAGGGGACGCTACAGCGAAGACCCGAATGCTCGCCTCTACGACGAGGACGAGCGAATTAGAAAGGGCCGACGGAGTAGAAGTGTCTCGCCCGCCTCGACGCTGCCAAGTCCTACGCTATCTGGGAGAACGAATACGACGGGAAGCACCGACCTTAGCGAGGCGGAACTGGCCGTTGCAAACGCGAACTTAATGGCTCGCGTTGCTCCGTTCATGACGTCCCCCCTCGTCGAGATGCCAATAACGCTATTCTTCTACAACGACGTGCAGTCGCAATCGCGCACCGTCCGGACCAACGACTCGGGGCATTTTTTCACCAGAGCAGCTCTTGACTTTGTGCCCACCCACGTACGAATATTAGCCAGCGAGAATATATCATGCACGGAACCCATCCAGATCATCGAGCCGAAAGGGGTCAGCCTCATTAGCGACATTGACGACACCATCAAGCATTCAAACATATTAATGGGAGCGAGAGAGATATTCCGCAACACATTCATCCGTGACCTCGACGGGATGACGGTCGACGGTGTTCGAGACTGGTACAACACTCTCCATGATATGGGTGTCAAGATACATTACTGTTCAAACAGCCCGTGGCAGCTATACCCCGTTCTTGCTACCTTCTTCAAGCGAGCTGGACTACCACCCGGCTCATTGCATCTGAAACTGTACAGCGGCATGCTCCAAGGGATATTTGAGCCTGTAGCGGAACGGAAGAAGGGTACGTTAGAGAAGATTATGCGGGACTTTCCGGAAAGGAAATTTCTACTCGTCGGTGATAGCGGCGAGGCCGACTTGGAAGTCTATACGGAGTTGGCCGTTAATTATCCCGGACGAATCATCGCCATTTTCATCCGAGATGTGACGACGCGTGAACAGGCGGGATACTTCGATAGCGATTTCAATGCAGGGACCAAGGATCTTCAGAGGACGCCAGCACAACACTCTGAGAACGAACAGGGCGAGTCCATTAGCAGACTGGCATTGCGCCCGAGAGAACCACCGAGACAGACCCAGGCCCAACAACGTCTGATGGAGGATCTTATAGACTTCTCTGAGGAACCCGACACTGTCGGCCTCGCGGAGCCACGCCGGCCTGCTGAATCTGGACAGAACCAGGCTACGCTAGCAATGCGGAACGGGGATCCGTTATCTAGGCATCCTCCCCGCAGACCGTCCAAGCCGTCATCGCTGCGGAGCTTTCCAACTGTTCCAGTAGTCGCTACAAAGGAACCAGGCGACTCCAGGCAACAGAAAAGACCACCACGCCTTCCACCCCGCAGGTCCACCCCTTCAAGTGGCCAGTCTACTCCGCGGACTTCTTTACATGCGGTGACGCCACCATCATCCGAACCGACTCTCCCAAACGAATCAAGGGCCGCTGCTCCTCGGCCCCCGCCTCCCCGAAGGCGAGGCACACCGGCGAGCATCGCCCCTAGCGCCAGCCCGCGCCTCGCGGCCAGCAATGACCGCCGGCGGAGAACCGCCGACACCTTGGATCTCGACTCGGATCCACTGGCCCTCGAGGGCGGGAATCTAGCCACCACCGCCACGACGTACAACGATGGCCCGGTCGATAAGCGGCTGGAGCTCTGGCGCCGCCGCCTCGTGGTCGCCCACGACATCCTCGATCGCATCGACGTCCAGTTGTACACGTGGCGCCTCGGCGAGGAGGTCATGGCCGAGGCGGTCGGCATCGTGAGGCAGGAGCTGAAGGCGATGGGCGTCCCGCCCGAGGTCTCGAGGAAGGGGTAAGCGTGCGGCTCGCTTCGGCTTACTTGGGAAGATAAGGGAGGAGATGAGCTCAGATAAAGTTGAGGGGGATGTGGCTGGACTGGGCTGGCCTGAGTTGGGGATGGTGTACGTAGGTAGTATATACTGGCTGTACCGTGAGGACGGGATACGTGGGTAACGAAGGGATGCGGAATGACATTATTTAACTGCGGAAAATATGGATTACTAAAACTCGGCCCCGAAACCCCGTATTGGCTCATTCTGAGTGCGGATATCGTCAACGTTCTTTGTTGTATAAGGGAGCACACCGTACAATTTGAACTTGACCGGCGGTATTACGATGACGACGTCCTTGTGATATGTTGCAACGCATGATCTATCCATTAGCCTCGCTTCATCGCGGCCACCTGGGTAAGTAGTCTTTTCCACCTCAGCAGGCTTGTCCCGTCAGATCTTGCGGCCCGCATCTATGCATGGCGGACAGGTCCTTTTTTTTTTAAACTTTTCTCTTATAGGAGCTGGCCGGTTTACCTGAATGAGTCCTGCCCCCACGATATAATCACTAAGCGCACCCCACCTAATACAGCGACAGATACAAACAAATTAAACAATTCTCTCTAGAAAAGGTGTCGCAAAAGCGATGCCGCTATTGCATTGCTAGCAAATGTGTTATATACGGTCAATTTCTTGACTATGAAAAAAGGTAAAAAGTTCTGTTAGCTTACTTGGACGGACGAAAAAGCCAAGGGAAAAAAGATCTAACTAAGGTCTATCTCGGGTTCGAACCGAGGTTTGTGGAACTTTTAAAGGCATTTTCAAAATCCACCGTCCTTACCACTAGACGAATAGACCGTGACGCTAAGAACGCGGATTGTGCCCATTCGCTCACGTATTTTATCTTAAGTACCGCTGCCCTACATCTCCGTTCTCGCAATTGCTGTCCCAACCCCATTTCATAGTTGGTGGTTTATCTTCTGGTATATAATAACTTACATATTTGCCTTAAAACCGTCCTTTGCTGCCTTTTCCCAGTGCACGGGCGGCTAGGTCGACCGTTAACCAGGTTGACGATAAAGTCTGTCAGGTCATGTCAGGTTAAACGCTAGGGCTTCCAGCGCTTCAGGGCCTTGCTAGGTCTCGTACGGGTCATACAGGTAGGGGTCTAGAAGAGGGACGGACCCATACGTACGGGCCGCATGCTGCCTATTGAGTTACTTTCCTATTTGGGAAGCCAGGTCCTAGAGGGGAAACATTGCGACACGGAAACCCTCGTTCACTCCGTTGTTCCTCAGCACGTTAAAACGAGGGCATTAGCAACGATTTGAATAGCCGAGCTACACTGCGGCCCGCACTCGGCAGCTATTTTCACATTTCTCAGCTATAATTAGATGTACCTCTCACCTCTTCTGTCATTGCAGATGCCTCTCTCCAATAGGCGTGTTCCATAGGCTCTTAACCAGAGATTATGGCGGTCCCCTTGACCGGGCGATTGGGTAAGACCATACGGAAGAAGAATGAAAGGCTCGGGCTGTTGGGCCACTAGAGCCCTTCGGCCTGTGTCCACTTTTTTCCATAATCTTCCGTTACTATAAGACTCCAGGGGTATTGCAGTATCTAATCCTGTGGCTGGCCAGCAGATTTTCGGGGGCGGGATGCTTGATGCGCTCAGCCGTGCTCCTTAAAAGGTAATGCGCCGTTGCGTATTGCTCCCGCGGCGCATTCCTGTCCTTATTGCGCAAATGCGCAATAATTTAACTAATACCTTCCACTCAATAGACTAGAATGCGTTGCCATTCACGTAGTGGCCGCTCCTTATTGCGCAAGTGCGCATTAACTTGAGATCAACGAGTTGCGCATTCTTCGCGTATTAGTTAGCATCTTCCGTATCATTTACAGGTTTCGTCTTTCATACTTCAAAGTCATTCTAACCGATCTGTTAACCTCCTAAGTTTGATTCCTTTCCTCCCTCCCCCTTGCGACTTCGGGCGACCTGACCTCGAACTGCTTTGTCTTCCTCCCCAGCCCTGTGCTGCTTTTCCTTGTTCCCTTCCCGGGGAATCTCCTCCGTGTCGGCTTGGACTGATGCGTTCGCGTCCTCGAAGAAGCTAAAACACTGCCCAATGACTTCATCGACAGCCTCTCGACCAAATCCGATGGGGCTGTGCTGGATGGCCTCTTCAAGAGAGCGAACTTGGTCCTCAAGAGACATCATGTTGGCAAAGAGGCTTCCGCCAATACCAATGACGGGTGCCCAAGAAGTAAATCTCGGCTGGCCGTCTTCGCCGAGGTATCGATTTAGTAGGTATTGATTTTCCGACATAGCTGCTGGCCTCTTAGCTGTCAAAAACCCCTGCTTTCCATGTTAATTGTGCCTTACCCACTGTCCCTATTCACACCTTAGGAGTGGTTATCTGTTGAACAGAAGCTGTCTTTTTGCAGCTCCTGTGAGAATACTGTTGACGTGATAGGGTTTCCAATGCCTGCTGGTTGAAAGACAAAACCCATATCCCCCCCGACAAAGATGCAATACTGTTAAGATAGCGAGCCATCTCTAAGAGATGGTGCCAAGTCTCCAACGATGCCCAATCAGCGCCGATGAGGCTGCGTGCGTAGTATAGGGAGCCGTAAATACATCTCAATGCGACGGTGGGCAGTACAGACTACTCCCCCACCATGCCATCTTTTCCCAGAACCGGTGAAATTTCGAGTTTCGCTGGTAATGGGCTGGAAATCACTTGATCGAATGTCGAAATCACTTCCCATTTCTATCATACAACAAATATGGCCAATGTCCCAGGACATTCGGAACACGCCAGTTCGGATAGAGACCGACTGGCCTGTCCTTTCCAGGCCCGTTACCCAAAACAGTACAAGAAGGCCGGGTCTTGTCGGACCGGCCTCGCGGACATTCCCAAGTTAATGTGAGTGATCAGCCCGGGTAGTAATAGTCGAACCGCCCTTAACTGTTTATGTGCAGTGAGCACCTCAAGAAGCACCATTCCCCTAAGTGCTCAGAATGCGACTCGATCTTCAATACCCTTGGCGACTTTGATACGCATCGACAAAGCACCTGCTCAAGAGCACGAGCCGAAGCCACTCATCGCGTCACAGAGGCTCAGTTGGCAGCAATTACTGCTATGCCTAAGCGTTCCTCCGGCGTTCCACCCGCACACAAATGGGAGGAAATTTATCGCACTATCTTCACGGACGATAATAATATACCCTCTCCATACGTCCAGACCCTCGAGCATCTCCGTCGCATTGCCGAGGCCCGGCCGTCCTGGCTTATGGATAGCCTCCGAGTCACTCTTACTTCTAGGGTGGAAGACTTCTTGACCGACTTACCGAGGTTTCTTGATATTGTGAGTAGTGGGAGGAAGCCAGGAACTGTCGAATTCATCCCGTCTAGCCATGGTCAACCATCGGGCGAAAGCATTCTCCATGGTATTGAGGAGACCCAGGGGACAGGTGTAGAACTAGGAGATTCAGGAATCGTAAGCGAAGGGTACATCTCGGAGTATTTTGCTCTAGACGAATTCGAGTAAAAGTTCATTAAGATATCACGAGATTGACGCCTTATCGTGGCCTTTAGATCGGCTAGGGTACCCAGGTAGCAGCCACAGGTTAGGATGACTACATTCCTCAATACGTACTTTGACTTTTATTTTAAGATCCATCTTCACCTCTCCTGGGCGCTGTTTAATAGAGCTGTATGCGCCAATCCTGTCCTTTGTAGTTGATAACATGGTTGAACTGGTCGATGCAAGAATCTTTTCCATCAGTTCAATGGTAAATCAAACCCGACGTGAAAGGGCCGCGTCACTGGCGCCCTCCTTCAATGACGATTAAAAACGCTTATCAGCGTCAGCTTTCGCTGTGCTCGAGTGTTGGGTATGCTGGAATCTAGGAGTGGTTTAGCGCACTTTTGCAAACATCGCAGAGAGATGTGCGGTAATGACAGCCAAATAGGCACACAAACTCGGTTACTGTACCCGTAGCCGCGCGACGCTCAATCAGGTTTCCCTTTCGGGGTATGCTCCTGAGATTTCCATCGCGCGACTTGGTCCGGAGAACGGAACCTCATATTTCCAAGATTTGAGCACCGTCTACGTCCAGCGCGCCCCGACCACCCCCGGGATCATACGGCCGCTTCAAATTATGAATTGTTCTCCTTTCCTTCTAACGACCCGAACAAGTTGGTATTGAAAGCGAGACCATAGGTCTGAAATATCAATGCTTTGCGTCACAGCCCCGACCCCGCATCATCTTGATTTCTTTCCTTCTTCTATACCCCCCAAAACGCCAGGAGGTAAGAGGATGCTCTCAGTGCTCAATGAAGCAAAGATATTACCATGTATCTCAGAATTCCTTGACACAATCAGAATAGCAGTGCTGGCGGCAGCATTGGTCGAAGCCCATATGGCAGGCAATTGTTCTGATAGTGCAAAGTCTGATGTCGGTGAAGCACCAGCCGAGTCTGACGACGACCTGGCCTGTCCGCCCTACATTGCGAGGAATATTGATATGGATCTTACTTACGAGATCCCGTGTCGGATCCGTCAGAACCCACCTGCTGCTCGGGAAAATTCAGTCAAGCGTCATGAGACGCCTGTCCACGGGGAACTTGAAGCCAGAATGGGAAAAGGTGCAAGGCAGGTAGCAGCTGAAGAGGATAACACAGCGTCTTCAGCGCCGTCAAAGATATATGATATCCAACTCCAACAGAGAAACCAGAGAGCGGTCAGCGTATCGAGGATTGTCCTTGAGGAGTGTCTCCATGAAGCATGCGTCGACGGCCATGTTTCAACAGTCCCGTCGGTTTCTAGACCCGGACAACCTCAAATTCACCAGGCTGGTATATCAACACCTGAAATTAATACTGCAGCACCGCTGATATCGGAACAATCTAAGGGATATCGTGGCGGTGGTGGAGGTGACGATGATAACTCTCCAAAAGACAACACACCACTCACCAACAACTCATTGAACTGCCGGTTTGCCTGCCCGTTCTTCAAACGTGACCCAAGCCAACATCAATCTACAAGGTCATGTTCTGGACCAGGGTGGGCTAGCATTCACAGGGTGAAGTAAGTTGGGAGCCGGCATACCCCGTTGCACTTCGGCACCGGCTAATAAACAGGGAGCACATCTACCGCATACATAAAATGCCTAAACACGTGTGCTGTCGGTGTTGGGAGATCTTCCCGTCTTCGGAACAATTGGATGGACATAAACGGTCAAACACCCCATGCTTGAGGAACAGAAACAAGCCACCTACAGGGATTACTTCAGAGCAAGAAATGAAGCTTCGGCGCAAGAAGCGAAGCGGTGCCAATCAAACGCAAGTGGAGAAGTGGAAAGAACTGTATAAAATACTCTTCCCTCAAGACGAGCAAATTCCACCTCCTTGTACGTTTCAGACTTCTGAAATTATTCTCAGCTCGCTAACGCAAATACAGTCTATGAGCACTCCGTAGCCGTGCCGAAAGGCTCGTATGAAAGTGGTGGGAAGGGGTTCGAGGACTTTGTTCGCAGTGAACTGCCAAACCGGGTGAAACGGGAAGTAGAGCAAATAGAGCCACAAGTTGCGGAACCAGTTAAGATGAGGTTCGTTGATATAGTTCGCCGGGCGCTGTCTGAACTCAGCGGAGAGTACCGTCCGGAAATTTCGACCGTGTCAAGCAACGATTCACAAATTGGAGCGGCACATGGTAAAGAAATTGCCTACGAAGAGAACTTGATGGAGACCACGCTTCTAGGAGCAAATCTTGACAATCTTAACTTCGAGCCCTACGACTTCGAGCAATGCATGAACGGGGATATGGAATTTTTGTACAACGGTCCCGTTGAACTCCAGGAAGCTGATGTGGCTTCCCCTGAAGGATTTGCCCTCGTTCAGAGTGTCACCGAGGAGGGAGGAATTTTTTGCGAGGAGAGAGACTTTGTTTCCGGCGTTGATTTAAGCTCTATTCTGGAGGGTTAACATTCACGTCGATGATATGTTGTTGCTGGTATTTATAGCGTAGTATAGAGGCTTGCCTACAGCTGCTCACCCCATGGGGTCAAGGCCCAAGGGACTTGGCAGCCACCCCTAGCGCTGCGCCCAGGGGTAGGCTTTGGAACTGCTCTATATAAGAAGGGCTTCGCCTTCAGCCTATAGAGCCGGAGTTTATGAAGATTAGGTGTGGGTATTAATATGATATCAGCTACATAACTGGGAGACTTCTGCTGTCACTTTTTGCCATACACTTCGCTGTGGTCAACCGCTTGACTTGACAATTGGCCAATTCTACTAGAATTCCACCCCTCGACTAATGGAACTTCTGCTCACTTAATAAGCATAAGGATGTGTTCAAGCCTGTTTCGCGTCCCCCATCCCTTGTATCGCGTAGGGCGACAATCAAACAAGGAGGAGCAAACCCATATATCGTGGACATGCCGTCATTTGGGTTGTTGTCATCGTCGTCTTACGGAATTACTGCGGTTGAGGCGGCGGAGTATATCAGTGAAGTCATAGGTAATACGATCACATCCTGTATCAAGCGGAGGGAAAAGAACAGGGGACAAGCAACTTAGGCACTTTGTGGGTAATTATATTGCGGTAATCCGAGAAGACGCTTGTGCTAATACCATTTGGGGGAAATAAATCATTTCATTGGGCCCGGCCCACTGAGCTCCTCGGCAGTGGTACTCAATCCCAGACGCATCTTGTGTTGAGGAGGCTGGACCTTAGCAGCATGCATCCCGGGGCCCTAATGCGGCCGTCCGTATATCAACGGCTGAAGGCCGCGCACCATCCCTTTAACAGACGGGGAAATATCACTCATAGGTTATACAGACCATTATAGGCGTCATATGCCATGATTTCAGCCGTCTTCTGACGGGCTAGGTCGAGATTGTGTAGGATTACACGAGATACCTTATGCAAGTCTTACAATGGCTGTCTCTCGCTCCTGTGGTACAAGCTAGCATTATAACCAAAGCTGTATACGCGACTTCGACAAGCGAACACCCGTATAGGAAAAGTTCTTGGGGGAACGGAATTGTCGGACCCTACTGTAGTCTAGGCCTGTTGGCAACGCTGTGGCTTAGTTAGCGTTGCAACTAGTGGATGCGTTGCTGGATGCGTTGTTCGAAGTCCCGGTATCGCTTTCTCTTAGTTGTAGTTGTTTTATGTGTATTTAAGGAGTCTTTATGACCTTCCTGTTTTAGACAGGATCTTTTTAGAGATTAACCTGATAATATCTTTTCTTTTAGCCTTATATATTTTAGTATATGATGTTAGGGTTTTATAATTATAAGCCTGGTCCGGAATTTTTTTATCTGTACCTTAATATATACGTCGTAGACGTTATCTTTAAGGCTATTCGTAACCTCGCCGTCGTTTTCATAATAATTTTATAACCTATTACCACTTTTTATAATTAAAAACGTTACCGGTATGGTTTTTATTATTATTATTATTAAAGTATATAAATAATTATTATTAATATATAATTTCAATTATTTTAATAATAACTAATTAGTTAATAATAACGTAAATTAAAGAAATAGAATTCTTAATTACTAGATATAAGGAATATTAGTTATGTTATTAGATTCCGTTAGTTACGTGTGCTATATCACGCGTACAGCTTTAAGTAGCTTAGCCACGAAACATATATATGCCGATCAGAAAGTGACCTTTCCGTATATGGGGAGCGCTCCGCACCTCCCAGCTAGCCGACAGTTAAACCTTACTGAAGCCTAGGCTTATTGGCAACGCAGTGGCTTAGTTAGCGTTGCAACTAGTGGATGCGTTATTGGATTCGTTGTTCGAAGTCCCGGTATCGCTTTCTCTTAGTTATAGCTGTTTTACGTGTATTTAAGGAGTCTTCATGACCTTCCTATTCTAGACAGGATCTCTTCAGAGGTCAACCTGATAATATCTTCTTCTTCAGCCATATATGCTTCAGTGTGTGATGTCAGGGTCTCATAGGAATATTCGCTATTAGTCCGGGTACAGTACCTTCGGGACAGGGGATGTAGAGCAAAAGTTCAGGTGCTAGGTGATTTTGTAGCTGTGCCAAGCAAACCTCACAGAGCTGAAAGATCGCCATCGGGGGGCCAGGGTCAGATTGGGCTATAGTACCGCAGGTCCCCTAACCTTTAAATGTCACGATCCATCACATGGTATGATGCTAAGAGATCATATACGGAGTCGGCCGTCATTATTGATCTAATTATAGTGGAACGTTGTAACATGGGGACCGATAGGCGAAGATCACCGTCGTAAGATAACCTCACTGCGGGCCAAATTTCGAGCGGAGCTGAGCGCGAGGACCACATATTTCGGTTACTGTGCATCATAGTCGAGGATCCCTTCCACTTACTGAGCCCATTGCCACCCTTCATAGGTTGTTTTCCTCCCCTTCCAACCTGTGGCGCTGCCCTGGGAAGATATTGGAATGCTACATGACCACATCGAGGGGATCACTTTCGACCCCATCTTCGATCAGTTTTTCAGTTCGCGCTTATCCCTGTTGGTAATGGGCTTAAGACGGCCACGAAGATATAAAAGATGCCTCCCCAACGAGAGAGATCGATCGTCCCCTGACTGCACACCCGACCACACTCTGTTAGTCACCCCTATATAACGAAACGTAACGGAAAATGCAGCTTCAATCAATCCTTGTCTCAGTAGCCTTGGTGGTGGGCCCGGCTTTCGCCGCTGTCAACGAGCCCTGCTATGGCGAGAGCGGCGCACATGGTATTTCCTCCCCCGTCCCCACAGATACGTATGGCCTTTGAAGCGCAGAACATGCTGACCCCCCGCACCTCCCCAGGCGTCTGCGTCTCGACCGCGGACTGCACGGCCGCGGGCGGGAGGAGCATCACGGGGGCGTGCCCCTGGGACCCGGCGGGGATCCGGTGCTGCACGAAGACGTCGTGCAGTAACGGCAGCAACGGCAACTGCCGCTGGGCGAGCGACTGCGGTGGCTCGACGACGGCGAACCAGTGCCCCGGTCCATCGGCCTTCCGGTGTTGCTCGTCGAGGGAGACCTCTTACGGCGGGTACGGGGCGCCGTCGATCCCCAGCGTCGGCGCCTGCAGAGCCAACTCCGTGGCCGGCGCGCGCGCCGTCGTCGCCGCTTTCCCCGGGCGCGTCCGCGAGATCGGCTGCTTCCGCGCCAACTGCGCCTGCTCCACCTCGGACCACTGCTGCGGCAACGCTATCGACTTCATGTGCTCGGACGCCGGAGGTGTAAGTCGGGTGACGAGCTCTTCCCCCACCGCACTTTACCATCCCCCTTCCCATAACCCTGTGTATGATCGTTATGTGTGAGAGCTCGAGAGCTAATCTGAGAATCTCCCACTTGGACAGGCACCGACTTTGAGCGGCCGACAGATCGCCGAGTGGATCATGAACCGGGCGTCCGCGCAGAGGGTCAAGTACATCATCTGGGGTCAGAAGATCTGGAATCCGAGCCAGGACAGCGTCAGGCCCTGGGCTAGCTGGAGGCTCATGGAGGACCGTGGCTCCATCACGCAGAATCACTGGTGAGTCGTTCGAACGGTGTCACGGATTTGCTCGATTCGAAAGCTAACTGGGCCAAGGGACCATGTCCACGTCAGCTATAACAGCTAAGGTACAGAATTTGCACTCGTACGGGGTTGAGATGGGATATTTTACAAGCACGGACTGTCGTTTTCTTCCGTGAATCGTCATCTCAGAAAACCTGATTTTTTTTTTTCTCCTGTAGTAGTCATATAGGAATTGATAGTAGTTAAGATCTGTCTATCCTATTCACTATCGCCTCGCTGGGCGCGGCCCGCCTTGGAGTTCAAGTATTTGTTCCTGCCAAAGGTTAGAGTAGTTAGTACGTAGAAGATTGTATGGTTCCTTTATAGGACTTCCACATACCCCTCATCCGCCCACTTCATGGCGTAATACGCTGCGACTAGTGGCGGTGCCCAGTAGAGAACCTGGGTGCTAAACCGTCGCCATGTGTTAGAGACCGCAGCCCGTCCAGCACCAGCCAAGGGATTCTGGCGATTTGGGCTCATGCTGTACGTAATGACGCCTCGCTGAGGCAAGACACAGCCTGTTTTCGCCAGGAGAGTTAGCAATGGGCCCCCGTCATGTCAGGCTTGTGGGGGAAATCTTTCTAGTTGCCGAATAAGATATTATCCAGGATGATACAGCAGTTCCAAGCTCTCCTAAAGGACTAATATCTCTCGTAGAGGTCGTTGACTGTCAGTGGACTTACCGAAATTTCCCCATCCTACCTTGTTTACATATCTACAGCGAAGGAAACACGTTAGTCCAGGCCCGGTAATAATGGAGCGCCCATCCAGAGCATATATGTAATCCATAGCACACCGGGAGTTATTACTTACTTGCCGTACTTATTGACTGGTGCCTCGTCACCGCTGAGGAGAACCCGAGTGGGATGCATGTTTCCCGGAAAGTGGAATTAAATCAATATGTCTCGGAGATATCAAGAATTAAAGCGCAAGTTGTAACAAGGTAGGATGTGTGCGGGAGGATGAGAAAAAAAAAATTGCCGCTACATCTTTGGGCTTGAAAAGAATATGGCCTGATCATGGCCGAAGGATTTCGGCTTGGCTTCCAATATCGCGCCATGGATCGCGGGTCCAATCCCGACTCGGGGCGGAGCCCCTGTCATTCTACGGAACGTCCTCGGCGGTCGGAGACAATCTGAAGCCCGAGGACCAGTGCAGGCCTTCACTCAGCCTCCGATTGCACAACTATGTGGGTAGGTCTGTGGCAGGAAGTATCATAGGGTTATAGGACGTAGAGCTATGCATTAAGCTTTTCAACCACCATTCCAACATGACATATGAACCTATCAGCACAACCTATTGCGACCCATCAGCTGTACTGTAAAGGAGTGGACACTGAACAGATTATGCGATGTGAGGTGCCAAGCATGACTGACCGCCGTCAATGCCAAGACTCACAACTACCATAAACTATGATGAACAGACCAGGAAGATAGTTGCCCCTGTGCACCAAGTGCCACAAACCGGTTGTCTCCGTGGCGTCATCTTCAGCCTGGGCTTGGCCTCGGAGCTCGTCTCCGCTCATAGGAGCCCCTGTTCGCTCCACGCACACCGACAGATACGGGAGCTCCTGTCGCTTCGGCTGATGCCCAGAATCCAAGGCTTTTTGAAAGGCGTGGACGTCAAAGCATGCCTTCCCTCATACGAGCCGCTCGACGCCGCATAGATACTTTCTTATGCCGTCGAGGAGGTACTTCTCATCACCATCCGCGGCTTGGCCAGCGCTTTCGAGCCCGGAATGGACGAACTTCGGCCACGTGTTCGTCAGAACCAGATACTTGATCTCGCCCTCGGCGGCGTCGAACACCGTTTGGGAGAAGGAATCTGGAATGGGTACGTCTGGACGACCGTCGCCTGTGAGGTCGGCCATCCTCATTACCGACTGCAAGTTGGCTTCGCCGAGCGTTCCCTCGAGATCAGACGTCTTCCACAATTCGGTGGAAGAGCCGCTAGAGTCGAATGGTGTCGCTGAAGCCAACTGGGTACCCTCCCTCCGGTTCAGCATATTCGCGGCGCTGTCGAAGGTCTCGCGCAGTTCTTTTCCTAGGCGGGACGATATGTTGATCGGGAACTGGGAACACTCTAGGCTGATGAAATGGGAGTAGATCCGCATAGCTTGGATGAATTGCTCGTACTTCAGCGTTGGCGGGTCCAGGGTTAAGGAGACCCAGCCGCGTCTCCAGTCGGCGACATGTGAGAGGAAGCTAATGTTCTCGCCAGAGAAGTCCTTCAGGGCGGCAAATTCCAAGAGCGGCCGCGGGTTGTTCCTCAGGGCATTCTCCATCGCAAGCATGGTGAACATGTCACTCCTACGAGAGTCACCTGAGTGGGCGCTTGCCTTTGTCTTTGCGCTCTTCGCTGAAACCCCGAGAGTGCTACCGACCAGGGCGGTGCTAGCCGAGACGGCATCGACAGCAAAATCGCTGCCTCTGTTCTTGTTTTCCCAGGACGCGATGGCATCGAGAGTCTCTCTCCGGAGACTATGTGACTTAACGATGTGCCAGATGGGAACCCCTATTGCAAATATCTCTATAAAGAAGATAGATAGAGAGAACCTAGTAGAATGAGATGATGAACTCAACAAACGGACGGCGACACTTACCACATAGGTGGGAAGAACACTGAACGGAGTGGCTGCATTTGTGGAATATACAAGGTGGCCAGCCATAAGGGAGACGCAGGCAAGCTTGACAACGTTAGTAATTAGACTTTGCCCGGGTGCGACACAAACCTACCCGGCGATGCAGCAGCCGATTGTCTGAATTCGCCATCCATGGGTATCCCGGATGTTTCGAGTCTTCCACAGCAGGTAAGGGGCATAGACCCAAGCCCAAAAGAACTGCCAGGCTATCGATAACCACCTAGGCGGAGTGAGTACACAATCTCATTCCAGGAAAAGACTGCCACATACCATTCCCAGCCAGTGAGACAAGGAGATTCGTGCTGCTCGGTCCCAGGGACCTGAACATTAAAAATCCCGTAGCTAGGATGAAAGGAGCCCGAACCAAAGTAAATGAAAAAGGTAAGTATCACCTTCGTAGGTCAGCATTCCTGGTTAACTTGACAACAGTAAAACCCCTTACCTCAACCGCCATGGCGATGCCGATGTAAACAACTATCCTTGCAGTCCCGTCCGCCCTCCGTACGCGTCCGAAGGTCCGTTTCCACCAAGGCAACGTCGGATCAACGTTTTCCGACTTTGCTAATAGCTCTAATTCGTCGAGGTTAGCGAACTTGGCGTATTTCCGCTGCTGGCTCGCGACATGCAAGAACTGGCTGTTTGCGGCCTGCAGGAGGGCGATACCGCACGGCAGGTAGATGCTCATTATCCAGAACTGCGCATCGCAAGGGACAAGGGGCCCGATCATGTAGCATATCAAGCACACAATAGCGTATAGGTGAAGCAGGATGACGGCGGTGCACATCAACGGCAGTCTTCGAAGTTGGAGAAACGGGAGTCGGCAGTGACGACGCAGGTAGAATATCGCCCCCACGAAAACCGCGGTCCAGGCTGCGGCAAGAGCAATGTAGACCCAGCCGAGAGTACTCGTCGTGATCTCCTCGGTCATTGCTGCGAGCTGCAAAGAAAGAGCGTCTTGACCGACTCCAGGAGCGTAGCCGGCAGCTGTAGTGTCGTGTGGAACTTTTGTTTCTGGGTCTCGGTGGACCAGGACCGAACTGCCGGTTTACTTATATTCAAAGCGCAAGATCAGAAACTACATTTCCAACCCGAGACATGCCCCAAGTTGGCTGGGGAGGCGATCAGGGTGTGGGCAATCTAGATCGGACTAAGCGCCAACGGTATGGGATAATATGCTCTTTTGCATGGGACTCGAAAAGCAAAAGCAAAAAACGAGCGTCCACATCGCCCCAAGCCAACTTCAGACAATGGTACCGAGAACACGTCAAGAAGAGGGACCTGTAAGAGAATCGGCACGTATAACATGTCCATGGGAGTTGGTAATATGGTCCTGAGTACTTCGTACTCTATTAGGGCTATTGCCCGGGGTCCAGGTCGGTGGAGTCTTGGCGAACTAATAAATCCTTATTTAGTTGCCGATCCGTCGATCATAATGGTTACTGATCTGCCCGAGGACTTAAACGGAGAGCACCTAATGCAAGGCATTACCACCAGTGGAGCGGAACAGTACGCGGCATATAAACCAAATAGCTTGGTATTCAAACATAGGACATCTTGTTAAGGCTACGTCGAAGTTAATGAGCATCATGAACCAGTTGTTGATAACGTCTGTTAGAAACTCAAATTCAATCGAATATAGCATACACGGTATAGTAAGTAAGTACTTCCAGAATTGTGGTTTGGATGGCACGCATCTGAACCGCGCGAACAATCAATATGGGACTCGGCCAATTTCCCAGCCATTAGACAATATTGTTCCAAATGTCCTGGTGAGCGCGACACGAACATTCGCCCCCCACTGGGGTCTAAGTAATGCACGGCCCTCTAATAATAGCTGTGGTCTAAGGACGGCGGTGGTCTGGTAATTGTGGCGAAATGCTACCTGGCTGTTGGATTTCGATACCCGCTTACCCCGGGAAGTGTGACTCCCGCGTTTCGAGACATGCAGTCGGTGGTCGCCGAGTAACTACTTGCATAACCAAGCATCAACTACATGCAAGTCGACAGCGAGACTTGCCTTTGGGCCCTAGCAATCCCACGACCATTTCCCCACACGGGGGGCCTAGGAGAGGGAACCGGGTGATAAGCCGATGTACGTCGGGTCGTTTTCGACGTTGCTTGAATCGACCACTCACGATACTCGAGTCGAGGGGTGGAAACTACCGGGAAACCGGGAAAACTACCCACTGCACTAGCGGTCCGACCTAAACGGGAAGTGGAGCTCTAGACCGCCGATCCCACACCGATCTGATCTGCTGAGACCAAACCTTGTAAAGTGGGTACGGGCATTGGACGAACGTTCGCGGGTTTCCACATTGTACCTGCGTTGCTAGGGGGCAGCTCGGAACATTCTAGGTGTCAGAAGATCGCCTGACGTGAATCCTGCATTGCGCTAATTTCCCACCGAGTCGACGAAGTGAGACGTTGTCATACGTAGTCCTCTAGTGTGGATTTTTATCAGCTTGGCGCTAAAGCGCTTCCGTACCCCCACGGGGCCACCCCAAGCCCGGACCCCTAGCTACCGAGTTAGGCGTCGTCTAATCACCCGGCTCTAGTTTCATTCAGTGCGTACTAACTTCATCCACCAGCTCGACCGCAATACCGGTAGCACTATGGAATCTTTGTAACACCCGCCCCTTTTCTACTGCACGCGCTGATGACAGTGCGACATATAGAGAGGGTCGGAATGTTTGTGGCAGACCACGCATTCTTTTGCTGTTCCCCCGTTGATAAGCACCGTACCTCGCATGCCCGCGACCGACCAGCCGAGCCACACGGTCGACCTTCTCCGCTGGGAGGTCTTGAGGGCTCCCGTGATCGGTTCTCTGTGCGAGATGATTCCGATATTGAATTGCCTGGCCGTAAGCTGCCTGGGGTCGGGGGTGAGCCCATGGCGTACGGGAATGGACCGTCTCATTCCTGGCTCCGGCGGGCTGGGTGGAGAGCAGGATGCTCGGGATAGGGGTATTACGCCTAGTACAGAAATTCCTACGGACAAAGGGACAAATTTTGTTATAGAATAGTACCCTAAGCCGGATGCCAACCATATTTGAAGGTTCAGTGCAGAGCAATGGTTGTCATGACACCAAGTTGTTTCGAGTGTCCCGCCTGTCATGGAGCCTACTATTTTAAAATTACAGGGACTTTTAGTCTTGGCATAACTATATAAAGGAGATGTCGCTAGTTGGGGGCGTTCAGGTGGCTACGGCTGGTCGGTCCAAGCTGCGGGCCGCAGCCTAGGATACCCTTTGTCCGAAAAGCACCCTTTAACAACCTAATCATGTATGTAACGGTGATAGCCCACGGACAACTTGGGTCCTTTCCTAGAATACATTAAACAGTTACACCAGTTTCCTGCATTTGATCACTGTGACTGCTGACTGGAAAGAGAATATCGTAAAAACAGAGATTTACTCCTAGAAACTAGTAAAAACTATACGATTAATACACACAACATCAAATATATCGATAGTCAAAGTAAATAATACGAAGGAACGATCCATGTTAGCAACAGTTGTAATATACTAGACTATTCCATTCCTGTAGTAATCGACAATGGTTTGTTATTATGTAATTATTATGTAATTATTATCTTGCTAAGTCGATTTCAGTTGTTGCTCCAATTTCACATCTCCAGCCTATCCATCCCGTAAGAGTCCCTCGGAGGATGTTCCCTTTGTTGGTGTTGCAAGTGGCCGCGTTCGTAAACTCTCCTTGTTCGGCACAAGGCATCGAAACGAGAGTCTATTGTTCACCCGATAAATGCATGCCTCCGGCAGGGAGGGCCGTCTTCTTTGTGCCTCGGGTTACGAAATCAAAAATTCGTAAGGTAACAAGTCAGTGGAATGTTCCATAAATCATGTAAACCGAAAGGTTCAGCCGCGTGAGACGTCGTCTTTGCGTAATACCTATAATACTGCTCACAGTTCACTAGGCAAGAGCAAGTAAGACAGCTCACTGCGCACCTTCACTATGTCCGATACAGATGCCGCCGCTGATCCAACCCTCTCCGGGCCAGGTAGGGCAAACTCCAACGCGGGCCTTTCAGGATCTCGGTGGGCGACGCAGGATATAACAGGGACGCAAACCAAGGATGACGACAACGGTGATGAAGCACTTTCTGACCAAAAAACAGAAGACCAGGAGGAGGAGGACGACGACGAGAGCGACGCTGTTGTGGTCGAAGAAGAAGACCAATTCGGTGAGGAAGAGGAGGAAGAATACGACCAGCCAGCGTACATCCAACCGGACGTCGAAGACATCGAGAACATCGAGTACTACAGGCGCGGAGGGTTCCACCCGGTGGCCTACGGTGACATGCTGGCGGAGCGGTTCGAAGTGGTCAGCAAGCTGGGGCACGGCGGCTTCGCGACGGTGTGGCTGTGCATCGACCACCACAAGAGAGACAAAGAAACCGACGGCGATGCGGACGCGGACGCGGACCAGGTCAAGTGGCGCGCCGTCAAGATCATCCGCGCGGACCAGTCGTACGAGGAGCGGGCAGAGATACGTCTGAAGCAACACCTGGAGTCGCAGGGCGTGGAGCGGCGCGAGTGGGAGGCGAACCACGTGAGCCTGCCGCTCGAGCACTTCTGGCTCGAGGGCCCCAACGGCCGGCACCTGTGCGAGTCCTCGGCGGTGCTGGGTCCCTCGGTGGCTGAGCGCTGGGAGGTGCGCATGCCAGCGGACCGCCCTCCTTTGCTCAAGCACCTCTTGTATCAAGTAGCCAGTGCGCTGCGCTTCCTGCACGCCCGGGGAGTCTGCCATGGCGACTTCACCCCGGGCAACATGCTCCTGCGTCTCGGCGACGAGGTCACGCGTCTCAGCCGTGACGAGATGCTGACCCTTCTCGAGGAGCGCGGCTCGGCGCCCCTGGAGCTGGCTGACGGGGTCGCGCGGGAGGACGTCGGGCCCCCGCACGCCCCCGCCTACGTCTACGAGCCCGCGGACCTCTCGAACCTTCCGTTCCGTGACGACGCGGCCGTCATCGACTTCGGCGAGAGCTTCTTGACGGCGTCGCCGCCCGAGTGGTCGGGGATCCCGCCAGAGTTCGCGTCCCCCGAGGCCATCTTCAACCACGCGCCCGGGCCGGGGAGCGACGTGTGGGCGTTCGCGTGCGCCGTGGTCGCCTGCCTGACGCGGGAGGTGCTGTTCTCCGCGGAGCGCGACGGCGCCGTGGCCTGGTTCGAGGCGCTGCTGGGCCCGCTGCCGGCCGTGTACCGCAACGCACAGGCGGACCAGCTGCGGAGGCTGGCTAGTCTCGAGGAGACCACTGAAGAGGAGAAGGCGTGGATCGAGTCGGAGCTCGAGCGGCTGCAGAGCGGTGGCCCGTTCGCCGTCGGCGAGGACTCTAGGGGCGCGCAGGAGCACGTCGCGACCCTGATGGAACACACCGGCATCAAAGACCCGATCGGGGCCACGCTGGCCAAGCAGCGCATCTACAAGGACTACGTACGCGACGAGAACGGCAACGCCCTCCCCGACGAGGGGATGGTCAGCGTCATACACAAGATGCCGGAGGAGGAGGTGCGGCAGCTCGGCGACCTGCTGAAGAAGATATTCAAGTACGAGCCCAAGGAACGCATCGGCATGGACGAAGTGCTGGCGCACCCGTGGTTCGCGAATAGGGCGAAGCCGGAGAACCGGCAAAGCACGCCTTACGATCTCATGAGTCTCCCGCCCGCTAGCGAGGCCCCACAAGATGTCCCGAGCCGCCACTCCACTCCCTTCAAGGAGGAACCTAGCGACGAGGAAGGGCCCTCTGCGACCGGCAATGCTCCCCTAGGTCCGTCTCCTCTCGCGGCGAACGCCACGCCACCCAGCAGCCCACCAACACCCGAGACGCAGGAGCCAAATCCGGGCCCCCAGCCTCAGCCTCAGCCGACCAACCGTCGCCTCGGTCTGAAGGACAAGGCGAAGGAGTTCGCCGGCAAGGTCCGCAAGGGCGCCGCCGGGGAATGGGGGCTCTTGCAGAGCGCACTGAGCGGCGGGCAACGGCTGAGGATGCTCCTAACGGGATTGCTCGCTGGGCTCGTGTTCCTTATCTTCGTGATGTCCATGCTAACCCCGAAATCACGTCCGGTACCCAAGCAGTGTCCTCAGGACACACTGTTCGTTCCCATGACCATCAAGTCGTCGATTTCGATGTATTATCGGGGATTGGTTGCCTTCTCAGCTCCGAGGGAACAGGGTTTAAATGATACCTGTACTTGTATTGTAGCAAGGGGAATGGAATAGAGGGCCTGTGAGGCGACAATGTATGGTGCGTCAGTTGGTTTGTGATTAGATATCTAGATGTCCTAATATTGTTATGTTCGTCTTATATGGCACTGGATCATCCCTGTGTAGGTGTGGGACCGTGGCTTGTAGTCGAGATGTACCGGGACCCGAACTGTTGTTCGTTCCAATATTCTGTAACCCGAAAGCTCTCATCTGAACTAGTGATCCAGGTGATGCATAGCCACGCAGTGGGGACCGCAGCCCGAAAAGCCGTATTCGGATCGCCTATGAGCGCATTCTGCCTTAGGCTTCCGTTCCCTTCCTACTTTCCCACTCGCGGATGGCACCGGCGCTGACATCCTTGGCGTCGACCTGTATATCCACGTTAGTTACGGTTGACCTGATTCTGCATCATTCGTCAATCCAGGCAAGCTAATTTACCCACGAACAAGGCCACATGATGCCCGACTTGGGGTCACAGCCCTCCCACTCGATGAGGTAGACCAAGTTACCACGGTCGCGCCCCTCGCCGACGATCTCCTTGATGCCATGCCAGCCCTTACGCGGCGTGGATAGGACGCCTTGCGACTCGTCGACTACACCACCGCTCACACCGGCTCGCTTCTTTTTGCGATGCGGCGGCGATGCCTTTGGTGTTGCAAGTGGGCCGAGGGACGAAGCCGTCGCTGTACTGGAAGGCGACGCAGCCAAGGAGGTAGAAGCAGATGAGGCTGACGAGCATGAGATTCCTGTTGTGGAGGCCGAAGTCGAAGTTGAGTGCTGGGAGCTAGGGCTCGGTGGCGACCCGGGTGGAGTGAATTCGAGAGGCATGTGACGCACCACACTGTCCGGGACGGAAGCTAGGACAGGTGCGGCGGGGGGAGCATCCCGCAGGCTTTCCCGGATAGCCCGGCGCAGCGAACTACGACACCCGTAACTGCTTCCCTGGGCTCCCTTACGGTTGCGGGCGGACGGTCTCGTGATTCTCGAGGCTGTGGATCTTGTTCCCATCATCGCCGAGGTCATGCATGCGTCAAACAAGGTTGCGGTGGGTGAACTCTAATGCTCGGACCCAACGGCGAGGTGATATGTTCGGGTTTGATCAAGAACTCCGTCGGTATCATAAAAGAAAAGATATAGAAAGGGGAATGGGAGGTGTATCCCAGAAACCAAATTGGAAAATGCTTTTCAGGGCATATGAGCGTGGATGATTCTTTATGACCTGAGATGGGGTGACGTTGGGGCTGGAAGGAAAGAAGACGAGGGAACCTCAATCGCAAACCTTATTGTTGTTGGAGAAGGCGCACCCTTAGACATAAACTAAATGGCCTGGGCTATGCGGAAGGTGCTGCGAATATCAGAATCGGCAATTAAAGACAAGTACGGGCAACTATCGTCAAACTAAAGTGTAGCACATGATTAAGGGGATGATGGAGGTGCTGAGACCACTGGTAAAGGCTCGCTCCCATGCTGTGCGATCGCTATATGTCAATCATCAACACCAGGCCTCACCGGAAGAAGTCCGCGGATCAGGGGTCCCCTCCTAGCAACTCATGCTCCATGGTTTTCGTCCGTATGCAGCTTTCCAGACATTAACTCGGCACAACTTGCCGAGCGCTCATTACTCCACCCCCTGTTCTGACACACACCACCTCTTCAGAACGTCTCCTGGTCATCCAAGGCTTCGCCCTCCGCCGGGATCTCGAAGCCCTCTTCGGTAGAGTACAATATCGTCTGGATCTGCTTGATGAGACCATCCTCCTGCTTCTCGAGCTCAGGATCCTCCTCGACAGCCTGCTGGACCAGAAGCTCTATATCGCGCAGCTTGCTGAAGTAGAAGTCTCGTTCGCGTTCGAGGCCAACAACAGTTTCCTTCAAAGTTGCATTCTCCTGCATCAGAGCAGCAGATGCAGCACCGCCGCCGGCAGCAGTTCTGGCGGCGCCGACGCGGGGCGCCGCACGGGCTCCCGCCGCCGCACGAGGTCCGGTCGTCGTAGGCGTCGTACCACCTCTCCGTCCCGCTGCGCTAGCATTCCTAGGTTTGGAATCTGCGGCTCCTTTAATCTTTGCTGACACGTCGTATTCGCCACCGGGGTAGTGTTGATCCCAGAATCGCTTGGCCCATTGAAGGAATTCGAGGTTGTCCTGCATCTTGCACTTGATGAGCGCCTGGACAGGGATGGGCTTGTCGATGCCATATTTGTTAAAGCAATCTAGAATCAAAACTCATATTAGCCAAGCTTAGTTTGGGATTTGATAGTCGACATAGCTGCGTAGCTCGAGGGGATCGGCGAAGAAGAAGGGCAACTGACTCTGCAGCTCCTTGAAGTTGTTCATGTACTGATACTCGGCATTGGCATTGATCTTGACTCTGTCCAGTCTCAGGTCGCCGAAGATGCTGTCAAAAACAACGCATAGAGGAACACTATGACAAGAACCGTTATTAGCTTCCGTGTTACGGTGAATCGACCGACAGACTAGCTGTCTATCTCAACCCTCAGACACACTAGATTATCCATGCTGGCGGGGAAGGGGCCAAGTCACGACGGGTATCCGTACTCACCCTGTACCACATTGCTCGACCTTCTGGACCGTCAGCGCCGGTTGGGTGAGGCTGTTAAGCCATGCCACAAGCTCTTGTCTATTGAAAGCAAACGCGCGTCAGTCATGGCACTCTTCTCAAGACGGTATATCGGGGGCCGCGTGCAAGGTGGTTTGCCGTCGCTTACCGAGATTCGCCCATCTTGGCTAGAGGATTTTAGGCACGCGACGGAGAAAAGAGTGTCGTGAGTTCAGGTGCGGGTAGTAGAAGGGATTTGCGCGGGCTGGATGAATGCGATGCTTGTAAAACGCGACAGGACAAGCCGACTAGCCGTAGTTGTTTTTATTGTTGATTTGTAAATATTTTTTTTCTCCCGTCGTAGGAGGGGAACGAAAACGGCTGTCCTGATTGATCAAACTGGCCGCCTTCGCCTCTGTGCCTTATCGATTTCCATATGTCAACGGTCACCCAATCAACCGGATAGTGGAGGGACAGTTACTGGGCAAGCCACATGGCACAATGCGGTAATGCTTGTGGCTGTGCCTGCGAAGACCGAGAGGTACCATTACTAAAATGAGACCCTGTGCGGATATCAGATTTACGGTTGTCTCTCACTTTCACTTCACTTACGACACAGACATCAGAAGCACTACATAGACGATTTCGCGAGCCTGTTCTAGCAATCGTCACGAAGTGAACTCAGTTCGTTGTTTTGATTTCTGTGTCTACCCGCACTCGACGTCTTCAACCTAGTCGTTAAACACGTATGTCCGTGACGTTTAAGTACATGAGCGAGCACCCATCGCAATTAGTAATCCTAGGCTCCTAGCAGCCCACCTAGTAGCTATCACCGGCGTTTCGCCCATTCATCCCTCATGTGCCGCACCTAGAGCTGTCAATCCCAGCTACCAAACGAGCCACCCAGAATATGGAGCATATGAATCCATATCTTTAGTGACGGGTGGTGAGCAGGGGAACTCCGTGGGTGCCCCAGCAGCTCAAGATGCCGAAGTCGTTGCCGATGGCAGTGTCTATCAGGAGAGAGTGTCAGGGGCGATGCAGGGATTGGTGGCTGGAATGGACCGTTACTGGAGTGGAACAAATAGCTTACTGAGGTTGTGGGTGACCTGTTTGCCCTTGCAGGTGCACATGAGGGTGTGGTCATCATCGGGGACGTCACAGTCATAGCAGCCCGCGGACTGGAAGTTCCCACTACGGGTGCTGCCGTGTTAGCCTCACATCAAGGAAATTAAACCGCCGAATTAGGGTAGACATACTCTTTCTTCGATATGAGCTGGTTCTTAGAGGTGTCGTAGCCGTAGCACTTGTTGAGATCAATCATCGAAGTAACATACAAGCCATCGGCATCCTTGCAGGCGGAGAAGAAGTTGGGCTTTCCATACTCGACGTAGATGCCGCCGTGAATGCAGGAATCAGAGAAGCCCGAACCCGGGATGCCCTCGGTAGAGTTACGAGGGGGAGCACCTTCAACGACGGCGGTAAGCATGCCGATGATGGCGGCAAGAGCCTTGATGGTTTTCATCATGGAGGTAGGTATGTTTTTTTGTACGTGTGTGGAATGTAGATACTGTGTTTGAGTGAGAGCGTTTTTGGAGGGAGAAAATATCGAGAGAGGGTGGTGCAAGTTTTCTGGTTCGGGGTGTGGAAAGTAGATTCAGGAAGGTGCCTGTCAGTCATCGCCTTTGAAATTTGGACAAAAGGCAACCGTCCCCAAGGCCACCTTAATTATGTGCCAATATATTAACCTTGATGGATCGAATCCTTGCCAGAACCAGTGCCCTCCATACCCCGTATCCTCACCACCTAGGCTATATGTAATTTTTCCGAGTAATGAAAGCCTAGAGAAAAATATCACTAAAGGCCAATGCATTGCGCCTGTTTCATGTAACATCCGCGTTCCTGAGAATACGGACTGTGCCACTCGATTAACATTTAAGGTCCATTACAGAATGCTGTGTTTCGTACCGACTCAAGCCCTGGTGGAACGCACGAGTCAAACCCTACGGGAATGCCTAGCTACGTGTAAAGCGGGAATATAAGTAGGCGCCCGTCTTATTTATGGGACACGTACTATAAGTACCAATTTTTCAGCCACGGCTGATTCACCGTCTATTATGACGAGTTATAGAACACTTGCTGTGCAAACATGCTTTTACCTTCTCCCCCTCTCCCAGTTTTGTTTTGCCCCTGAATAAGGACCGCATCAACTTCCTTATCTCCATGACATCTCCGTAATAGTTGCCGGTCTGATCTCCCACCCAAACCCATAAGGTGAGGATAAAGGGGATAGTAAGGCAAGGAAATGCGCGTAAGAGGCTATTTAGTACCGCGTTGGATTGTTTACTTGCGCAGAAGAATTCAACTATATACCGTTGTCCCATCAACATATATGACGGCACGTTACCACGTATATGACATCGCAGTGCCTAGGATATACGAACGTATACTACGACAGAGTCAAAAGGTGACACATGAAGCTGAGCATTCCGAACACACGTAGAGTACCTAGGTAGTTTGCCTAGATGGCACTTCTCCGCGTACTATGCTGGCTAATCATAATCAAGCGCAGAGAACAATCACTACGGTATCCAGTCTACTCATCCATATTGACATTCTCAAGATTTGTGGAATCTCCAGATAGGGTTTTGAAGTTTATTTCCGCCGTGTGTTCGTTCATTCTTTCTGCGTCACTTTGGTTCTCATTGATGCGTTATCTCTTTCTCTGTGCCCTATGGATTTAGAGGCAACTCCCTTGACACACGATGTCACCCTCCCTCACGATGTGCCGGGGCGACATGAGGGGCTGTGGTACACGTACCTTACTTTTTTTAATGAATTCATACCTTTTTCTAACAGCTGGCGGTCCGTCTACGAACATTAAAGCAAATACCGAACATTCGGCATGGATGTGTCTGCTGACTCATCGCGGGCCGAAACCCAAGCTATAAGAGCATTCTTTAGGAAAACGAGAGGATTAATTTATAATGGGGAGCTAGATGTAGACGTCTCTAGGGCCCTTGCTTCCCAGGGTCGTTGGCTTCAGTTTCCTGCTCCTGGTCTTGGGTTTTGTGCAGCTCGGGTGGTGCCGTGCCGAAGTCAGCTGGCAGGCTATCCTGGAAAAATAAATCTTACAGTACCCAATAGCGTGCTCAAGAACAACCCTTTGTTCTATTTCATTGTTCCTCATTCCGTCCAAACGAGGGCAAAAAACGAGGGCAAAATCAACGATGTGGAATCTGCTCCAAACTTTTCGAAGGGTGTGAGAACCTGTCCAACCATTCCGTTGCGATAGGACATAGAAGTGACCGATATTTCAGTCAATGTCGCCGCGGCTTCAACGATGCAGGTGCTTTGACACTGCATATTAGGAGCATCCGCAATAAGACATCAGCCGCCAAGTTGCGTCAGCGTCAGCGAGTCACAGCGCGCCGCTTCATTCAATGCAGAGGCAATAACTACTCACGGATTCGGCCTGATGAACAGCCGGCAGTATATGAGCGGCTCCTCTCCAGGTGCCATCCTGTAAACTTGCTCGAAAAGGAAGGATACATACTCAGAGCGGACCCTCAGGTTGCAGCAACCGGCCTAACTAGTGCACCCGCAGACGAGAAGGCCTTCGAGTCGGCAATTCTCGCCGCCCCCGAGCGAGACGAGTCGCTGCTCAAGAGGCAGGCAGTGGTGCTAGACTGCGAAATGGTGGGTCTAGGAAGGAAGCAGACCGCGGTCGCCAAGATCTGCGCTATCGACTTCTTCACGGGCGAAGAGCTCGTGAAGTCGCTGGTCAAGCCGCGACAGCCGGTCAAGGACTGGAGAGTGCAGATCACCGGGCTGTCTCCGTCGCACATGCTCAAGGCCGCGACGAGGGGACGGCTGCTCGCAGGGACGTCGGCGGCCCGCGCCGAACTTTTGAGGCACATCGACAAGGACACGGTCTTGGTCGGCCACTCGCTGAAGCACGACCTGGCGGCACTCCGGATGGCGCATGCCAAGATCGTCGACACGGCCATCGTGGCCTCCGAGGCCGTCTTCGGCGAGCCGGTCAAGAAATTCCCGCGCTTGTGGGGGCTGCAGGCCCTCTGCAAGGAGCTGCTCCACTTGAAGATTCGCCGTGGTTCCGAGGCGAAGCAAGGCGCCGGCGCCCACGCCCACGACACCCTCGAGGATGTGCTAGCCGCCCGCGAGGTGGTCCTACGGTGCTTACAGCAGCCTTTGGAGCTAGACGCTTGGGCCTTCAAGGCGCGGGAGGCATTTGAAAATAGTCAGAAGGGGGCCGGTAGGCGCCATAGATCCCGGCGGGCCGCTCGTCAGAAGGCAAGAAAAAAGGCAAAGGCTTGAGATGCGAGCCAAATTGCCACACTGAGAAGATGTTATAGGCTAGGAGATGTGGCCCCAACCGCCTCCCCGGCTTCTGATTAAGTGGTGTTAAGATCTTGATTACAGGGTTTGGCATAACGGCTGCCATTTCCGGATCCCAAAATCTCCAGTTTTGGAGGCTCTTATGCTGCGTAGGCATCATTCCTATGCAAACAAAATCTGCATGTCGTTCGACGCATGCGCCCTACTGTTTCCACCGGTGCAAGAAAGTGATTTGTGCCTTTTATTCTGGCTCTTAGCTTTAAGACATTAGAATTCTTCCAATTTTTCGGACTGGACTATTTCCAAACAGTACCGCCCTCACTTCTTCACTTCCATTGTTAATATCCAAACCCTCCATAACGAGGTAGCGAGGAGAAAGAGTTCACTCATTTCTGCTATTATTACGCGAGCTGTCATATTAGCACACACTCCTTTTATCCTTATCCAAACACAGGGCACAAAGAAACCCCCGACGACGATCTAGCATTCCAACATGAACTGTCATCATCTCCCGTCGGAACCTCAGCACCGACCGCGCACACTGTCTTTCTTCGCAAAGCAGGTGCCCTGGCCATCAGCGCATCCAAATCCGGACTGAGCGATAGCCCTACAAGCCGCCTCCCACTCCTTGCCCATTAGATAGTCGCCAGAGGTAGCTTGAACACACTGCGGCAGAGCGTTAGCAAGATGCACCCGAACATGGTGTCGAAGGGTGAAAACAGCCTGAGAGCATAGAATGTCTTACCCGTCCTGAGGAAGCATCATAGACCACGTTTGAGTTCTGTTTGATATTGAGTCAGCGACCGCCATGTTTGAGGGGTCCAAACAGAGCACTAACCTCATATCCCAATCTGGCATATTCCTCACATGCGAGGGTTGTAATTCGCCAGTTGTAGCTATCGCCGTTGTGGCAGGCGCAGTTTGGGTGGTCGTCTGCCAGCCTGTTTACCAACCGTCCCCGTAGATCAATAACTGGTACCTCAAGTATGAGTTGTTTCGGAAGGTGGACTTACGCAGAGGGGGCGAAAACCAGAGATGTGGCAAAGACGAGGGCCAGAGACAGACGCATTGTGAATGTGTGTATTTCGGGGATAAAGTCCTGGAAAGACAGGGTAGCAGCGAGAGACAAGACGGCGAGAAAGGAGGTATAGAAAGGCAAGGTCAAAGCTGGTGAAGAACTCCACAAGAATGAGCGTATGTTAGGTAGGAACTTGAAAAAGAACGGTAGTCGAGATTGCTCAACAGAAACGAGTGACTTGATTTTTAACAGACGTAGACCTAAAGAGGCTAATGAGTGAGCCGACGAGAGAGCTGCTGAAGATGGAATCTGGTGTTCATATATACAGGTATCTTTGTCTTAGGAGGCGGTAGATCATACGAGGTATGGGCCCAATTATCCCCAGGAATCTTTTGTGGAGTCATCTGAAGTTCACTAAACTATATGTAAGGGGTAAGTTTTATAACGCGTGTCATCTAAGGTGTACGACTATTCCGCTATTAGTGTTTCATCAATAGGCACTCCTTGACTAGTTAGGAACAGCGAAAGGTTAACCAAGGTATGCCCCAAAAAGTACTTGGTAAATACTCACTTACTCATGAAGCACTCATTTCGTATTAACAAGTACTTCGGATTTCTGATGGAGTACTCACTCGATATATGCCTTTAAATCCAGTTGCGCAAAAAAGTGTAGCAAGAATGTTAGTTGGATCGTACTTCGTAATAGCCTCCCTCAAATGATGGTTAATCACAAACGAATTTCCCATACAACATTTTAGTATACCTTTGGGAGGGAGTGGACCTGTTGTGGGTATAATTCGGTCCATACCTCGTGTCTATAATCTCTGGCTTTAGGGGGGCAAGTAGCAATAACCATTGCATCCCGGCCAAGGCTGAATACGAGCTGGCATAGCAGCTGAATTCCGGCCCAGTTAGGCTGACATTGCCGAAATTTAATAACTCAAGTTAAACGCTCCCTGGCAACCCTACCGCTGATCACCCTTAACCCCATACAAACTAAGTGGGTAGCCTGGATAGGGCTGGTACTTCTGCCATCACAATACCAACATCATTACTACGCATTACGACGACGTATTACTATTAATATCATGCAAATAAAAATCCATATAAATGAATAAGGAGATGGCAGGTACTTCGGAAGGAAGGTGCCACATAGGACAGCAGGGGTATTTCAACTGGAGCCTCGGGCTTGGTTTGTACCTAGTATCTTCATCATATTTTGACCATCCAAAAGACACTTACAAATCTTTAGGGGCTCCCGCCGGTCCCCCGAAGCCCCAGGGCTTAACTTAAACCTTAAATACCTAACCCCGACCCTAACCGTTAACCTTAACCCTAACTAAAGGGAGAGCCGGTAACGGGCTATACGACGCCCATATGTTAACAAGAGTACTACCTTTAGCGACTTGGAGCTATTGATTTTTCCGGGGTCATGTTGATTATCGATGGGGTCGTCGAAGAGCATTTAGTTCGTTTTAATTAACAATTCGGCGGGGTCAGCCTCATTGGCCCCTTACTTAGTTCAGCCTGCCCGAAAGGGCTCCACGTGTTATGGCTTGCGGGATCTCCGAATCTGCACGATTGGAGATTTCAAATGCATGCGGGTCGCCGCCATCCGAACTCTGAAACCTTCCCCACAGGGGCGCGCACGGATTCTTTATGAAAAGAAGCCAGTGAGGAGATCCACACTGATCCACATGTCAGTGCTCGGGCGCCCAAGCAATCGGGGGCAGCATGTCATAGCTACCCCTAACACAGCCTCACCCGCAGCCAGCTGGATGGTCCACCCCACGGGTTTGACTTTGGTCCGAGCATGTATGACGAGTACGATCGACAGGGAGTATCACTAGTGCTGTTAGGAGTCGTATCTAACGTACATGCAGTATAACTCCCACCTAAGCTAAAAGCCGGCCCCGGCGTCTCTTACCTACTGGCATGGACTTATAGCTTGTTTACGTCCTAGGGTTACGAGTTTTTACTAGCCCTTGTTGGAATTCGAAACGGAACACTTTAAGGATCGTACCATAAATTACCTAATAGCGTTACTAGATGGCTCATGGTTGTGACCGATATGGAGTACCAACTAGCTCTGTTAGGAATCGAACCTACGTAACATGTAACTCCCACCTAGGTCCGGTCTAGCCGGGCAATATGCGCACCGCTTTGGTTTACCGAAGGAACCATGAGGCATCGTGACCGGTGGAACACACTGGAAGGCCGTGGGTCGTGGAAAATAATAAATGCCCACCTCCCTCGGGCTGGCGAGGAAGAAAAGCTACCCTCATCTCTAAGGCTAACAACACACTCGCTCTTTTTAAGTCTCTCGTTTTTAACACGGCACTACGCCAGCCCAAGCCCCGTCGCTCGCTCACCACACTCTCTATATTTCTATCCCGTTGGCCAGCACGTGTCTATTATCCATAATGTTTATCCGCCAGCTTTCCGTAGGCCTCGCCGTCCTCGCCGCGTCGTCGCATGCCACTCCGATGCCACGCTCATTGGACTCGTCGCTGCCGGCCGGTACAATCCTAAAGCCTGACGACGTCATCATCATCGGCGCCGACAATTCGGTACACATCATGAAGGACTACGAATACGACCAGCTTGACAGTGCCACGAAGTCTGCCAAATCCCATGCCACAATGCCAGAATCAGATGTGGTGGCCGCCCGCGACGTACTGCGCCAGAGTCGTCCTCGTGGTTGCCAAGAAAGCGATGAAATCCAAGTACTCTCGGACGAAACGTTTCTCAACTGGGATACGCCCGTATCGCCTGTGGTCAGCGCCGCAGGTGGCAAAAGCACGGTGTCGCTCACGAAGGGGTATTCCATCACAAACAGCCTTTCCGTCGGGGTGGGAGCCAGCCTGGGACTCATCCAGGACATTCTGTCCCTCTCCTTCTCGGTTGATTACTCGCAGTCTTGGACTACCGAATCCTCACAGTCCTTCACATTCGAGGTGCCCGAGGGCCAGTTTGGTCTGGTAGTCACCCAGGCGAAAACTCGCCGCGTCACGGGCAACTACTTGAGTGGCTGTACCGATAACTGGGAGAAGACGAGCTTCATATCTGACACTTACACTAGCCAGTCGTACGGGGAAATGGAGTGGGTGCAGGGCGTTATCAGACTGTGCAACAGCACGTCGTACCCGATCCCGTATTGTATCGGAACTGGAAGCCATTATTGATGTCTCTCGATCACGAGGCGTGGAGGGGCTTTGTGAACGACATTAAGTCGTCGTGATGGATGTGTAATCTTAAGACTGTCAAGATATCTCTCTGGGCATCTTGTGGAACGATCTTGAAGTTGAGTAATAGTAGACATGCAAATTTTTGTGCAGGTGGAAACTGGGGGCTAACTCCGGAGTTGGATATAGAGAATATACATTTTGAAACCGTAAATAGAAATTCTAAGGTGGCCATTTAAGAACAAGGATATTAATAAGATTATCAATAGCCTCGAGTGATACCAAAAAGAACCCAAAAAGAAACAGAGCGCTATTAAGACCAGAATAGAAATGTGAATCACTCAATCGAATCGTCATGATTTTGGTGCGGAGGTTAAAATGCATCCCACTTCAACGCTGCACTGTTATACTTATTCAACTTAAAGATGTAGACGCACTTTACTATATTAGAACAGGATATTTGATGCCTATTGATTATGAACAACGATTTGGCCAACGCTATCCCATCAAATTTCCCTCGCTTTCTCCCGGGGGCAGCATCATTGCCCTATCAGATAACCAAATTGTCGCAGAATAGGGGCAACTTGCTTAGTCATCGAGCCCGGGGAACTTGTAAGCACCCCGCAATTATTAACGTTGTTCCGGGCCTCCCACACTACATCTAGAGCTTTCTGGCCACCGCTCTCGAGAGCCCTGATAATTCATGTCAATTTACACTTTCCGCACCTTATGCAACCTTTCCTCGCGACCAGCCTAACTGTGACACAACGTATACTCATTTATTGCAACATCTGCTGCATCACATTGACCCGGTAGTTCCCATTGCGCTCCATGAGCTCCGCGTGGGAGCCCCGGTCGACGATCCGGCCACCCTCGACGACGAAGATGACGTCGGCCTTCTGCACGGTATACAAACGGTGCGTGATGGCGACGATGGTGATACCCCGCGCGATGCGCTCCAGCCCGACATGCAGTGCGCGCTCGCTTTCGGCGTCGAGCGCGCTCGTGCTTTCGTCTAATAACAACAAGCCTGGTTTCCGGACAAGCGCCCGTGCGATCGCGAGCCGCTGGCGCTGCCCGCCCGACAACCGCGAACCGTTAGGCCCGCATTCGGTATCGTACCCGTTCGGTAACGCCACAACCGTATCATGGATGTTGGCCGTACGACACGCCTCCATGATCTCGGCGTCGGTGGCCTCGTGGCCGGGGGGCGAGCCCAGCCCGACGTTGAACCGCACGCTGCCGTTGAACAGCGCGCTGTCCTGAGGCACGAGCGCCATGTCGTCCCGGAAGTCGTGGCCTTGGTGGGTGTTGATGTCGGCGCCGTTTATCTCGACCCGTCCTGAGGTTGGCCGATACATGCGTTGGATTAGGCCCATGATGGTTGACTTGCCGGCGCCCGAGGGGCCCACAAGCCCGATGAACTGGCCGGGGGCAATGTCGAAGGAGAGGCCGTCGAGGACTGGCCGCTGTGGGCTCGATGGGTACGCGAAGCGCACGTCGCGGAAGGAGATGCTCACGCCCGTCGTCGGGGGCGGCCTCGCGGTCGAGTGCTTGCTCTCCGCCTGGGCCTCGAAATCGCGGTCTTTCTCTGCGTTCGCGGCAGCCAACTGGCTGTGTTTGTCGGAAGCCAGGATTTCAGAGGGTTCGATGATGTGTTTGTCCGTCCCTAGGTTGACGACATTCAGCATCCTGGACGCCGCGGACTTCGCGCGGGAGAACTCGGGAGCGAGCGAGAACATCTGGCCCCAGAGCGTGGCGCTCACCAGCATCGAAATCTGCACGATATAGAACTGTATCTGCGTATATTCGCCGCGGATAATGAGCTGCGAGCCCCACCAGTACGAGAGCGCGTAGATAAAGAACCCTGTGCTGTTGGAGATGGACATATAGATGCTTGTGTGCAGGCCCTCTTTAATCATATCCACCCTGGGCCCCTTCAACGCCCTCCGGTAAGTGACGATAATTTCCTCCTCGAGAGAGAAGCTCGCGATGATTCTGATCTGATTAACCGCTTCTATAGTTATACCGATCGCTTTGACGAACGCCTTATGGCTTCGCTCTTGGTATCTGGAAGCGGCGCGGATCTGAAAAATACCCGCAGAAAGCAGGATGGGCACCATGGCCAAGCAGACGAGTGCGATCTTCCAAGCGAAGACGTGGGATACAATTATAGCCACTATGAAGTTGACAATAATTGAGAAGGACGTAGCGATGACGCTTCCGCTGAAAGCCGCCAGCGATGCTCCATCCTTCGTAATGACCCCGAGAAGAGCAGTTGGGTTGCGATTCTCAGAGGTGTGCCATTCGACACTCTGCTCCAGCAGAGACCTGAAGCTCAACAGACGAACGCGGTAGACCAGATTTTCTGACACGTGACCAAACGATGACCAGCTACCCAAGTTGGCAAAGAACTCGACCACCGCCAACATGAAGAGGAGGCCGCCGAAGAAACGGCCTAGAGAAAATACCTCCTGAACCGTGGACATGCAGGAACTGAGGGCGCTCACCGTATGGCCGAATATTAATCCCGAGGCGGTAAAGGTGCATGCAACGATAATAGAGGTGGGCACGGCGAGAGCTAACCAGCGATAATCAGGCCTAGCCAGTGTGCTTATGCCCCGAATGACGGCCCCAGAGGGAAGAGGTACGTCAATGTCCTTAGGCACGGCAGCTTCTTTGGGCTTGGGCTGGGAATCCTCATCGGACACATCACACTTCTCCATGGCAGTTTCATTTTTCTCCGTCATGATGAGAGAGGATGGCCTGCTCTTCTTAGTTTCACCATTAATAGATTCCCCGTCGAGAGTATCATCAAGCGATACCGAATCCGTAGTCCTTCCCGTCGACGAGTCCAATCCCTGTAGGCCTGCCAGACGAGCAAATGCGCCACCCCTCCCGAGAAGCCCTTGGTACGTGCCCTGCTCAACTACCTCGCCGTCGCGCATGACGACCACCTTGTCGGCGTGCTTGATGGTGGAAAGCCTGTGCGCGATGGAGATGACAGTCCTGCCGACTGCAAAACCGTCAATGGCAGCTTGGATCCTCTTCTCCGTAGCGGAGTCCAGGGCCGCCGTGGCCTCGTCGAGAACCAGGATCTTGGGGTCGCGGACGAGTGCCCGTGCGAGGGCGACACGTTGGCGTTGACCACCGCTCAGAAGCTTACCACTGCCACCGACCTGCGTAGCATAACCGAGGTCGAGATGGTCGACAAAGGAGAGATCGGCTAACTCAGCCGCCTTTCGGACTAGGATAGCGATCTCGGAAATCAGGTCTCCCCGCGTCGCCGCTTCACTCAACATGTCCTTGCCGCTGCGAGAGGCTAGCGCCTGCAACTCCGACCCCAGAAGTATGGGCTTGAGCCTCTGGTGTTCGGGGCGAGGCGAGTTCATAAGGCCGAGGGCGATGTTCTCGAATATCGAGCGGTCGAACAGTGGGCATTCCTGCTGTACCAGGCTCACCAAGCCTCGTATGCTGCGGACGTTAAGGGATTTGTTATCGACACCATCGAATAATATAGTCCCGCTGGTGGGATTATAGAGGCGATTTAGCAAAGCCGCAACCGTCGATTTCCCGCTGCCCGATTGACCGACAATGGCGGTGTACTTTCCGGCTTCAAAGATGACGTCCACGTTTTTCAGCGCTGGGCGGTCCGGCCGAGAGGCGTATGCGAAAGAGACCTGCCGTAGCTCAATGCATCCTGGAGTATCCCAGGACAACTCGATTCCGGAGTCAGACGTGCCATCAATAGAGGAGACGTGTTCCATATCAGCCCTCACGCGTTCGTACGCCGTCGATGCGGCGCCCAGGATTGGAAATAGGGGAGCGAGACCACCGAGGATGATACAGGCTGTATGTCATTTTAGTATGGAAGATTGCATTCGTTCCTCTATTGAGAGAAACAACGGAGAACACAGAGCAGGGAAGCAATAAAGAGCGAGACATACCATCGACAAGCAGAAACACGACTGTGTAGACCTGGCCCACTGTTACGGTACCCTTCCCGTCGAGCACATTGGCAATCAATCTGCTACCCTGCCAGAAGGCCAGAGAATTCGAACTATAGGCAATAAAATACAACAAGCCAGCCTGCCCAGCAGCCACCAGCCCTTTTTTTATGCCCGACTTCCGCGCCAAAGCCAGGTGCCTGGCGAACTTGGCCTCGATCCTAGGGCCCGCGCCGAATGCTTGGACAAGAGGAACGTTAGAAAGGGCCTCCGATGCGATGGAGCTCGCAGCCGAGAAGGAGCCCGCCGATTGCGCGGTGAACTTCTTAATGAAGCGGCTGCAGACGCCCGTCAGGATCAGGTAAGCCGGGAGGATGGGGACTAGGATGCCCGCCAGGACGGGGATCTTCAGGAAGGCGACGATGTAGGCCGTGACGAAGAAGCTGCATTGGCCGATCAGGCGGCCGACCTTCTCGCACGTGCCGGCCTGGATGGCGTTGAAGTCATCGTTCAGCCGGGCGCTGATGTCGCCGGCGTGCTTGTCGTCGAAGAAGCTCGGCTCCTGCCGGAGCAGGTGCCCGAAGTACTTCTCCCTGAGCCGGTGCGCCAGGCGCTGCGACTGGATGTTCCAGCAGACGTTGTGGGCATAGATCAGGACGAACTGCGCAGCCGCGATGTAGGCGAGCTGCGCGACTGTCGAGTTGATGGTGTCTTGGTACCGGAAGGCATGGCCATTCAACTCGACACTGCATGTGACCGCGTTCAAATGATCCAGGAGCTGACCGAAGAGGATACCCATGAGCGGGTACGGGATACCCGCTGCAATAGCAAAGGTCGTACCGGCAACTACTAATAAGAGATCGAGCCATGTCGGCTGGGTGCAGAATAAGAGTCTGAACCAGCTAAAAAGCTGCCGCTTTGCCTACGCGAAAAGTCGGTGACGCGAACCATCAGTCCAGTGTGATCCTCTCCATATCTCTTGTAAAGCTTCGTTACAATAATAGAAAATAAACCGCATTGCGATAGCTACTTACCTGGGGCGTTTTCTTAGCTTTAGCTTGATCACCAGCCATGTTTACCTCCTGGTAGTGACGCTTCAAGGCTGGTTGAATGGCATACGGCGCGATCAATCCCTTATTCGGTTGCGACGGAGAGGGTCAAGGTCACAATCACGGAAGCCTATGAGTATGGGCTTATTGCTCGTTTCTGAGAGCCTGATTTAATTAAGTCAAACACCTGGTTCACGTACCGCTCCCTTCACGCCCCGCTCCCTCTACGCTCCCTTCACGCCCTATTACATATGTTACTTTAAAAAAATTCTTAAAATTATACAACTTCCCGGGTTTACAAAAGTTGATATATAAAATTATATAAAATATCATAATTATTATAATAATAGATTTTATATTATTTATAGTTTAAGAAAAAGTTAAAATATATAATGCTTTAAAGTCTTTAAATAAATCCTAACTCTTTAAAAAATTAAAAAAGAATAATATAAAAAAGTTTTTAAACTTAGCGAATTTTATTTTATTATTTTATTATAAGCCATTAGGGAAATAATTATAGCAATTAAACTATGTTATAATACAGAAATAGGGGTTCCTGTTTTGGAGAAACTGTAACGAACCTGTTATACATCTACCTGGAGGTATAAGCAGTATCCGAAATGGGGGTCTTGATTTGTAAGTAATAATAACATAATAAATAAGGTATGGATTTTCGAGCGGCCTGACATTACTTCGTACACATATAACACTGCACGGAGTAGATTCCCGTTCCAGATCTGCGGAGACCCTTGGCTTGCTCAGCCCGACATCGGGTGCGAATCAGAGCTTGGAGTCGGATCTGATAACTCTCTGCCGAGACTTATTCATTTTATTCTGTGGATACGTGGGCCCTTGCAGTGCCCTTGTCGGATCTGATAAAATTTTCTCTTCTCCACCCCTCGTAAAGGGGTGGGGGACCTTCCCGAAAGGGGCTGTGACCCCCTCAGAGCAAATGTCATAGCTTCGTGGGGTCTTCCTGGAACCAGTCTCTCTCTGCGAGAAGATCAGAAGATTCTGAGTCCACGGCCATCGCTGAGTGATGACCGTGCACTAATTCGATCTGCATATCACTTTGCAAAATCCGGCCACGATCTCCAGGCGGTGACACGTCCGATTCAGAAAAAGCCGGTATTACTCTGCCAGCTTCCTCCATATCAAGAATATTGTATTAAACTCGTGATTACCTGTCCGAGTCTGGCATCCTACACATTACACCTATACATCCTGAGTAGAATCTGGTTTTCTGGTACTATGACGAATAGCGTTGTGTGATGTTACATGCAAGGGATATGCCCGCTAGCTATAAACTAAGTAGCGTTACTGCTAGATGGGAGAGGATAGACTCAATCTACCTAACAGCTCGAGCTAGTTTTGTGACACCATGTAATCAAGGATGCCGTTGGGGCTAATTAGCAGCTCACGACGGTCTGGTGAGCCAACACGGTCTACCATACATTGCCCTTGGTCTGGTTGCCCTTCTCGTCCTCTAGCTTCTTGACGTTGATATTCTTCCAGATAACGATGGAAGCTAGAATCAAAGGCATGAAGGAAGCCCCTGCGATGGCCAACTTTCTCTGCACATCTCCGTAAGCGCCCACGATGGCGTCCCGCTCCGGCGAGCCGTCGGGGTAGCTCATCTGCGTTACAATGTCACCGAATATGGTACTGGCCAAGTGCTTGCTCTCCTCTGGGAGGCGCTGGTTCAGCTGCTCGGGGAGAATGTTATTCCATATGGCGCCAGCAACAGCTAGCCCGATAGCAGCGCCGACGGAGCCGAACAAGCCCCATATGGCGTTAACAACAGCGATCTCTTGATGGCTGATGGGCGCCATCACAGCGAGTTGGCCACACACCGTGAAGAAAGCGGCACCTAAACCGACGAGGACTTGGGTCATGGTAAGCAGCCCAACGTGGGTAGATGGCTGCCGGAAGGGTATCAAGAGTGCCGTGCCAAGAAGCATTAATGGCACCCCAACGTAAGCAGCCCACTTGAAGCGGCCCGTGGCCCTGATCAAGCTGCAAAGAACCCTTTAGCGTTCATACGACTCCAGGGGCCTCAGGATTACTTACATGCCAACGAATGGAGATATGAAGGCGGAGGTGAGTGAGTACGAGTTCAAAACATAATTCGCAGTGGTGATACTCAGTCTATGCACGACCTGCAAGTAAGAGCTGAAGTAACTATTCCAGCAGCTGATCTTGGTATTAGTATTGGCCCAAACAGAGACGAAGGCGCGACATATACTCACAAGGTCGAGACAAACATAACAGCATAAAGCAAGCAAGAACCAATGATGGTACGCTCTCTGAGGTACTTCCAGGGCAGAAACTGGACCGGGGCAACAAAGCGCTCCCACAAACAGAACGCCGGAAGCAAAACGATGCCGAGAACCTCCATGGCAATGATGTATCCGCTTGCCCAGCCATTTGGAGCATAGGGAGAGATGCTAAACGGAAGGAGGATAAGTGCAAATGCGGCTGTGATCAGGGTGATGCCCATAACTTCCATGATTCATCGTCAGCCTTGATGTCGTCTGAAAAGAAGGGAGGGGGGCTCACGTACTATCTAGTTCGAGAGTGTAGTGCTTCACAGATTGGTACCATGTGCGACCGGACTGTATTTTAAGAGTACCGGTCTTAGCGGCCTTGCGTTCCATCAACAGCATGATTAGAGCCACTGGGAGCGAAACACCGGCGATGATGACGCCAAACGCACCGAACGCCCACCGGAAGTTGAGATTGTGGTAGAACAAGTCTGCAATCCTGGGGCCAGCGAACGTACTGGCTATCGTTGGCGTACCGTTGATTCCGATCATGATCATGCGGTTTTTCAATGTTGTCATATCAGATACCATAACATCGATGACATACAGCATGCCGACGTGGCCGACCCAGTAGAACGTATGAGCAGCGAAGTAAGTTTCGATATTCTGGCAAGAGGCTTTCATGATCACGCCCACAACAACAATCAGTAGCATGAACAAGAAGCCCGCAACTCGGCCCCAGATATCGACGATTTTAGACAGCGTAAGTCTCGAGCAACCACTGAGAATGGTAGATACGATGCTAACGCTAGTAAGGAGGCCATGTCTTTCAAACGAAGAGGTAACATAAGGATTCAGGGAACTCTGAACAGAGACCAAAACTGCATCGACGAAAGAGACCAGATACAGGCTATAAACAATCCAGTATTAGCTCCTTTTTCTCGTATAGTTCGAATTCAACTAATACACTTACAGAATAAACATTACCCAGAGTGTTGTCTTGCTCCAGGACGTCGTGATGGCGCGAACGCGTTGCACGCCCTCCTGGAATTCGTCGGAAGCAGTGTCGGATGGGACATGGTTTGGATTTGGATCCGCTGCCACCGCGGGGGTGCCTTTATGCTCGACCTTCTTCTCCATATTGATGTCCCTAGAGGTGTGAATATACGATATATTGTGTGTCGATGAAATTAACTCTATCTTATGTATATCGCCTCCTTACTCTAAGCTGATTTAAAGTGTGCATAGATTGAAGAGATAAAAGACGCGTCTGAGACACTGCCTGGTGGGGAAGTCTGGCAAGTTGCCCAGAATCTTCGAAGGCATAGCTCGGGTGACTAGATTTCAGGCCTGGGGTGTCTGACCGGTGCTGGGAATTACTGTGCAAGACTGTGGCTTGCATACTTGGAATTACAGCTGCAACATCATAAGCTAATACCTGTTCCATAAGCATGTCCTCGGTGGTATGATCTTTCTAAGGATATTCCCCTTGAGGCTAGCCCCGCGAGGTTTGCAGTCCAACATGCCTTTCAAGGTACTCTCTTTGTCAACTATTGTTGATATTCAACCCCGGCTATGTAGGTCAAGTGCAATGTTTATGTAGGGTAGTAGCACTGGTAAGACGATCAACTGAGACTCACGATTGCACTGGTCGAACCACGACACGACCGGTATCGGCCGATCGACATTGGATACCCTTGAATTAGGAGAGGCAATCCCGAAATTGGGTGGGGCTGCTGCAAGTGGGATTGTAGATGCGAGGATCAGATTAGATGGATAAGATAAGATTACAGCCAAAGTTGTCCGGCGCTAAACTTTGCATGTTCTTAAGTCTATGAAAATAGACCGCATCTAGGAATAACTAGCATTACTGTCAGCTAGCTAGGGGTGCGAAAAACACCTCATACACCGAAAGGCTACCTACTGGTCGTCGTATATATGTTCCGTAGCTGGGTTACTTGAAAGTAGTACGCGTATTATTATGACGGCTAGTATAATTAACCGACTATTAAACTTAGTTATACGGTTTATTATTAACAGTCGTATAATTAAGATTTAAATAAAAATGTGAATTATTAATTATTTAAATAAGTGAATTAACGATAAATTAGAATTATCTTATAAAGCCGAGTTTTAAATATTTAAAAAAAATCATTAAATTCTACGTAAGAATTAAAACAAACTTTAAGTTTAGAGTCATATTCCGAAATAATCGAACATATTAATACCAACCTATTATTTATTAGAAAGGAAGTGGTACAATTAATCCATGAAGGTGGCGTTTTCAGGATTTCTCTCTTTCAGCCAGGCTGTAGGGATCCTTCATCGAGCCAATAGATCCGCTGCATATTTTAGAAAATCTTTATGTAAAGCCATAACTCCTTTTTCATACGCGGATGTTCACATACTAGTGAGAAACCTCTAGCACACGACGACCGGAAGTAGAGTAATCGAATTTGCTTACGGAAATACCACATGAACGGATATCACCATACGAAGTGGGAATATGAAAGAGAAGAAAAGACAAAATAAAGACACAAGGATGATCTCGACGAACAAGCTGTTTATCCCACGGGTGCCAAGCCCGTCCTATGCACGCTGTTACGTATGATGTCCTATCTTTTCCACCATTCCAGAAACCTACATAGGACCCTTGTCACATCGCTGCGACTGTATTACACGTATCTTCTCCATAGACACCGATGCTTCGCAGAAGAAGAGTCCTGTATCGGGCCTAGTCGGGGACGTCCTATTTGCGCCAAACTCATGCATTACAGCGATCCTAATGGGAGTGAGGGAAATTCCGAAAAGCATAAATGCAGCTCCCAGGACACCCACGATGAGCTGTGAAAGTTCGAAGCATCTCGCTCCTCTACCGTCGTGGGAAAACTCGTCATCGTCCCGAACGCCGCGGCAAGATGCGCTCAGCTCCCTTTGTCCTAGCCAGTCTGCTGGCATCCACATCTTCGGCCTTATCTGTTCCAAATTTATCGAATTTGGTAGACCCCAGACGAAACGAAACCGACACCTTTGACTATATCGTCGTCGGCTCTGGGCCTGGAGGTGCTTCTCTGGCAGTGAACCTTGCTGAAGCAGGCTACACCGTCCTTCTGCTCGAAGCCGGCCAAAACCACACTTCGAAGCTCAGCCAGCAGAGCCCCGCCTTTTTCGGGGAGGCTCAGTGGGATGAGGAGCAAGGCTGGTGGTTCTACACCAAGAACTACGGCAACGCAACCGAAAGCGCCAAGAGCAGCAAGTTGGTCTGGGAGAAGCCTAACGGGGGATACTGGGTCGGAGTAGATCCTCCTGAGGGCTCTAAACAGCTCGGGATTTGGTACCCCCGTGCGGGCACGCTCGGAGGTTGCGACACGCATAACGGGGGACTGACGGTCCGCCCCTCTGACTGGGACTGGGACAGCATCGCCGACATCACTGGGGACGAGAGCTGGCACCACGACGAGATGCTTAAGCACTTCGAGAGACTGGAGCGGAATCTCTTCTTGCCCCCAGGGACGCCGGGCCATGGCTTTTCGGGATATCAGCCCGTCGGAGTCGGCGACAAGTCCCTGTTCGAGCAAGAGCCGCAGATCATGGCGGTGACCCAGGCTTCCGTGGCCGCTTTTGGATATACAGACAGAAGCCACAGCACGAATTTCGACGTCTTGGCCACCAGAGATATCAACGCGGTCCTCCCTGGTCGAGACTTCCAAAACGACGTATACCAGATTTCATACAAGAAGGACGAAAGAGGCAGACGCTATAGCGCCGCAAATCGTGTTAACGACGGTGTCGCCAAAGGTCTTCCTCTGACCGTCCGGTTCGACAGCCTTGTCACCAGGGTCCAAGTTGATAGTGACCTCACGGCGAGGGGAGTCAAGTATCTGGAAGGACAAAGCCTGTACAGGGCGGACCCACGAACCAAGGGTGGTGCGAAGAATAACACGGGGATGCCCCGTACCGCTTACGCCCGTCGTGAGGTGATTGTGTCTGGCGGTACCTTCAACACTCCACAGATACTGATGCTGAGCGGAATTGGTGCCGCCGATGAGCTGGCAGAGCACGACATCCCTGTCGTCCTTGATCTACCTGGAGTCGGCAAGAACCTCCGGGACCATTACGAGGTTCCCGTGATCCACGAGTTCGCGAACAATTTCACTTTCTTCGACAACTGCACGGGCGAACTTGAAGTCAACCAGTGCTACGCGGAGTGGAACGAGAACGGGACGGGGCCGTGGTCGACACTCGGCTTCTACCAGTTCGTCCTGTACACGTCGAGCGTCGCTCCCCGTGGCGAGCGCGACTTGATCCTGTACGGCTCCGCGGACGGCATCCTCGGCCACCTGCCCCCTTATGTCAACTACACGGAAATCATGAACATGGCCAACGTGTATACCTACACTGTCTCCGAGTCGCACCCGCGCAACCGCGCTGGCACCGTCAAGCTCGTGAGCGCCGACCCGCGCGACGTCCCTGAGATCAACTTCGAGTACTTCGCCGACGGGGGAGATGAGGACATCCAGGGGCTCGTCGACGGCATCGAGTTCACGCGCAAGATCTTCGCCTCCGTCTCCGGAGACGGCGTGGCCGTGGGCGAGGTTTACCCCGGCGCTGCCGTCGTAACGCAGGAGCAGCTGAAGGAATACGTCAGGGCGGAGGCGTACGGACATCATGCGACGGGCACGGCGGTGATCGGGGCGGATGACGACCCCTTGGCCGTGTTGGACTCGAGGTTCCGTGTACGTGGCGTCAAGGGTTTGCGTGTCGTAGATGCGTCCATTTTCCCCAATGTCCCCGGGACCTTCCCACTTATTTCTATATTTATGATAAGTGAGAAGGCGAGCGCGGTGATCTTGGAAGATGCCAAAGCTGCGAAGGCATAGGTGATGTCTAATGCCAGTAGCACAAGATAATACCCCATGCACCGCGACAATTAGGATAATCCTACGATGATTCGTCAGTACGGATGTGGATAAAGCTATAGAGTTGGATAATCCTTGCCTTATTATGTTCAAATATCAATATTAGCATGCCTTTCGAGTTGAGAAACTTCGGTCATTTTGGAGTCTCGTCTTTACCCATTGTTCTTGCCCACCTGCCACGGGCTATTATATTGTTTTAAGTTTTGATTTAATCGATCATCACGGCTGTTAACGGCTGCGAAAGAAACAGCAGCAACAACGAACTTCTACCGTTGTTGGCGGCGCGTTTTCCTTATTACAGTTATATTTATTGATGGTTATTCCTACAGGATAGTAAAATAGTAGCTACGCATGTTGTAATAAAAGTCCATATAAAAAAGTAGAAAAAATAAGGCCTGGGGTCACCCGGTAGGGCTTATGACGCAACCCGTATATTATTAGATCTTTGCTATTCTGCAGTGAACCTTTTGATATTTCTGTGGTGCCCAACTTTCATCTGGCATATTCCTGGCACCTGCCAGTTCGTAGCTAGGTTTTCCGCAGAGACCACCGTCTATAAATACTAGCAAATTACACCTATTTTCAATTAATTTATTAAGATACGCCCTTATAATCTTTTGTAACCCCATATAGTAGTTAATTATCGTCAGTTAGGTTAACCGTATCAGCTACGGCCGAGTTGGGCATCCAAAGGCCTGGCTTCATTAGGGGGCTACAATCGCAGGTGCACATAAATTGTTGTGCCAGGTGGCGCCGATATAGCAGGTGGTTGCAGGTGTAAAGGCGGGACCACTGCAGAAATAGCAAAGCTTTATTATTAAGTCGTTTTCGACTTCCAAAAGTAAAAAATTCTGAAATAGGGGGATTTAAGAAGATGAATGAACATTATTGGTCCGGACCTGCCAAGATGGAACACCAATTTCAGCGAAAGATGTGGGGATGGCTGGTTCTAAAGAACCCGAAAGGTTTACTGAACCCGATTCTGAATCCTCAGAAGTAGGTGGTGCTGAAAGTTTCCGAACTGATCTAAGATGCTGAGTGAACCAAAGGGAAAGACTACCAGCTGAATCACAGTATCTCCTCTTGGCCGATCCGCTGCTCTTGCTTCCCCCCCGCTTCGCTTACCTAAGCAATCAATCTCCATATCTACGTGTCTAAGCTGTATATCTTGCGATTGATCAAGTAAAGACTACAGTCATACTACTGCATATTCGTTAATATCAGGCCTTCAAGTTCAGCTTAGCAATTATAGTTGAGCAGTTATTATCGGTTGCTTCCTACCTAGTTGGACTCAGGGGTCGACGCAACGCAACTGAAGTCCACCTGTTGCGCAATCCGTTACGCAACCGCCAAGTCTAATCCGCCCATTTAACCTTTTTAAGATAAATATTTATTCAAGTTAATATTGATGGATGCGATGCCCGTATTAAGTAAATTACGGCGTTACATACAAAAATATGTGGCTGGTAATACGCCCCAGCCATTTCGCCGGCCGGGGGCGTTCCCGGGCTTAAGGACCGGGCCAGGGTACGGAGCAGTACACGGATTAATACGGAGATACATATTTTTTAAATACAAAATATCAACAAAATGATGTACTTTTGGATATGTACCGGCGTCCACCGGTAGCCATCCAGCTGGAGATTTCGCCGGTTCCATCCATATATTTTAAGGTGGTGGTAGATAGTCGGTATTCCGTCCCACAGGGCCGGTGGTGGAGCGATTGCTTTGCTTCGACCTCTGGTTGGACTTGCTGTCTTACCATTTGGTACTAGTCACCGAATCCCGACGTTATCGCGAACTTCCCTCCTGGGAACTGGAAGGGATTATTAAGGCGATGGAGTCCATGTCCCAATAGGTTTAGGAACCGCCGCTTGGTCTGACCGAACTCGCATATGACTCATGCGGGCGCAGTCAGCCCATGAGACATTTCTCAATACTAATGAATGGACGTTACTATGGGAGTTAGCAGCATATTAACAGGTATGAATATCTAAAGCTTGTTGACCCCTGATCCATTCTCTTCACGACCCAGTCCAATCCATCCACCGCCGCCGTGATGTCTGAGGAGGTACCATTAGGTGTTCCGGTCGCCTCTCACCCGGCACGGAGGCCCGAGAGGAGGGCGATCGAAGGCCGATGCGCAAAGCTCGTCCCTCTCGAGGAATCTCATATCCCCGCCCTATACCAGCAATTGTGCAATGCCGCTGCTGCCGCATCGGTCTGGGCTTACATGTGGGTCGGGCCCTTCGAGTCGGAGGACGAGTTCGGGAAGTACGTCAGAGAGATAATCCCCTCGGAGAACCCCATCTACTACACCGTGATCACGAACGAAAACCTGCCCAGCGGCACGCGGGCCGGCACGCCCGTCGGATACCTGTCGCTTGGGAGGATCGACCTGGCGAACCGCAGCATCGAGGTCGGGGACGTCACGTTCTCCGCGTCCCTGCAGCGGACGACCGCCGCCACGGAGGCGCTGTACCTCGCCATGCGGTACTGCGTGGAGGACCTAGGGAACCGCCGGCTCGAGTGGAGGTGCGACTCCCTGCACACGAAGAGCAGGCGCGCGGCCGAGCGCCTGGGGTTCACTTACGAAGGCTTATTTCGGCAGTTCAAGATCTTCCGGGGAAGAAATAGAGATACCACTTGGTATTCGGTGACGGATGGTGACTGGACTGGACAATCAGTCGATGGGTCAGGAACTCAGGGGGTTGGCATACGCCGCATGTTTGACATATGGCTCGACCCCAGCAACTTTATCGAGGGCAGACAGGTCAGATCCCTGGAGAAGGTTCGGGAAGAGCTCGAAACTGGAAGGGAATAGAAATGCTTTCATTCTCCTTTTGCTTGAGCCCCAGGGGGAATGAGCAGGGAAATCTCCCTGGAAGGCAGATTCAATGTGTCCCATAGCGATTTCCCATCTTCGTACACATTTGCTAGGCGTTGTGCAATCTATCATGAAGCTTCGAAAGGAGGCATCTATATTGCAATAGTCTACCAAGCGCGAGGCAATGGACGGTCAAACACGCGATATTCTTGAGAGCTCCTAGAAGATCAAAGGATGTGACCCTGTATGGCGTAAGCTTTGAAACTTGGGGATTATCACGTGGGAATAGACATACCTGCCCTATTAAACCGACACAATGTTTTGGATGCATGCTACCTTGTGTCGCTCGCCATTGAGAATAGAGGAATAAGGATGGCAGGCCATGATTCACCGACAAAAGGGATTTGAGGCTTATGTGCCCCTACTGCAGTTCCTACCTACCCGCTAGTCCAGGTAACCTATAAAGTTCTACCATACACCAATGTAGGCTAAAAGCGGGGATACAGACCCGGGGCGAGTGTGTTAGCGTTAAGCCCAGGTGGTGCTAGCGCATTACATATACCGTCTGTACGGAAGCCGGGAACATGCCTTGTGACGTTAAGTTGAAGTTCTAATAAGAGCAGCTGGCGCACGCACCTGACCTTGACATTTTTAACGCCTGTTCCGTCCCGTTCTTACTCTTACTGTACAATCGTATATCTCGAATCTTCTGCCTAACTTCCTTCCTGATTGTTGATATTCGTTCTTCTACGTTGTTATGCCCACTAGCCCCATTCTCCACACTTGTCTTTGCTAGGATCCAATATCTGGTATTAGATCTGCTAATTGAGCTCCTGTCTCTCTATTGTCAGCAGACGCGATAGTCATGGCACCCCCGGCCGAAATAACCATTCCAACGACTTCTCTACATACGACCACCGACAATTCCAAGCCGTATACCCTCTATAACATCACACTGCGTCTACCGCTGCGAACCTTCGTTGTCCAGAAGCGTTACTCCGATTTCGCGAAATTACATCAGACCCTCACCGCCACCGTCGGCGCTGTGCCACCGGCTCCCTTACCGGGCAAGACCTGGTTCAAGTCCACCGTCACATCGCCCGAGCTCACCGAGGACCGTCGGCGAGGGCTCGAGTCCTATCTCCGCGCAATCGCAGAGTCACCTGACAGGCGGTGGCGCGAAACGTCGGCATGGCGGACATTTCTGAACCTTCCGAACATGGGGAGCGCCGGCAACAGCTCGGCGAGTGTGCGAGGCGGGTATGGCATCCCTAACAAGGACGCTGCGAACAGAGCTGCGGCGCAAGATCCAGGGACGTGGCTTGATCTGCACGGCGAGATGAAGAGGGACTTACAGGAGGCTAGGCAGTGTCTCTCGAGGAGAGATAATGCGACCGACAACTCGACGATGCTAGAGACCGGATCAGCGGCGAAGAAGGCCATCATCAAAGCAGGTAGTCTGTTAACATTCCTCGGAGATGGCCTGAGAGCGATGCAAGACAACAAGAGGCTCGGCGAGGGTGAGCTAAGGCGGCGTAAGGATCTGCTCGCGGCTGCGCGGGTGGAGAGGGACGACCTGGAGAAGCTAAGCAATACCATATCGGCTAACTCGAGGACGTCGTCCCAAAAAGCGATGCCGTCAGCCACCGACAAATCCGCCCTTATAGGTAACGGACCCCACGCCGGCAGGAGAGTGCTCGGCGCACCTCTGCCGGAGACAGAACGGACGCGGGACAAGAATAACGAGGGCGTGCTTCAGCTGCAGAAGCAGATGATGCAGGAGCAGGATCAGGACGTGAGCGAGATAGCAAAGATCGTGAGGAGGCAGCGCGAGATGGCCCAGGCGATTCACGAAGAAGTCAACCAGCAACTCCTGATGCTGGACGATGTCAACAACCAGGCCGACGTCCTGGGTGCCAAAGTGGGAGTCGCGAAGAGGAGGGTTAAGAAGATATCATGACCTGGTAACAGATTCGGAGCGATCATAAAAGGAGATCGATTGTTAAGTTAGCTCGACCAAGGGAAGATGGGAATGGATAACCTGGTGCATAAATGGCGAAACAGTTCTAGCCAGCTTAGGGTTGTATAGTATATCACGCAAGATCAGAGTCACGGCAAATGATGGTACGTCCCCTGATTTAGCATAATAACCAGCACATAATTTAACACAGCCTCTGTAAGCTACACCTCTTTCTCAGTCTAGTCTCAAGGTAGATGCCACTTCCATTGTGATGCGTCGATTCTGTCTATCCCCGACTGGTATCCATCCTGCGTTCAGGGGCAATTTGATCACTGACGCTTTCAGAAACCTACCGCCTTCCCTATATAGGTATTCGGCCATCTCCTTTCCATCCTGCAAAGTCACCGGCGCACTATGCCGTCCAAACCGACCCCAGACATATGAGACAAATCCCAATTCACAGCCATGTCGGGCCGCCACCACCAGGAGTAGCCGTCACAGCCCTTAAGCCTGTCCTCCAGACATTCGGCGTTGTAGCCGCCGATCACAATAAGTGCATGTAGCCATGCCCCTATAGCACAAAGCCCCCACAATGCTTGCGCATTTCGGGCGGCGAAGGACCATAAAGGTTTTGTCCTGGCAACCCAACACATGTAGGCAAGGACGGACGGCGTTCGGCTAGGTGCGACGACAGGGGTTTCCAGGAGAGACTCGGGATATCGCCGTTCCGGGTCTCCCATTAGGTTAAGGGGGTCGACGAAGATGCCTTTCCACTTTCACCGTCCGGATCTCAGGTCGACGATGTGACTTCCCATCCCCAGAGTCGACGGCCTCCCTTCTGATCTCATGTCAGCAATTGTTACTTGTCATCTCATATCGGCGACCGCGACTTCCAATTTCAGGTCGGCGATCGTGACTTCCCATTTCAGGGGGTTGGCGACCGCCACTACCCATATTGCGCTAGCCCCTATTCTCCGTCGTAAAATCTCCAGTCGCTTCAGATAGTTGTCCACTTATATATCCCAATTGGAGTCCGTGCCCTTGGCTGCGAAATAGACCCGCTGAGGCTCCCTGATTTCCCCGACACGGGATCAACCTATCCCTCCGCGGCTCGGTAGCCCCTCTAATATCGGGTTCGAATGTGAGGCTGCTCACTTTGCCCTACGGCGTGCCCCGTAAATGTGCCGGGCAACCAGCCGCTGCGCCTCCGTGGATATTCTGCGACCAAGACCTTGTGTTGTGTATACACTGTAGCCTCCAGAGTCAGTAAAATTCCGTATTCTGCCGACGACTTCAAGAAATTAAGAGCAAGGGCAACAGGATTGATGACCGGAACATTGGGAAGACAGTATGATAACTTAATTCGATGACCGTGACTTGTACCCGCCCCTCGGGCCCGGGACGTCCTCCCCGACTGTGCCAGATGGAGGGCTGTCCCGTCTGCGATGTGGGGTAGTTGATAACTCGGCTGAATCTGAGGCGCTACTGTTGAAGGCGTATCTGTTGATGCCATTATAATTAGCACCGGGTGTAGGTAGCCTCCCCAACCCATATTCTTGTATATAGGTAATTCGAGATCCTCGTGTCGGGTGCTTGTACCATGCGAGACGGGGGGCCTCTTCCCATGGTAAGCAGTGTATTCTGGATACCGGGGCGGGATAGGCTCTAGGGCATCTTAAGAGCGGTATGAACTGGAGTCGGACGCCTAGTCTCGCCATATCAGGAAGCGTAGGGGACTTCGTGGCGAATGCTGAAGGGTAGAGGTCTGTGCCTCCACGAGTTGGTGGTATTTCCGTTGAGTCATTGCTAACGCGTCAGAGGACATACGGTTCTCGCTGGGGACGAGAAGACGTTGGTATAGTATTGACTTGCTTTCCGGCTGTGGTAGTGCAATGGTTCGCCAGCTTTTCTTCCAGGGTGTCACCAGATTTGTAGATAGTTGGTATCCGATTTTGATGTGTTTGAAGTCATCAACAACATACAAACGAAGCACAATTCTAGAGCTAGTCTCGTTGCTTCATGGGTCTGGAGTGCCGCATAGGTTGAAGGATGTGATAAGTGTTCAGTTACAAGCCAATGGAACTCTGGTAAGAGGTTATGCCAGCTGGTGACCGTAGTTAGAGGCAAAATTGATTCCGGGTAACTCTGGAAAATTCTTCACCTCTGGTGCTGTCTCTCACAGCTTGCGACTCCTACGGCTTTCAGCTCAAGGTTAATGGCACAACTGACTATAGATCATTAAGACCTAGATGAGCAATTTGAATCTCCTTTTGAACTTAGTCCATTACTGAACCTAAATATGATACACATGGGTAAAAAATAGTTTTCATTGTCGAATAGTCCCCATACTGCGGGCACTACGGGGGAAAATTTCGCCAGGGGCAACGCACTGAATCGAGGTCACAAGCAGGCAAAGGTAAGCAGCGTAAACGGGATTCTAGTTCTCCACAGTAGCTTCACAAGAATCCTATATCTGGGTTTGCAATCACGGAACACCTTCGCCGTATACTTCCATTCAACTAGCAGTGACCTTGGTTGCTCTGGTAGTTCTACCCCCTACGCCCACATACATCTTCGTGGACATCTGCCATACGCCCTTACTCCCGAAACACCTTCAACATTCACAACAACTGCAACTTACGCAAGTGAGGCAACCTTCCTCGCTATTTGAGTTACAATTCATTTCTATTCATTCTCATACCCCAAATACCACTCGACCACTGCCACGATGTCTGAACAGCTCGCGGCCCGACTGAGAAACCTTAGTGTCGACGATCTCGACGAGATGGGGCTCGCCGCTCCGGAGAAAACTGAGGATGTGAATTCAGACAACCTCTCGAATACCGCGGCACCTTCTACATTCCCTTTCATCCCGGCCCCCGCCTCTCATACCGGAGACACCTCGGCCATGTCGTCTGTACCCATCGGAAAGAGAATCAAGCACCTGCAACGACCCAGCAGGCCGATCTTTAACAGCGGCTTGACTTTCTGGATTCACAGAAAAAGCAAGCACCGTCTTCCCAAGAAGCTGCGACGGAAGGTCAAGAAGGCCGCGCAGGGGCCCAAGAGGGCGCCTTTCGGCAATGGCGCAGGCAAGCGCCACTACGCGGCGCGTCAAACTACGGGCATAGATCCTCTTGCCCTCTACCAAGCGCTCGAACGGGTTCAGAAAGAAAGCGCCAAGCCCAAGTTCGAGAATGGTTCCAATCTCGTCCAAGACAACGCTGAGGGATCTGCTGCTCAGGCTTCCCAACTAGCCCAGAGCAACTTCAATATGTGGGGAGCGTTCTTCCACGGTAGAGAGAGCGGTAACGTACTTTTCCGCACGAGTAGTGGATCTGCCGACTCTGACGATGCCGAGTTGGATCCAGTTTCTGACTACCATCCAGGTATACACCTTGTCCCTCGCCTCCACGCCGAAAGCCCCAACTAACGCTACAAACACAGGTACACCCGTCACGCATGATGACGGAAGCCTTCGAGGCTCGCTGTCTAAGAACACCAAGAGACCTGCGATATCCCGTTCAGCAAACTTCTTCGACAATGGAGAACAGGGCCATCGGGAGCAAGGCCACGGATCAGTGGACGAGGACGTAGAGATGGGCGGCTTCTAAGTATAAATTGGAGAGCTCCTTACGTACTTCGTACTCTGAGTTTAGGGCTAAGTGGTTGCGGGAAGTGCTTTCACTTGGTTTGACCTGGTCTACAGGGACGGGCAGGGAGGGGAAACTGGAATTTGCGAGGATTAAGGCTCTGTTGGGAAGGGACGATTATTCCACTTCTGGACATGGATCCACGGTCCTCAAGAGAAAAGCTATCAAATATGAGCCATGAAGATGACGGTGTCACGAGGCACATAGGAGCGTTCATCAATGCAAGGAAATTATACTATTACTAGGAGAACTACATTTGCTTCCCGACCCTATTGCCGGTACCATCTATCCTACCGCCTTCACCTCTGTCAGCGCCCTTCAACGCGACAACGCCGCCTGGAATATTGATATTCCCATATGCAGATAGCGGGTGCACGCCTATGGCAGGACCATTTTCCAAGAAGCGCCGCTAAGCGGACTTCTTGGCCAGCAAGGCGCAGCTAAGGACGAATAATAGCTTGAAAGGCTATATCCACTCATGCCCTGCCGGTTGCGCATCGTTGGTACCTCCCGGGGGGATTTCTTCCACACGTTGGCGATAGTAGTGAGAGGAAAAGTAATCATCAGTAGTCCATGTGGTACCTTCCACCTTCGCACGCAAGTTAATAGCAATGGTGCCCGGGTCAACACCGATGTCGGGCAGGCAACACGTGCGGAAACTGGAAGTTGAAGACGCCGCTGCAGCGGTGGGGCGACGAGATGGCCAAGACGAATCATCTCCGCCCTTGGAGATAACCATGCCCAAAATCTGCTAAAGGATCAGTGGAAGATCTCTTGACTCTAAGTAGCAGCTTGGAACTCACTGTAATCTGGACAGAAATCCCCACTCCGTGCCAAGCAGCGGAGCCACGGCGGACTTATTTCTGGAGAGGCTGGACGCGCTTGGCCTTCTTCACTTGCTCGGGCTTGGGGCCGTCTGCGCCTATGATCTTCTCGGCCATACACATGGCCCTCTTGCACGCGATCTCGCTCTTCTCGGAGACCTCTAGGACAACGCCTTGGAGCTCTCCATCGCCGAGGTCGAACAGACGGGGCGGCAGGCCATCTCGGGCGGACTGGCAGCCCTTCTTGACTAGGTAGGACTCGACCGCTTGAAATACCTCATCGTAGAAGGCTCTATACAAAGGACCGGTGATACAGAGGGCAAGAATGACCTCACGGAGCTCGGACACTGTGAGACGCTTGAGCTGCTGGGAAAGCAGGGACAGCTTGTCGGCTGAAGGGGCGGTATGAGCAGGAATCCTTTAAGGTAAACCATGTTAGAAACTTGCTAGGACTGAACGTGGCTTCCAAGTGACTCACTTGACAATGACGGCCGGCATCTTGACGTTATTCCAATCAGAAAAAAAAAATTCCTGTGCAGTATGATTGGCTATTGTGTGGTCGGAGTGCGAAAGTCTATGAGAGGAGGATGAAGACTATAATAGTATAAGAGGCTGGAGTCTACTCGAGAAGGTATTGAAGTGGTGAAGATGCGAAAGGAAGCTGTTTCTGGAGAAGATGAAGGTGTAAGAGGGTTTGGTGGATGGCAGAAGTGATGTTTATATATGTTTTGGGCGGGCGAGTCAGTGCATACCTAAGTTGATAAAGAGATAGCGGGATGTAATTAATCCAATTCTTCTATACATAATACTCACAATAGGTAGGGACCGCAGGGAGGCGGCTATTGTTTTACACACAATGTACATAATAGGTACGGCGATACATGATGTCGTCAAGCCACAATGGGAACAGGATGCCCTAACCAGGAAAAGGGCGACGAAGGACGCATAGACTGAAGTCACCTGTCACGTAAGAACGGGATTATATGGGAATAGTATAATAGCTAGCTGCGTGGTAAGCGGGAACAGATGCTACCATCACATTTACTGCTCGCTGATAGCCGGGCTACTTCTGTAAGGCTTTGGGCTTGGTAAAATTCCTTAGAAGTAGAACAGCTGCCTCTTGGCCGACATGATGGGAGTCGGAGTCTTTATTATAAAACCATGCAAGACACTCGTCACGGCTAAATATAGCTTAAAATACCCACTTTAGGATGGCAGCGGCTATCTTCAATAGAGAGTTGCTTCATGTGATGATTTCTCCCGGGTCAAGGGTGCTTAATTGTAAACCAAAAGCTACGGGGACACTAGGAATGAAAGGAAGGCAAGTTAGAAGTCCGACGGGAAAGAACGCCAGATGGCACAGGACAGAAAGTTATTGTCACGATTAGGGGGGAAGGTTGGATTCATAAGTGGATTCTTGGGAAGTTGAGAAGATAGAGTGTGATGGGAATTTTACTTTCTGCAGAGGCATACGGGATAAATGCGGAATGGAGTTATTCAATATATTTTGAAAAACCTGGATAGGCCCACGCCTGCGGCAGTGACTAGACCGAAATCACAATGCTATTATGTTATACACAGGGTGTACAAAAAGTAGGGAGACGCCATACAGTAGTCAAGCCACGATAGGAACAACATCCTCAAACTCGAAAGGGGCGACGATCAAAAAAAGGGGAGAATGAGGTGCTCTGTGCAATATCTGATCAATAGCGAGATATATGGTAAGTGTTGCCGTGATGCCCTGAAAGCGCTGTGCTATGTTAGCGGACCATCCCCTCCCTACGGTTGTCAATGCCAGGAGAGGCAAGACGAATTTCGCCATCGTACTTGCTCTGAAGCACATCCCACATCGACGTAAACTTATATAGGCGGAGGCCACGCACTAGGTCATAGCATAGGAATCGGTCGAGGATTAACCTATTTTTATCTATATCAACCTGGACTTCATTAACACCTTCAGTGATCGCAGTCGTTGCCCGGATGCTCCCAATACATCAAAGGATGGGCTATCCATGGCCTCATAGATGTTCGCCACTTAAGGGCGGAGCACTACATACCCCTTTTATTAGATGTAAAACGAAAGAGCAGGAGTAGGAGAGAATGTGCTGATATTACAACGCGAAGCGATGCTTAAGTATATGAACTCCAAACGGAGATATGAGCCATATGCTTGCAAGCAACAAGGAACGCTTGCCAAACATATAGATGCAATATCCTAGTGCCCCAAAGCGCTTATTAATTTCTGTTTGCTCCAAATCGGAGGTAATTAGTGAACACTCACGGCCCGCCTTATATGCCACACCTTGGTCAGTTCCTGGTCAGACCACAGGAAGTAATGACATCCTTTGCCTTGAAGATGCCCATCTATGGCAGCAATTATTGGAATAGGGGATACTGATTTTATACTCTAGGCCCTTTGGCTGCCTCCCTACCTCATCATCATAGTCATTGTCCTTCATACGCCTCGTAAAGAGCGATATAGGGGGCTGCGACCGAATCCACGGACATGTAAAATCTGAGACTAGAGGGATCTCAGGTAGCCTTCGGTGTAGTCGACAGGCTCTAAGGTTCGTAATGCATGTCTGACGTTTAATGACATCGCGGCGGACACCTTCGTAATGCATACCGAGCAAATTCGCAGCATGGCAGGATCTCAAACGACAAGTTAGCTTCGCGGCCGTCTTAAGAGCTGTGGGGAAAGCATGCTTCATGAGTCGCATGACCAGGTGGCCTCCTTTATAAGGCACCAGCACTGGAAATACTTTCGTTTACAATCGGGGCATTTCTCCATAGGATACTTTTCGCGGGCCGGTATAGTCATGGTGGCTGACGTCTCGGTTTTAGATATTCTTTGCTCTGAGGAGGTCGACCTGGAAGGCTTGCCGCAGGACTGCCCGGTGCCAGTCGCTGCTTTTGCTGTTGAGGAACTCATACTGAAGAACGAGTGGCGTTCGGATAACAGACGAATGTGGAATGTTGATCGCGATGGTGACTGTCGTACCGTTGGTAGTGTAGTCGGTGTTGACTTACCAAACGTGGTCTCTGAGTGACCCTTAGCATATATAAAAACTTTGACGAGTGGATGGTCTCAAAAAGCCCTTGAGGATACATTAGGAATTATGTCGTATAGGGACAATAGGCGGACTTGAATGTATCTCATTACTGGAATCGCGTGTATGCAAGCCGCGATGCGACCTCCTTGACAATGGCTCCATTTACAGACACAATGGGCCATTGTAGCATTTCCCCACTCTTTCATATTCCGCCTACCGTCCATCGTCACACTGGAGATCCTACGACCAAGAGAGTTGGGGTCCATAGTTCTTTCAGTTCCATCAAGTTAACCGCGACGCCTAACCCAGCAAGCGGGAGTCGCGCGTCAGCGAGGCGAGCTTCCTGTCAATGCAGATAGTATGAGACGATGACCACGGTATAGAGATTGAATCTGAAATGCGCTTCGCCGCTGCTTCAACTCGAGCGCTACTAGGTCCCTGGCTGATCTTCCGCCCCGCCTTTGCGCATCTTAAACTTGTATCGGAGTGTTATGACCATGATCCACGACTTGCTGGGCATCGTCGGGATGTATCTAGGTTTCGCGAACAATTATAATGAGATTGATAACCTTACCAACTTTGACCGTGCAGAGCAGAGACCGTGCAATCTGGATCATTATTCTTCCCAGCTCCTAGACCATGGCAAAGCGTAGTTCGCTAGAACTGTCAGACCTACGGCTTCGCGGAAAAGGCTCAAGCCTCTATGGCGTGATACGCGAACCTTCCTCTGAAAGCGCTTCATCGTCTATGATACCGTCATGCAGGATCCTGACCCGCGGATGCATATATATGCTATTGACCCCTGAACTGGTCCATGATGTATGCAGCTCCTGAAACAGAAGGTCGTGTGAGATGCATTCCGTCAAGCCCTGATCACGGGAGCTCCTCGGTAATCTTCGCCTTCAGGTCTAAGACAAAATGAACCGCATCCCTTGCGAGGCCCGGGCCATCCCGCACACGTGGTAGCAGAGCCTCATCCACTACTCGAGACATCCCCGCGCAAGATGTGGCGCACTTGCCGTTATTCCAGATAGTATTTATCCAGTCGCGCGGCGTGCGGTTTGAAACATACTAAATCCAGCCAGTATACTACCGAGCGTCGATAATAAGGGCGCAAGCCCGGAGCGCGAACCGAGACCGATAACCTTTGGTGGATGACAACTCCCGTAGTTACCTAGGTACGTAACGGCTAGACGCGGGCAGATCATCCATCCATACAAACCACTCGCCACCTTTTTAAATTACCTATCAATGGCAGAGACAGGCTTATTTGCATCACAGAGGCCGGCAATGTTGGGTAACGTAGGTAGGCATTCTGGAAAGGCTCCTCTACATACAGTACCACGTAGCACGTCACTGGGCCGCGATCGGGCACCCAGACAAGCCAGCGCGCAACTCACGCGTGCGCCACCATTGCGGCGGCGTTAAGACAAGAAAATAAAACGGCAATTCTGGCCTTCCACGACTACTTATCGGGGAATAATTAACACTACGTAATTACGTCCCAACATTCCCGCGGCTCTCGCTGCATATGCTGCCGAGCAGGCGGGCCGGGCGGTCACCAGCCAGCCAGCTGGCTGTGCCGGTTGAAGGCGCCGAGCCGCACCATCCCACTCCGTATGCAGCAAACATAGAAAGGAGCAAAGGATCTGCGGCAGCGAAATAAACGATAATCACTAGTACGCTAACGATTGATGATAATGCCTTTGCCGCATGGAAGACAACGGACGCCGCCGCGGGCGCTCGACTTTTGCATCGGCGGATCGTATTTCCGCTCAGGATGACTGCACTGTGGGTTCTCCATGCTCTTGTACCTATCTGCCTATTATTTCTAGCACCTTGCCTTTCGTCTATGTACGTAACATACACACCTACACCATGCTATTTACAATAATGTATTACTTAAAAGCGTCTCACGCCGCCCTGGGGACCACGAACGGCTATGCCGTATGGACGGATTGTAGATCACGAGTTCCGGAGGGTGGCCTCGGTAGGTAGCATTAGATGAGCTTTCTGCAGGGAACAGAAAACGGCGCGGGTTCTTTTGGGCAACTCGCTCTTGCTGCATGACGTGACCGTGCGCCAAGGGAGAAAGGTTCTTTTTGTGACTATCCTGGTTGGGCGTCCAAGATCCCACCTCGGATACCTCATAATGCAGCGTCGTTGAAATTGTCCTTTTCACGATGGCAATCCTTAGCATCATGGAACAAAAGTAGGGAGTACCCCAGTGATATGGCGAATTATTAAGCATCTGCTGATACTGTGGTAGGTAAATCTGTGGCGGCATACCCAGCTGCTCGGGGAGACGGAGTTGGTGATCCAGGGTCTTCCGGCAGACAGCTCTCGGTGTCTTTTCGTTAGAGAACCCGTTGAAGGGGCTGTACAAGCCCGTGTGGAGTTCTGCTAACGTTAGTTCGGTATGTAGGGTCGAAAGTGGACTCTCTGGCTCTCAAACGGAAAAGGGGACCCACGCTGCTGCTTCGTACTTCCTTCTCCAGAGTAGAAAGTGAGAAGATGTATCGAAGCATATGCTTCCATATGGATGCGGTGATGCAATGCTGCCTCGGGAGTCCCCATTGCCCGCCCGCTCTCGCATCAATGTGGATCATGCACGCGTGGGTGATTCGTGCTGTTCTGATAGAATCTGCTGTAATGTAAATGACTTGCATGTAGGGAAAATAGCTTATAAGTGGTCACTCCGATAGGGTGTGCATTCTCAAGAAAAGTTCGTGGAGCTTCAGGAATCCGAACTAAAACGGAGGCAGATCAGCGTTCAGTGGCAGTCTTGAGCATTTTGCCCTGAACGGGCAGCGGAAGCGTCGATCTCCATGATTCGAAGCGACTAGCTTCATTTGCCAGCCCGCGGCATGTCTTAAGAAGGACTTCTAATAACACCAGAAACTGACCCATATTAGCATTGCCCATCGCCTTGCTATAGTTAACGTCAATTCTCGGAGACTGTCGTTATGTATGCAGAAGTTGCAGAATCCATCGGCTGGAGCGCGAGTTCGGGCCAATTACGGCCAATTACCTTACTGAAGTAGCGGCATTTTAGGGGCATTTTAGGACTCTGGACATTGTGGCGTTCGTTGTTTGTCGAGCACAGCATGCTAGTTACTTTCTAATGGCTAACTCAAAAGAAGCTCTCCTGTGTGTGCCAAGGCATGAAGGCCTTGACCTGCAATCGTGCGTTCCAGGTACGAGATGTCACCCCGGGAGGCTTGTCTCCACCGAGAAAGAGCGCACTAAGAAAACGGTATACCGGAAACGGAAGCCGTTCAAGGACAGATTGGATCACCGACGATGAAGGGATGATTTATGACACGATGCAAACTGGTCAATGCAATCGTTCCCATCCGGGCTACCCGGTGAGCCTTTCCAGTGTGAGAAGACTGGCGATGTGTGTTCGTACCGAAGAACGATCGGCAAAAGCTTATACCGATAAAACTTTTTGCGCGGGAAGCCCGGCCAGGATTCAGCCCACCGCGGCACCGTGCGTTTATGGCGGCCAGCAAAGTCCGGGGAAGACAGGGTTAGGCTGTGTAAAGAGTAGGTATGTACGGTAAGGCGAGTTATTAGTGACCTTACTTCCTCGGACCACCGCCTGACGCGTTCAAAGGCATTAATTCACCCGGAAAGAAGTTACGATGGGTTGCTCAGAAAAGGCCGGAAGTCTGATAATTGACTGGTCGGGTGGTATGGCATGCGGACGGCCCGACGCGTTGCGGCTAGGAAAGCAATTCTGCGGTAGACTTGGGTGCTGTCAAATGGTTTCTCGAGAGTCGGTTCCGCCGCTCTCTGCAACGAACTGTATCACGCACGGCAGAGGACATGAGAAAACGTGGAGAATGCAGCAACGACGTGCTCCTTGATTTCACCGAGCTGGCCAATGCTGGGGATGCGTGGTTGTTGTGCCGGCATAATGTTGTATGCTGCTAGTAGCCTCCTGGTAGAAGGGCCTGGACGTCCCGACGCCTTTTAGTCAAAGAAACGCTTACGTAGATTTGATGAGCTGGGCCCATGCTTGTTAAGCATGGGCACTTGTCTGTACTCCAACGTAATGACCTCTGGTCTTTGTCAACCACCGCATATAGTCGCGGTAGTGAGTTACAACCGCAAAAGCTTTCAGATAAATAAGTAGGCGAATAGCGGCGATACTGACCGCGACGAGCCGCTAGCCAGTCGAAGTCTAGCGGGTTCCGTTCAGTGCAGACACGAAGCACGCAGAATAACAACATAAGTCATTAACGATGCTCGTTTTCGGCGAACAGCTCGGACGGATGGAGACCGCAGGGTCCATTTAATGGATGCATTAAGTAGGTAGTTGCGTGTGATGCCTGAACGCAGACACGCGGCTGGCCATCCTGTACTCAGGGTTCATCGTCGTAACTACTTACCAGATCGGAGCTCTTGCTTGCTTGGGGGAGCCGGAGGAAACAGAAACGTCGGTCTCGGCGGACAATGGCAACTAAGTACATATACAGGTAATAGACTAATTAGAGTTAGAGGCGCGCAGCAAGGGTCCCCCTCAGAACCGATGGTATGCCGATATACCAGGAAGATGCACAACTGCATTGCACCGTCCTCCACAATCCAGGTCAGTAGAGGCCATGTGCCTGAGACTATCGTACTTCGTGAGAATTGGGGAAATTTGGAGAAGCGGCGGCGGCGGCTGCTGGGCGATCCCGAAAGCGCCCTAAGAGATTGCTCGGTCTTGGACTTGCCCACATCATGCCCTGTCAGATCGGCCTACCATTTCAACTGGTCCACTCTCTGTTGATAATTCATAAGTACAGTGACTAGCAACGAAGATCTAATCGGTGTGTGCCCGTGGGCCGAGGCTAAGTGACCAAGAAATCGATACGTGATAGTGCCGAGACATTCTGAATAGTATATGCGCGGAAGTAAGAGATGGAATATGGCCTAGATATTTAGTTTGGGCTGTCGGAGATCAGGTCAGAGTACGCAATTGGCTTCCCGGCAAGTCCGTCGACAGCTTCCCCAGATTTTACTCTGTGACACAAGATTGTACCCGTGTGCTTTGACCACGGAACGGTCCCCAACTAATGATCGAAATGTACTGACTTGGTCGCCTTCAAGGGCCTATGTAACTATTGATGGTGAGAAGCAACCTGTCCATGGACCTAAGGGTCGTGGAAATGTGGCGGTCGGACGATGCGGTCCTCGACGTTGTACGTTACACACTGAGGTATATCCCAACAGGGGCCACCTATAACATCACCGGACTTATCTGCCGTAATATATACCTACAAAGTCTGGACGGACAGCAGTAGATTGGAGACAGGTTGAAGATGCATCTGGTTGGCCGATGGCACTGTCATGACAGGATCTAATATAGCGCTGACAGCAGCTTATGAATATGAAGCTATTGAAATAGAGTATTGGTGGCAGAGGTGCCTGCCGAAGATCGAGCTACAATTATGATATTGAGCTTAATAGAGAACGAGACGTCAAGGTTGAGCGTGATATAAAAGGCCTCTCAGCCATCTTGCAAGCATACCAGGAAAAGGTAGACGGCCTCATTGTAAGGCTCGTCGTCATCACTGCTGGGCTATTTATACGGTATTTTGCAAAGAAGTAACCCTTTCCCACGGCATTGGATCCACGGCTGCATGGTGACGGCGAATGGTGAAGATCCAACACCCAAAACAGCAGATTAGCCATTTGGCTTATCGACATGGGGCGGATAAGCCGTTGGTATCCCATATTGCCATGGCCCACTGCACGGCTTTTGAAAATTTTACTGATATTAATTCTTGACTTTTACCAACCGACTGGGCTGGAGCCTGGAACCGCGATTGAAATGATACCTGGGCATGTCAGTTGATTTGAGGTATTATTCGTGAGCGCATCGCTCCCACGGTGACAATGTCGACGACAAACCTCACTTTAGTGACATTAGGATACGTTTTGGACATCATAATCTAACGTTGCCCCTTTTCGGGGACTCTAGTTCACTTTCTGTCATCAGGCGCGCTGCAAGACGTTGCGGGCTTTCTGTCACAGAGCGGGAGCAGCCGAATGGTCGCTGCTTTGCGACATGGGCCGCCCCTTTGGAGGTGCTTATCTTCTTCGTGGGGCGTTCTCCATATTGGCGGATATTCGCTAGTCTCTTCTTTTTCTTGAATTAATCGATATATTAGGCAGTCTATGTATGGCCTAGACGTCTAATACTGAGTAGGGATGGGCTTGAGGCTGGCGCTGATAGAGATGAGCGATTATCTGGATAACCCGAAGCGAAAGAGGCGACCCACACAGTATCATGATCCACCGCCTGCAGCCGCGAACTGCGTCGGACCCAGGTCTGCCCTACCAAGTAGGACTGGGTAGGGGTAACGTAATAGCGCTTATCAGAAGATGTGTCATAGTAACTCGTCGAGCCTCACTCGACGTTGGGTTGGGGAGAAGGCGGCGTAAAAAGGAGAATATGAATAGTTAATGTCTTGAGCGAAATATCACTGGCCCTAGGTACCTAGGTAATGATCGGACTGCTATGCGGTGGCACCCGATGACACTGAGACTGGACAGGCGAAACACGCACTAGGGTAGATGGTTGTATTATCGTAGTCGGCGTGTGTCAAGGATGGAGTAGGTATTCTTGAGGTTGCGGCACTTGCGAAGTTGAACAAGGTGACCTCCGAGCAACCCGTAAAACCCACAATGAAGTCTATATCTATACTCAACAAATCGCTTTATCTACGAATCGCGATATCTAGAACTTAAAATACCTAAGTAGACAGGAAATTCGTCAGCCTGATTTGAGCAATGGAGTGTCGGCTAATTCTCAGCCGGTCGGTTCAGGCCCCCGAGACCAAGATAGCTCCATGTAGGTTACTGATTTTCAGGCACCATGACGCGTAGCTCCAGCGATCTGACGGGGTCCGTTTCTCACGAAATGGTGCCTTTAGCTGCGAAGTTCGGCCGGCTATCAGGAGCCCATGTAACTCGAACGTGGGATGGTGGCGGAATTGCCTCACGACCCGCATTGGTATGGAGTTTGAGGCGGATGCTAGACACAAAGTATGACTCTTAACATCTGCTACCGACTTCCGAATGGAGATGCAGTAAGGTTGCGATAGCGTAACTCACCTATGTACCTACTTGCAGACATTGGATATATTAAAGACATAGCGACGTGCTGAATGGTTGTGGCGAGCGCATCTGCATATCCGAGGATGATCAACATGGTATCCTTGACGGTTCCTCAGAAGCTGACTGGATGAGTTGCCCTGTACCACGTCGATGTACTTGTGTGCAGATATATCCCGAAGGAAGCCATTTTCGCCGTTAGTGAATGCCACCGGCCATCCTAGGCATGAAGCTCAACATGGTGTGAAGCCGGGAGAACCATATGGGGGTGGAAAGTGCAGGGCGCTAGTATCTTAGGTGGTAATGGCCTGAATTATCCATAGAAACGGATCAATCAGGGCTCGTCGTGGATGTAACGGCCTGCCGCTCATGCAACTAACCTCGCCAGGCTTGCAAGTTCGATCGACTCATCTCCTGGGTGTCGAGTTGAAATGCAGCAATGCGATAGGCAAAGGCGGGAATAGTGCAGATGCAGGATAAGCTAACCCAAGAATGCTTGGGCATGCGACGAGGGTGCCTGCAGCCCACTTAGGCACAGGGAGTGGTTAGCCATACACAGAAAACCTTTTTATTGCCGTTACGTCGGTTCGTCAGGCCAGAGCTCATACGGCAAAGAGCTGGAGCAGTCGGTCATCCCGCCAAGTCTGCCCCTCCAAGGGTCCTCTTTCTGGAGTAGAAAGTAGAAGAGCTCGATGGAGGGGCAGACGGGGGTAGGGGTTGGGCGAGGCAGCCCGACGTTGTCGTGAGTCGGCTCCGTCATTTCACCGAGTTCGCACCGGGAGTTTTCAGGGCTTGAGAACGAGATATACGTAAGTTAGATGATAATATCTGGTCATCGCAGCGTCGATAGTAACGATCAGAAATCCGAGGTTGAATTGTCTACATGCAATAATCAAGGAATTGTATGAATGAAAGGAAACGGGGGCAGGTTGAGATACACCAAAGATTATGAGATCTGAGCAACACGAGGAGTGGATATCTGGGGCTGGAAGCTCTACTAGGTACCGATGCAACTGGACGTAAGGGGAATCAAGAGGGCGTACATGAAGCATTCAGCAGCAGATATCAAGCTCACATTATATGACATGAGTTGACAAAATGGCTTGGCTTTCGACGGGGCCGGCACTGACCGGTGCCCTGTGACGAGGGAAGCCGACTTTCCCATCTAGATCCAGCCCCGTACGATGACATCGTTGGAAACGAGCCCTGTGAGCATAGGATGCTCTGGGGGGACCCTTGCCTTGCTTGCTGTAATCCCTTGGGCGTTGGTCACTACACTGCTGCAGCCCATGTAAGGTAATGACAGCCACGCTTTGCCCAGTTTCTGTCTGGCCGAAGGGCCCCATGTTCGGATATCAACTCTGAAGGGTTTAGGCGATGCAAAATGGGATAAGTTCGTGGTTTTAAGTATAGTTACTTCGGAGGATAGCTGCTCTTAACCCTGTTCGACTGCATCAAGTGACCTGCAAGTTATTTCGTAGCCCGCTACTGCACATGATGCACGGAGTACTTACAGAATTAGCACTCTCATATATACATACTATCAATAGAATACATGTATGGGTCTTCTGTGGGACCAGGCGGACTAGGTATAATGTGAAAGAGCTAGAGTATATACATGCACTTTATACGGGATTTTAATTTGCCTCAAACTACCGGTTCTATGATAGAATGTACAACCACATCTCATGTAGAGCTTTCACAGACGACCTCTGCCACGCCTACCTCCAGCTATCCTCCCACTTTACTTGCCAATCCCTCCGACTTCGTTCCCTTTTTCAGCTTATTGTCGCTTTGGGCAAGCGACTGTTTGAGACTTGGACACTGAGGAAAGGAAATTGAGTTTATAAACATTGAGAAGGTTATTTCGACATCAATAACTGGCTGAGTCGGAAGGATACCTATCATTATTAATTATACCTTACGAAGTACATTGGGCTTCCGAGTGCCTATTCGACTGACACAGCAACAAGAGTAACGATAGGAGTGTTTCTTTCTCACTGTTTCTCGAGCCCACCCTCTGATAGCCGCTCTCCATACGTGCTGTGCTGTAAGGTAGTAGTAGACGCCCAGCCCACCTACTATACTACATTATAGAACTGACCAGCCAATCCAGCCCGACAGCACCAGCCACCTGTCCCTCAATTCCTGCCTGCACTCTGCCTACCTGTCCTGCCTGTCTGCCAGTAAAATTATAGCTACCTATTCTGTGTCAATCTGGCTTTGGGACCCCTTCGTTCATGTCACTGCCCAGCTCCTTGTATAGCGTAGCAGCTCAGTTTGCCAAGCCAGGTACCGAGGTTGCTAAAGAGTACAGTATCTCCTCATACTGTATATAGCAAGGCCCAACCAAGAATCCAGCCAACCAAGAAGCGATCTCCCCACCACACACACGCACCCACAACGCGGGTCTCAGACCACACGCATCCAATACCCAGAACCGAACCAGATACCCACAACCCAGAGACAAGCACGCCCCAGCCAGCCCAGACAGCCCACCTTAAACTCTCCCACTCTCGTTTTGCTCAACCTAACCTCGGAGAGTTCTGCACTACTGGAACTCACGTCAGCCTTCAATTGCGTTTTTTCTATTCACCCCTTAAACCTAGGTTGCTCTCGCTCAGCCAGTCGGCGATTGACTAGGACGTCTCTTGATTATACCGGGAGAAGAAGAGATAATCGCAATGTCCAATTCATCGCCGCCCGCTGCAGTTGCTGGAACCAATGGTAATGCTGCCAACGATGACTCCGGTATGTGTGCTTTGAGAGACCCGTTGCTGTACCCCTCCATCCCACCTTTTTCGTCTTCCTCTATGTAGAGAGAGCTCTCATCAGCCGTCCTGCGACAACGGCAATAACGACGAGAACGGCATATCACACGCACACACACACACATATATATATATATATATATACGCGCAGATACTCTCGTTTCATCTTCTCTCTTTCTATATATATATATATATATGTGTGTGTGTGTGTGTGTGTTTATCTCTCTCACATATATGTGTCCACACACAAATACGCCTCACGGGTCGTGTGCTTGCATGAATGCATCTATCTTCCTACCTACGTACCTGTATAATCAACAACCCCTATAGCATTATACTGACTACGTTGCCCTCGCAAAGCCTCGTCCATCACTGTGAATACCACCACCAAGACCTTCGTACCGCCGCCTAAGACAGATAAGCCTCGCCCTCACGTCTGCGCTACTTGTCAGCGCTCCTTTGCCCGACTGGAGCATTTGAAACGCCACGAACGCTCTCATACCAAGGAGAAACCTTTCGAGTGTCCCGAGTGTGCGAGATGTTTTGCCCGACGGGACTTGCTCCTGCGCCACCAGCAGAAGCTTCATCAGACCACCACTCCCTCCTCGCGTCCGCGGAACCGCCGTGAGAGTACCAGCAATGCAGCTACCGCCCAGAGCCGTGCTCGGAAAAACAGTGTCGCTAGTTCGAATGCATCAACTGCAACTGCCACCAATGCCTCTAACATGAGACCGAGGGCAAATACCATCAGCCACGTGGACGGTAATGCTATGCAAATGATTGCTGCTGCTAATGCCTCGGTTACAAGAAGCCACGCACCCCCAGCTCATAACCGTCATCCGAGCCTTATCGGTTTGCCTATGCACAACCATGGGATGGATCATGGCTTCGGGAGTATGTCCTCGATCATGGGCCAGCGCGGTATAAACCCGGGGCTGAAGCTCGAGACGAACGTTATCAACAATATGAACTTTGATCCTGGTCTCCGTACCGCGCCCCCCATGCCTTTCCAGCCTGATTTTGGCTTCGAGGATTTTCTGTTTGGCCAGCCCGGCTCAACGATAAACCCGAATGCCCTGCATTACACCGAGTCGCCTCATTCCATGTCACTCGACCCCTTGTCTCCGTTCGGCACGGGGATGGGAGACATGTCTTCTACCCCCCAGTTTGACGACAGCTTCGATTGGTTAACAGGGTTTGAGAACTCCATGACGTTTAACAATCCCAACGAAAACATCGTGGACGGATCCTCACCTTCGGCCATGAGCAATACCAGCCAAGGTGGCATTAGCGACATTATGCTTGATGGTTCCGGCACAAACAAACCACCCGTCACAACGGCCTCCAGCTCAGTTTGGCAACCTGCTGTTATGGGGCCTCCGCAACTACCTTCCTCATTCTCGATGGACATGAATAGTAACGTTTTCCCGGACTTGATGAATGGAGCGCCGGTTTCGCCCCAACCCCAATCTCAGAAAAATATGAATGATATTTACTTTTCCACGCCGCCTCCGTCTATGAGCTCCTTGAGTCCCTCGATGATGCCGGGGCTGACCACGCAGAATTTGAACCAAACCATGAACTTCGCGACCGGCCCGGAAACGCCAACTTCGCTGAACGGTGGCCATTACACCCATTCCCCTGTTGCGACCATCACAGAAACCACCAGGAACGCTATAATAGGTGCACTTTCCCAGTGTGGGCCATTCGGCGCGCGCAGATACTCGATTCCAACCCCCAATTCTCCCTTATCGCCGCAGTTCCAAAACAATGCCGAAAACATGCCGGATGTGGTGAAAAGTCTGCCAGGACTGCAGGAACTTCAACGATATGTAGGAAGCTACCTGCGCTACTTCCACCCACACCTCCCATTCCTCCATATCCCCACCCTGTCGTTTGACATGCCGTCTGGTCCGGGTAATGGCCGGACGAACACCTCTGGAGGGAGCGGATGCCTCATCTTGTCAATGGCTGCCATCGGCGCCCTGTATGAGATGGAACGCCAGCAGTCTAAGGAACTGTTCGAGATGGCCAAGAGGATGATCCAGCTGTACTTGGAAGAGCGACGCAAGGCCGACATGCGTAGAGCTGAGTTCCGGCGGACACCGTCGTCTGACCAAGGTTCGCAAGGGCCTGACAACTCTGTCCACACTCCCTTGTGGTTGGTTCAGGCCATGCTGTTGAACGTTTTCTATGGCCATAACTGTGGCGACAAGACCGCCAATGATATTGCAGCCACCCATTCTGCAGCATTGGTCAGCCTTGCCCAAGCTGCTGGACTGCCGCGTCCGATGAAGCTGGACTCCCCGGAGGTGCAAGACATCCAGATGATCGATGCCGAAGGGAATTGGAACGGTGGGGTCAAAGCCGAATCAGAGGAGCAAGCTGAGTGGCTGCGATGGAAGACGATGGAAGAGCGGAAGCGTACTCTCTATGCCATCTTCATTCTTTCAAGCCTGCTGGTCGCTGCCTACAACCATGCACCGGCGCTAACAAACTCCGAGATTCAGCTTGACCTGCCATGTGACGAGGAATTCTTCGCTGCCGAAAGTGCCGCGTCATTCCAACTGAAAGGCGGCGTCCGGGCTGCGAAGCATAACCGGATGACTTTCCACGACGCATTAGGGGAACTACTACGCACTAACGAGAAGCAGCACCAAGTAGCGTTCAATGGCGGACATCAACCTTTCGGGTCTAGTATCAGGCTGAGCGAAGGCCCGAAGAGTGAACTGAAACCTAGCACGCTCGGTTGCCTCGTATTGATCAACGCGCTTCATAATTATATCTGGGAGACTCGGCAACGGCACCACAACAAGGTCTGGACTACTGAGGAGACAGAGAAGATGCACCGCCATATCGAGGCCGCATTGAAGGCGTGGCAATCGGCTTGGGCCAACAATCCGCACCATAGCCTCGAACGTCCAAACCGTTTTGGGATGGGGCCTTTATCTGCAGATGCTATCCCCCTGCTTGATCTGGCATTTGTTAGGCTCTTTGTCAACATGTCACGCACTAAGGAGAAGTTTTGGCAACGTGACTGGGATGGTTTGGCGGAGGAGCTCTCCCGAGGAGCGGACGTCATTCAACACGGAGAGCATTCTCCAGCTTCCAACGCCGAGTCGGCAAGCGACCCATCCGAGGCTTCAGCGACGAGCTCAATATTTGTCGACTCACCCCCGACGCAGTCTTCTTCGCCAGAATTCGCTGCCGCCAAGTTCCCTCCCGCCCCCTCCGCCCATGTGCAAACACAGTCCAGTCGGACGACTCCGCGCCGCGAAAGGCATCTTCGCAAGGCTGCCTTCTATGCTGCTGACTCTCTCTCAATGTCTGACAAACTAGGAGTCAGCTTTGCGGAGTCCAATGGCAAGGAGCTCCCCATCCAGTCTGCTATGTGCGCCTTCGATTGCGCCCAGATTCTCGCTGAATGGATGGCTACTCTCCAAGACCGGGTGGGCAGATACTTGGGCATCCTAGGGCAAGATCAAGTCGACCTGAACCAAGTCCCCGCGATAATGCTTCTGGAGGACGAAGACACAAAACTCATCAGCAAAATTCAGGAACTCCTCAATAAGGCCGAAATGAAGATGAACATGGATCTGGTGAACGGCGACGTCAATAATGGCATTGACGCTCGTCTGCAGATGGACGATCACAACGGCTACGCGGCAAAGATATTACGATTTACGTCGTACATGCTGGACAAGTCCGCTGTGTGGCCAGGTAAGTTCCAAATACCAAAGGACGGTGAGAATATCATGGAATCGCAACATCATCTAACGATCTTCCTAGTGCTCCATCTGATGGCGCGCTGCCTTGACACGCACGCTACTCATATGCGCGGTCGCGCTGAGAGGTCCGTCATGGCTAGCGACTGAGCTTGCATTGTGCCCCGCCGTCCTTCGCCAGCGTGTTGTTCCCAACGAGCACGCCATGGTATGGCGATCCCGCCAAGTGAACCACTCAATCACGTATCTAGTGGTTACCAGAAAACGATGCACTCAGGGGATTAGTCGTTTGACGGATCTCTCGAGTTCGTCTGTGGCTCACGCTATTGACCTATGCGATAGGCGAGGCTTATGTCTTGGGCAGTACAGACTCTGCCCATGCGAGTGCTGCTGGCTTTTTTGCGCCGCCTCCGCCAGACCGGCGTATTACCATCTTTTTTAACTCCAGTTCAATACGCCGCGTTTTCACAGAAACGACTGATGTGAGAGGACCGACCTACGAGCCCATGATATCACCACGAAGCGACGCCCGCGGACAGGAACCAGTGTGGACTTCGTCGCGGCGATCCACGGGTCGATTTGGACTTTCTATCATATGTCCATAACGTTGCGCCTTTCAGCGAAGGGAAACAGTTTTCTCAATGGATCTGGGGCAACATTGGGTGTTGAAGAAAATGCACATGGTTAATGAGCCCCAGACGATCAGTTGGCAAATTTACGATGTACGAACGATCCTGACGAGTTACACTTGATGCTCGATGTTATGATGATCTATTGCCCCTTCGACGGAGGTGGTGTAGTGACACATCAAAAGGCTCAACCCGTCGGGTTGACCCGACTCTGCCCTGCGTCTTACCCTAGCTTCAGGATCGACTAGTTGTCTCTTCTAAGCTTGCTAGGATACAGACGCGTCAGGGTACAACGCTTGCGAACTAGGGGGCGCGCGATACTCTCTTCTACTATTCAGCTAGTGTGTCCTATTCATGGAGCATCGTAGAATTACTATCTTTGGCGCAGGGTGTCGATACTGGGCGCGATATTATGGAGTACATCCGGCTTCTGATATTCGGAAAGGGGATAGGGTGATGGATCGGAGCTAGCGTCGGATTGAGTCCGCTAAACCCCTATATAGGCGGACACTTTTGATCTACTCCGTCTGGCGTATCTGAGAAGCACAGGACGCCCTTACAGTACTTCCAAGGGGCGCCTTTCGAGTAGCCTCTCTATGCGAGGGACCCAGGTCGTCAAGCTCCAAATGCGGGCTTGCCTCTATGTCAATAGGGAAAACCAAAATAAAATGAAAAATTCGAAGCGCAGCGTTGCGTAAAAGTCGTCAGCATCCTCCGCCAGAATGAAGTGAAACGTATTTGACGCTTTCTGTTAGACCTACTTAAAATAACCAGGGTCCTTATTATCCAAGGCCACCGGGTTAACGGTCTTGGATAGCCAACTCATGTTCTAATAGTTTTACGTATCACGATATCTGACCTTCTGTTACGCCTGGCCTTCTCGCCACCCCTACGGCGGCGACGCTGGGAACTGAAGCTAGATATTAGTCGAGTAGGACTTCGGCTAAGCAAAAGCATCCTCCAAACTCTTAACTTTCGGGGTCCCTCTTCATCCGAATAGGGTCCTAGAGCTAATTAGCGGAAGAAGCTCTGTAACCGGAGCAGATATCATGAAAGTCGGGCCTACCCTCCCAGTGCCCTGTTGAAAATAGAACGCGCCAGGAAAGAATAATTCTTCGATTCTATACTTGCACCTCTTTTGACTCTATTCTGCCATTTTTAAGCAAACCAGGACCGAAAATTCAAGTACCAATATCAACACAGACGTCCGGAAGCAATACAAATCTCCGTCTAAAACTGGCGTTTTCGCCGCTTTAACCAGATAGCTCCTTGTCGATCTGCTCCTTGATCCACTCTCGCACTGCCTTCCAATCGTTCTCGATGTCTGTAACGCGCTTAGGCTTCTCCTCGAGGCCGATGAACTCTTGCGGCAGCACCTCTTTCTCGAAGTTGAACCCCTCTTTATCTTTGAGGGCAAGTTCGACGGCGCCGGCGAACTTAGCCGGATGAGCCGTCGAGAGAGAAATATGCGGGACGTCTGATGCAGCCCGCTGCATAGACCGAGTGGCAGCCGTGACACCGACGGCGGAATGAGGGTCCAGGATGTAGCCGGTCTTATTGTAGAAGGTCTTGATTGTCTCGAGAGTCTGCGGATCACTGACCCTCTCGCTCTCGAATGACTTGCGTGCGTTGTCGAGGATCTCCTCGTGGACGGGTCCAAACCCACCCTTCTTCTTCAGGTCCTTGAGCCATGCACTGACTTCCTGGCCTGCCTGTTTTCTGGTGAACTCCTCATCCATGCCGACAGTGGCGGCGAATTCGTATGCCAAGAACCAAAGGAGTCGCTCGAAATTGCTGGATACCAGGATGTCCATTGCCGGACTGAGTGTTTCCTTCACGCCATCCTCGTGGGCCTTCGCGCCGTCTACATCCAAGCCACCGTCTACTTCTTCGCCTCGCGCCGGCTTCTTCTCATATCGACCCGTCTTCCAGAATCTGTCGAGAATATCGTTCTCGTTAGTTGCAATGACGAGCTTGTCCACGGGGAGACCCATGCGGGTCGCAAAATAGCCTGCCAGTATGTCACCCTATTTCAAGCCTGTTAGGCTAAGTACCTAGACGAGTGGAGTGAAGGAGCACTGACAAAATTTCCAGTTGGCACCACAAAGCGTACTTGGTCGCCGAGTTTGAAATTGTTTGACTTCTTCACCAGGCTGAAGTACGAGTAGAAGTAATAGACGATTTGGGCCAATATCCTTGAGAAGTTAATCGAGTTGACAGCACCGAGCTTCAAAGCCTGGTTCGTATCAGGATCGCTAAACAGAGCCTTGACAATATCCTGTTGCATTATCAGCACTTAACCCCACGATGCCTGCTTGGTCGATGCCTACTTGACAGTCATCGAACGTGCCTGCCACGGCGAGATTATTGACATTTGTGTCCGTGCAAGTTGTCATCTGCGCCTCTTGGATGGGGCTGATGCGACCTTTGGGGTGCAAGATAACTACCGATACATCCTTCTTGCCCCTGAGACCGTAAATCGCTGCAGATCCAGTCTATCATATCTATTAGTGCCTTTCAAATGCAATGAGAAAGAGAGATTTACATCACCGCTCGTCGCACCGACGACCGTCAGATGATGTCTGTCTGCTGGCTGGTCAGTTCCTGTGGTCTCGGGCCGAGCCCACCAAAGACATTACCACAAGGCCAAGCGCTTCCATAAACGCACCTTTTCCTTCCTTCCCGTGGTTTTTCCTCACGAGAAAATATTCGAAAAGATTTCCCAAGAATTGCAAGGCGCCTGATGGTCCATTAGCTTAAGGAAGTCACCCGAGCCTTAACGCAACGCACAGTCCTTGAAAGAGTAGCTTGGACCATGAAACAGCTCGAGGAGATACAGATGATCATCCTGCAGATGCACCAGCGGTGTAACATCCTTTTCACGGAATGTCGAGTAGCTCCGATCAATTATGCCCCTGAGGTCGTCTGTGGGGATCTCGCTGCTTGAGATATACAGGCCAAAGATCTGTAAGGCTAACTCCTCGTAGGAGAGATCTTTCCAACTCCGCTGTTGTCCACTGTTAGGTATAATTCTTACCCAAAAGTTGTCGAGGCTAAAAATGCCATTTTCGGCCGCGAGCAACCACGCGAGATCGAAACGTGGAACGCTGCTTACGTACCCAGTCCGCGGCAGTTGGGGTCTCATGAGGCAAGAAAAGACCACCGTCGGGGGCCAGTCCCTTTAGTACGACGGTCTCGAACGAGAGCTTGGAAAGATTAGCAGGTTGTCGAGGTGTTAATACATGCTAAGTAAGGGCTTACGCCATAGTCACCCCCCCTGGTGGAGAGGAATATTTGCGACTCAGTATGAGTCTTTCTCTGCGAGTCGTCCGCCATGATGTTGGACAATAGCTAATACCTTCTGTCCCTGTGCCTCGTGGTGCAATACAGTGGAAAAAGTTTTACCCCTCATTGCAAAGTTAAACGATACTGTGTGCCATGTGGCACGGACCATACCCCGCGGTCTTATGTGACTGATTCACGGTTTTAGGGGTTATGTAGCGGATTATGTAATATTGGCGTCAAAGTAGCTTCCGGTGACCGGAGACGGTCATTATTAGACTTTAAACAAACATCATCTGATCATATTTTCATTTGACAAATTGCAGTATCAACTTTCAGAGGTCCAATGAGCCGCTAATAGTTAAAGGACGGGAGATGGGTAAAAGCAGCCGGGACTGATGGTAATTACGCTTTCTCCGAGCGTCGTACCGGACTCTCCGAGGCCCCGTGTAGACGGTAAGGCCGGGGCAGAGAGCCGTGTCGACATGCGTCACCTTGCCTGTTGCGTATTACTCAATGCTACCGTTGACCAAGCATTCGGATAACAGCGGATGCGAGGTACCGCGGATCGCAGGTCGTTCCGCAATGCTGGCAATTGGCCAATTGTCCCGTCCAGGATAAGGTGGAAATGACAGACTCCCCGGAGTAAACGATATTGATGAGCACTTCATCCGGACGAGCTTCGAAATCGGAACCTTCGTTAGGCCCATCCAGCCTAGTTCGCTAGACACACCCTGGATCGATCATGTCTGCCCCTTTATTCTCAATCACTCGGCCGTCGCTCCGGAGGAATGTAGGAGGAAGCCATCTTTCCGTGAGCAGTGTCTTTTCATATGAACAATTTCCAAGGAGAGATAGGGGGGATATTCCCCTCCGAGCGACTCAGATCATATTCCACGACCGCTACTCCTTCGCAAGACTAGAAGTCGACCGCAATCGTGGACGAAAGGGTAGGGATGTGGCCTAACTTAGGCCCTCCGGGGTGTCGAGAATTGTTCCGATGAGTCTCTATAGCAAAACAAAATCAAATGGTGATTATACGTTTCTTTTCTGCTACCCGATTCGGCTGTATTATCTGTAGTCTATGATCTCTATCATCTGCGTATTTTACAACCGCCCCCTTGCCTAGCCATCCAGTGTCTGATGCAGGACACTAATTTTGTAGCTCTCGCTTCTCCCCAGCAATTCCTCGTGCGAACCGCGGTCTACGCAGCGCCCGTCCTCGATCAGGAATATGACGTCCGCCCTCCTAATAGTATGTAGGCGATGCGCAATGGCAACTACCGTAATCCCTTTGGCGGCTTTCTCCAGTCCGTCCTGCAGGAGCCTCTCGGACTCTGCGTCGAGAGCGCTCGTCGACTCATCAAGCAGGAGCAGGCGAGGCTTGCGGACCAATGCCCTCGCTATCGCAAGACGTTGTTTCTGGCCGCCGGACAGCTGACTGCCATTCGGCCCGCACTGAGTGTCGTAGCCGTCCGGCAGGGCGATGATGGTCTCGTGTATGTTGGCTAGCCTGCAGGCTTGTTCGATATCGGCATTGGACGGCTCGACTCCCGGCCGAGCCCCCAATGCGACGTTGAACCGGATGCTGCCCTCGAATAACACACTGTCCTGTGGAACCAGACCGATGTCGTCCCGGAAGACGGGCTCTTTCTTGGCTGCAATGTCTGTACCGTTCACCTCAATTGTGCCCGACTCGGGCCGATACATGCGCTCTAGTAAGGAAATGATGGTAGACTTCCCTGCGCCGCTAGGTCCGACGAGCGCACAGAATTGACCTGGCCTGATGTCCAGATCCAACCCTTTCAGGACCTGCATGTGGGGCCGCGCCGGGTACGAGAACTTAACTTGCTTGAACTTTACGCCAATGGCGCCCTCTCCTGTAGAGAGTGGGGCCGACTCTATAGCGGCCTCGGGGTCATCGCTCGGCGTCGACTTGTGCTTTAGCGTTTTCGAAGATCCAAGGTCAATGAGGTCGAAGATCCGCCCTACAGCCCGCCCGGCCTTCGTTACCTCGGGAGCCAGCGTGAAGAACTGTCCCCATAGCTGCGCGCTTACGAGCAGGGCGATCAGCGCGATGAAGAACTGTGCCTGGGTGTAAGTGCCCGCAATGATCTGCTTCGAGCCCCACCAGTACAGCAGGGCGTACAGCATGTTGGCCATGCTGAACGCGAGCGCCAGCCAGAAGTTGGCGAATATGCTGTAACGCGTCATTTCCTTCCGCGGGGCGGCGAGCGAGCGGCGGTACGTCTCGAGGACCTCCTGCTCGAGCGAGAGCGCCGCCACCGTCTTAATGGAACTAACTGCCTCGACCGTGATGCTGACGGACTTCGTAAAGGCCTTGTCGTGTTTCTCGGCGAAGCGCGCCAGGATGTGTAACTGTATGAACCCCGAGCCGAGCATCAACGGGATTGTCGCGAGACAGACGATCGCGATCTTCCACGCGACGATATGCGCCAGGATAACGGCGGCGACGAAGTTAACTATGATGGTGAAGATTGTCGCTATAATGGATCCCGTCAGCGCACCGACGGAAGCTGTGTCGGTTGTGATGAAGGAGAGTAAGGTGGAGGGAGTACGCCCTTCCGACTGATGCCATTCAAGGTCTTGTTCGAATAGCGACCGGAAGGAGAGAACTCTGATGATGTACAACACTTTCTCAGCCACATATCCGAAGGCACTCCAGCTTGTACTGTTGGCGAAGAGTTCTATTATGCCGAGTCCGAACCAGAGAACACCGAAGAAGCTACCAGCGGCGCGGATAGCTCCCTCGCTGTTGCAGGGGCTTAACGCTCCAATCGTGTTGCCGAAGACAACAGCTGCCGCCGGGTATGTTCCACCAACAATGAGAGATGCGAAGAAGGCGATGAACAGCCAGAGTAAGTAAGGCCGTACCATTGTGCACAAGCTCTTGATGGTGGCCCAGGTGGGTCGTGTGGTGTCGGAAGTATTGACCTTCTTCGCTGGCCCCTTATCCTGCTCTTCACGGACACTGCCTTCTGATACCTTCTCGTCGCTAAGGGCTCTTGATACCTTTTCAGGGCTGGGTTCTGAATGCTCAATCTCCTTTGCTGTAGTAACACTTGAAGTCTCCGAGCCTATGCTCTGTAGCCGGACGAGAGCAGCATAGTCGCCATCCTTAGCAATGAGGCCCAGATGACTGCCTTGCTCTATCACTCTCCCATTGCGCATCACGATAATGTTATCCGCGTTCTTAACCGTCGAGAGACGATGCGCAATGGAGATGACTGTCCTGCCCTCTGCTACCGTTTCGATTGCCGCTTGGATGCGCCGCTCACTTGCCGAGTCTAGGGAGGATGTCGCCTCGTCTAGGATCAAGATCTTAGGGTCCTTGACTAGTGCCCTGGCAAGTGCTACTCTCTGCTTTTGGCCACCACTGAGAAGGTCTCCGTTAGAACCGACAATCGTGCCAAAGCCATACTCTAGCTTTTCTAGGAATACGCCCGCGTCAGCGTGGGCGGCTGCACGTTGCACCGCCTGGACGATTTCAGCAGCCTCGATCCCGTAAGCATTTGCTGCACTCTCAAGGGTTTGACCGGATCGAACCGCCTCAGCGATCTGGGCTAGCACATTGCCTAGAAGGAGGCTTTGTAATCTCGTGTGCTCCGGACGGCAAGAATTAACTAGGCCGAGAGCGATGTTCTCAAGCACTGACCGGTCGAGTAGAAGGGGATCCTGCTGGACGAGACCAATGAAGCTCCTTAGATGACGCACGTTAAGATTACGAATGTCCCGGCCATCAACAAGTATACTTCCGTGGTCAGGATCGTACAATCGCGTCAACAGACCCGCGATTGTAGACTTTCCACTGCCTGACAACCCAACAACTGCGGTCCATTTGCGTGCCGGGAAGTGGAGCGAGACATCCTGGATAACTGGCACATCCGGACGGGACGGATAAGTGAATTTCACGTTCTCGAGGCGAACATCGCCCTGGAAGTTGTCGAGAAGTCCGTCTTGAGCGTCGACTGTTCCATCAATATTTGATTTGCGGTCCATATCCGCTTCAAGCTTCTTCAGCGCCGATGTCGCAGAACCGAAGATCTGCAGGTACGGCGAAATCTGACTAATCACAAGTGAAGCTAAACGTGGCATGTGAGCTCACCGAACCGACAGAGCAGGTATTGAGGTTCTTACCGTCGACGAGTAGGAAGATGATAGTGTACGTGGTGCCCACGGTGGCCCCATTGCTGTAACCAGCCACCCAATCAGCGATCGCCTGACTACCTTGCCAGTACGCCAGGCCGCTGGCCGAGTACGCAATGAAGAAGAGAAGACCCGACTGCACTGCCGTGGCAAGAGCCTTCTTGGCACCGTCCTTCCTGGCCCTCGCAACCTCCGCAGCGAACTTTTCTTCCAGCCGACCGTTGGCCCTGAAAGCCTGCACAACCATGACATTCGACAAACTTTCCATGGCGATCGACGACGCAGCCGCGATATGCTCTGATGCCGCGGCGGAGAACTTGCCGACGTAGTGTCCGCCCACATATGACATGAGCATGAACGCCGGAACCAGCGAGACTAAGATGCCTGCGAGTCTGGCATCCTTGACGAAGGAGACGATGTAGGACGTTATGAACATCGCGAGGGAACCGAGATAGACGCCGACCTTTTCGGAAGTTCCCCCTTTAATGGTATTGATGTCCCCGCTCAATCTCGAGGACACCTCACCCGCGGGGAGATTGTCGAAGAATGACACCTCTTGTCGGAGTAGGGCACGGAAGTAGCGCTCTCTCAGTCGATGAGCGAGCCTGTCGCCGAAAAGATTCCAGCACACGACGTAGATGTAGATGCAAGCGAATTGGGCCAATGCCAGCGCCAAAACTAAGATGACCTTCTCGTTGACCGCGGCCTGGTATTCGCCAGCCGGCACGGTGCTGGAAGCGGCGCATGTTGCTGAATTGAGGTCGTCCACTAGGTCACCAAAGAGAATTCCGATGAGGGGAAACGGTATGCCAGCCGCAATGGAGAAGACGATACCACCGATGAGTAGCGCTATGTCGACTTTGGTCGGTTCGCCGTAGGTCAACAAGCGGAAATAGGTGAAGAGACCGCGCCATATCTAGAGGCCAGTGAGCTCCCGATCGCGTTCATCCAGTTAGGTATGCTCCATAACAGTCCGGTTCCGTACCTGAGAGACCTTGGACTTTGCCTTCCCAGCGACTCCCCTCTGCTCGCTGCCTTTTTCACGTGAGGCACCGTTCGAAGGCGGGGTGTCCGCTCCAGGGCTTGTAATCCCATTCTCGTTCATCCTGAAGCTCGGCTCTCACACGAACAGCCAAACCCAGTGACAGAATCCTCGGGATCAAGAGCCTGTTGTTGCCAGGAAGAAACCATCGCGGAAACTCATACAATTTTTTTCTTCCGTCCGGTAGGCGGGGCTGCTATGTTCCGCTAGTAGGTAGATCCCACGTCTAATTACAGAAATGTTGCAGCCAAGACCATACCTAGGTGGTCTGTATTCCCGAAGCCAACCTCAGCAAGCTTAGAGGGACCCTCATTTTGTCCAGAACTTCAATGTCTCCATTATGTAACGGCACATTTGCCGATACAGAAGCTACCTCTCGGGTACTTCAGTGGACCGGTGAAAGCGCCTTCTCCAGTGTAACCCTGGTCTCCGAGTACGGGGTCTTCCATGGCTGTTAGTTAATGAGCCGTGGCACTAGACTTGTTACGCTTCCATGAATCTTGGCGTACATGATCTGATAAGATTAAAATTTGTAACGGCAATGCGCTATTTCCGGGATTGAAGTTATCTGATCGGACTAACCTGAAATAGATCTGCCAATTACGAAACATCTGGTGGTGTTGAGTGGGCAGCGACAGGTAGGTTAGCAGATGAATAGAAGCGGGGTTCTTGTGGGCATTTACGATTTCCTACGTGGCTTCTAACATTAGTCAATCAAATGATTCATCGAAGTTCAACATCAGGTGTTTCGTTCCCCGCATCAGTTATAGCGCAAACTCGGCATAGGTAGGCATGGGGAGGTTATTAGCTCTTATGAAGCTTCTGAGAATAGTCGTTGGGCATATTCTTGTTTGAGTAATCAGTGTGCCAAGTTCTGGGGCCTATTATTAATGTCCATAATCCACACCCCAATGCCTGTCCACACTGGAGCCCTGTAAGCTGGGCTGCCTAACCGAGACACAGCCGCCACAGCCTGACCACGTCAATCAGCCGATGAATGCGTCTGACTGGTCTGACTGGCCAGGGGGTTTCAGCCGTCTATCAACCATGTCGGCCTGCCTCAAAGATGACAGACAGAGAATGTAGTTCTCAAATTCCCCTAGGGAACTTGCATCGCCGAAACCTTCCATCTATCATCTCACCAGCGAACATGGGTGAGAGTAGCCGAGAACCCTTGCTGAGCCCGGCATCGAGCAGCAGTGATGGATACTTTGACGATCCACAGAGACCCCTCTACGGCGCCGTAGCAGGAAAAGACAGCGCCGATGCCACGAGCCATCCAGTCGACGTTGAGAGTGGTCCTCAGGATGGCGTCCAACAAGCGGATGCGATCAACCTGGTTTGGTCCAGAGCTGCGCTCATACTGGCTTATTGCTTGTGAGTCGCTGGATGCGACAGGTAATGTCGCCCGTCGAAGAGAGGCTAAGCACTGATATCGAGAACGCCACAGTATATTTCTATGTTCTTTTGCCAACACGCTCCAATGGCAGGTCATGTCCAACCTGATGCCATATGTGGTTAGCGAATTCTCGTCGCACTCGTTGATTCCAACCATCGGCATCGTGGCGTCTATCATGAGTGGGGTTTTGAAGCTACCCATAGCAAAGATGATTGATTCCTGGGGCCGCCCGCAGGGTCTTGCGTTTATGATAGCATTGGCAACGGCTGGCCTGGTGCTGATGGCACTATGCCAGAGCGTGAAGTCTTACGCTGCAGCCGAAGTACGTCTGTCAAGCCCACAGGGCCACCCCTCTACTAACTCTTGTAAGGTGATATACCAAGTGGGAATAAGCGGTTTTTCATATGTGCTCGATATCATCGTCGCAGACACCTCCTCGTTAAAGAACCGAGCCCTCGCGTTCGCTTTCAACTCCTCCCCGAACCTCATCACCACCTTTATCGGACCGCCGATCGCCCGAGCGTTCTACGAGTATAGTAACTGGAGATGGGCGTTCGGTATCTCCGCAGTGACGTTCGTCGTGCTATCTATTCCGGTGTTGTACCTCCTATTATTGCATACGCGGAGGGCAATCGCCGCGGGTCTCCTGCCAAAAGAAGAGAAGAATGAACCATGGACCTCGAAAAGTCTCCAGCGATTCCTGGTTGACTCTGATGGTTTGTTTTCCCTGCCCCAGGGCCTTTCCTATTACTTTACTTATTATTATTATTATAGCTATCGGCATCTCTCTCATCACTATGGGCATGACTTTGGTCTTGGTTCCATTCTCACTCGTCGGTTCCCGCGAGAGTACGCACGCCTTCGGTTTGAACGCCGCTCTTGTCTTTCTCGGAATTGCGCTAGTGGTAGCTTTCGTGATGCATGAACGCCGGACTCTGCGCCCCTTTCTCAAATTCTCCCTCCTTCTCTCGCCAAATGTAGCAGGGGCCTGCCTGCTATCTATCGCAGTCTTCATCGCGTACTTCTCCTGGGATGGTTATTACACGTCTTACTTGCAGGTAGTGCATGATCTCAGCATTACACAGGCAGGATACGTCGGGCATATCTACGGCTTCGGCAGTTGCATCTGGGCTGGTGTCGTTGGGTATTTCATTCGGAGGACGGACAGGTTCAAGTGGATTGCCTGGGCTGCCTTGCCGGTGCATATACTCGGCGGAGCCCTGATGATTATCTTCCGTCGACCTGATACCCATATGACCTGGATTATCATATGCCAGGTACTGATTACTATCGGCGGTTCCACGCTGGTGGTGTGCGAGCAAATGGCCGTCATGGTTGTCGCGAACCACTCTGAACTCGCATCGGTCTTGGCGCTGCTGTCGTTATGCAGCTACATCGGCTCAGCGATGGGCAGTTCTCTGAGTGGTGCGATTTGGAATACCACGCTGCCCGAGGCCCTCGCAGTGCTACTGCCGAGTTTCTCGCAAGAGGATCTAGCCTGGATTGGCTCAGATCTCGCAAAACAACTGAGTTACCCTATGGGTGATCCGGTTCGTATAGCTATAATCGCTGCTTACGACAAGGCCCAAGTGCGGATGTGCATCGCGGGGACTCTCGTGTCATTGATATCAATTATCGCTGTTAGCATGTGGAAGGATGTTAGAGTCAGCCAGGCCAAGCAGGTCAAAGGTACTGTGCTATAAAATTTGCATATAGAACAGGGAGGTAGAACAGGGAAGTAGAACAGGGAAATAGAACAGGGAAATAGAACTACCCATGTAGACCAGATTCTGTAAAACTACGATCACTTTTAAAGAACTAACAGTACACTTCGGATGCCACACAAGATAGTCACTACCACTAATAACTCAAAAGAGGAAACTCGGCTAAAATGTTCAAGGTAGCCTGGGTGTCCTAAGTAGACAACCACCCGGCATCTCATGCTCCGATCTCGCAGTTTGAGTCGGTCGTCATACCTGATCAATCTTATCAGATCCGCTGATTAGATTCTTCTGACCCACCGCGCCGGCGTCCATCCCTGTAGGTGCATGAAAAGAGTTTTTCTGGTCTCAACTTGCTGCAGTACCGTTACATGCTCGTGTTCCCATCAGTCGTCCCCAATGCCTAGGTCCAGCTTGACCAACGAGATTCGATTTAGGTGGCGTCACGCCGGCTCTGACGATCCCTACATCCAGTGGATGACAACGACAACAGTGGAAGGAATATACTTGGGAGTACATGGCTCTGTAACCCCCTTTTCCAAGAAGACATGCGACATGACGCAGCGCAGGACTATGCCGGATAGAGTCGACGATCTAGTGATACCTGGGCGTTTCTTCCCTTCGGGTTAAGTTGGCTAAGAAGGGAAACTACACTATGCGTCTTCCACACGCTAGTCTCGGCTCTTTTCCACTTCCCTCTTGGAATAGCTTCGAAATGCCGAGTGACGAATCATGATGTGGGGGGCCGTTCCTCGAACGGTACCCTCGCAGGGACACTCCATCGCCCAGTGCATTTATTCCATAGTGTCATGTTTCGGTTTCACATCAAGCGAGAAATATTCCCTGACTATGTGTGATTCTTCGCAATCTACTACCCTATACCTCTATTCTTATTAAGATGGCAACTCAAACCATTGTTGATACGCCCTCGCTACAGCTGCATCCCCAGAGGCAGCGCTTGTCGTTATTGTACGGCCCGGTTGACCCTCCCTTGGTCGACTTGACGCTCGGGGAACTGCTCGATCTTCAATGCCAACACTACGGCACGCAGGAATGTATCGTCACGCCCTGGACGGGCGCGAGATGGACCTACAATGAGCTGAACCAGCAGAGCTCCCAGCTTGCCCGATCTCTGATGTCACTGGGCATCGGAGTAGGGGATCGGGTCGGTATCATGGCCGGCAATTGCGAGCAGTACGCGTCCGTGTTCTTCGCCGTCGCCCGCATCGGCGCGATCTTGGTGATTCTGAACAACACCTACACTCCGACAGAAGCGCAGTACGCTTTGCAATTCACTGGTACTCCCATGCATTCATCTCCTAGACTTGCTCTTTGGGCTAGTCAGCTGACTCCAAGCACAGATTGCAAAGTCTTCTTCACGACGAAGAAGATCGGAAAGACGGACAACACCAAGCTGTTGGCGGTGTTGGCGCGTCAGAAGCAAAGTCCCGACGTGGTCATCCTGCGCGGAGAGTCGGGTGCCTATCCCACCTATGACGATCTCATCAAGCAAGGCCGCACGCTTAGCAACGGGCATCTATATTACCACGGATGGAAAGTTCTAGCGCACAATGTCTGCAACTTGCAGTTCACCAGTGGTACCACGGGGTCACCCAAGGCGGCCATGCTGACACACCACAACATCGTCAACAACGCCCGCTTCATCGGCGATCGCATGCGGCTGACGCCGGACGACATACTGTGCTGCCCGCCACCCCTATTCCACTGTTTCGGGCTCGTCCTCGGGCTGATGGCTGTCATTACGCATGGCGCCAAGATCGTGTACCCGGAGGAGGTGTTCGACGCAGCAGCCGTCCTCCGCGCCATCTCGGACGAGCGGTGCACAGCGGTTCATGGCGTACCGGCTATGTTTGACACGCTGTTTAGCCTGCCGCCGCCGCCGGGCTTCAACTGTGAGCGGCTGCGCACGGGCATCATCGCGGGCGCGCCCGTGCCGCGCTACCTCATGGAGCTGCTGGTGGAGCGCTTCGGCATGACCGAGTTCACGAGCAGTTACGGGCTCACCGAGGCTTCGCCGACCTGCTTCAACGCATTCACCGACGACGCCGTCGAGCGCCGGCTGACCACCGTCGGCACCATCATGCCGCACGCGCGCGCCAAGATCGTCGACCACGAGGGCCGCATCGTCCCCGTCGGCGTCCGCGGCGAGCTCTGCATGGCCGGCTACCAGCTGCAGGCTGGCTACTGGAACAACTCGGAGAAGACGGCCGAGGTCATGGTCCGCGACGAGGCCGGCGTGCTCTGGCTGCACACGGGCGACGAGGCCGTCTTCGACGACGAGGGGTACTGCACGATTACCGGCCGGTTCAAGGACATCATCATCCGGGGTGGAGAGAACATATACCCGCTGGAGATCGAGGAGCGTCTCGTGGCGCACCCGGGCGTCTCGCGCGCCATCGTCACGGGCCTCAAGGACGCCCATTACGGCGAGGTGGTGGGCGCGTTCTTGCGGAGCGAAAAACCCGGCGGGAGACCGACGGACCAGGAGATGAGGGACTGGGTGAGGCAGAAGCTAGGCAGGCATAAGGCGCCGACCCACGTCTTCTGGCTCGGCGAGGACGGAGTGCCCGCGGACGTGCCCCTGACCGGCAGCGGCAAGGTCAAGAAGTACGAGATGGCGAGATTTGGGGAGGAGATCCTGAGGAAGAGGCGCCTGGAAAAGTTGTGATTGCCCTGGGCTTAATTAGATCCCGAAAGCTCGACGGATGGCCTCGAATCGAATAGGCGTTACCGAGTCCCGTCTTAGGGGTGGACACCCATTACCAGCCGAGAGCGCTCGAGGCATGGCATGGCTAGCATGAACTCATGGCCCTAATACAAACGGAGGCATGTCTTTCTTCCACGGGAGATCCAATACTTGCAGCCTATTCTATTCTATTTCTTTCAACTCGCAAATTACGTTCCGTGAATGCCCTGAGATATTTAGCCCCATACATGCGGTAATTCGAATCAGGGTTTTCGCACATACCCTGGCTAAGCCCTGTCCCATCCTGCTTGGCCCTTTTTCCTCCCTCGGATCACAGATGAACAATCAACGAAGTCAACTTTTCCTGCAAACGGTACATCGTCTACTCGTTACGGCTGGTCGGCGTTTTTGACCGTGCTACATCTTATATCAGAGGCGGAGGAGAGGCAAAAGCAGGAGCAATCGGTATACAACAGATCGAACGGAGAAAAAGTGGTGTTCCGGGACATCGTGGAACGATTATTTAAATGGATCGGGATACTGAAAAGTCGGGAGCGCGCTGACGAGCCTCGACCCTACTAATTCGACCGGCATAGATGCGGGTTCGTCCTCTTCTTCATCAAGGCGAGTATGACTGTGAGAGATTCTGGCATTCCATTAACCTCCTTAATGTGACAGACTGCTGTTGCGAACGCAGAGCTTCGTGACAGGGCGGCGGATCAAAGCCGATAGCGAACCTGGTTACCCCCCTATGCCATTGTGAAGGAGCTCTACCTTTCAGCGGTGACCTAATTAGCAACCTGACAACCGAGGTTTGGGAGAACATTGTCAATCTGTATGCCACGGTGCAGCTGCACCAAGTCCCTGTCTATCGTTATTTCTCACAGGGGGCAATCAGTAAGGTTCAAGGATAGCATTTCCTGTGAACTCTGCTAACAGTAGATCCTCATATAGCTCACGGTATCCAAACCCTGCTTCTCAACCAACTCAAAGAGCCAGCGAAGAAGATAGAAAAGATTTTTGACCGCAGCCCAGACATGCCCGTTTCTAATGCGGTTTTGGTCGCCGCGCTCGAGTATTGCGAACATTGTCCGGAGACTCTCCCCTTTCTTCTGGCTCAGAACGAGGTTGCAGCGGTGTCAGCAAACGCCCTTTTACTCGAGTGTCTCGACCTGCTCCTGGATTGCCTGAAGGCCGTTCTCAATGCATTGCCGGATACAACAGTCCCGCAGGATACTCTGGTGAAAGCGTGCTCTGTAAAGGGGTACCGAAGCCGTCATCCTCACCTTGAAGTCCTTCTGAATCACTCTCCCATGGCACAAGTGGACGACGCAATGCTGAGTGCAGCGATCGAGTGCGAGTCCGCTGCCATCACTAACACGATATTGAGCACACGCAGGGGCGAGCTTAGCATTAATGAGGGAATCCTTAGGCTCGTCGTCGATCAAGTCGAGCATAATTGGCGGAGAGGTGAGCCGGACACGGCCATGTGGAAAGAGCCCCTGGACCTCGTAGACTTGAAAAATATGGAGAGACTCGGGACGGGAGAGGCTGTGTGACGAGGCGCGAGAGAGGTCCTGTTTGGAAAAATTGGTGGACCAATGCAGAATGGAACCAGAGGAGTAGGCCTGACCTGTGATTCGGCGTAAGCGGTTTCAAGGAGGGGGGTTTTACTTTTATTTTTTCCATATTCAGATCTAAATATTCTTCACTCACCTAAGGACGGAAGCGTTACCGCTAGTAGAGACAACCGGGAGTCATCGCTCCGGATCTCTAATTCCTATTATGCTTGGAAAAAATACGGTGCCCATATCTGGCTTCCGGTTTCCTTCTCTCTCTCTTATTTGGGTTTCGGTCTCGTCTAGACTGTCAATACTCCGCAATCCTAGCTGTAGTATCTAAAGATTTTGATGGATATATGGCGCAGGAACGAAGAAAGTACCGAAAATCCCAGAAAGAGGATTAAGGGGCCAAGAGTAGACGAGAATGCCGAAGCGTAACTCGTCAAGGAGAAGTAGGACACCGCAGCAAAAATATCGAGCTTAAAGACATCTATACTAAGAATTCTGGCCACCTTGACCCTCGAATGCCTTTAACTGGAGCATCTGGACTGGGCCACCCCTATAACCAACCCACAAACCAAGGCCGGCGAGATTGAGGCTCAAGCGGCAGCCCTATTGGACAGTGCAGCGAAGCTCTTCACTTGCCAATGACAGTTTTGAGAGAGATTCTTGTAATGCTGGCTTAAGAGCTGCGGAAAAGACGCCGAAGGCAAAGGAGAAATGTATGCTTCCCTTTTGTACCCTCGACTTGACTGGGCGGGTCCGCAGCACATGTGGTAATCGCCAGGCTGGGACTTGCAAGAGGAGCAAGTGAGCCAAATAGCTCCTATGAGAAAGGTCGTCAGGTAGAATTCAGGTCAATGGCTAATTCAAAGATTTGCATGACGAACTATTGATGGAAAACAAGTCTAACTTAGGCGAGTTTCCATCACCATGGCGCTGGTAGATCGTAGTTCTTCGTAGTCAGTCTTCAAGACCACCCAGACCTACTTACAGCAGACAACGTGGCGAGGCTCAAGTGATAAATGGAGGCTTATTTAAAGTTCAAACACTGTTCGCAAGAAGCGATTCTCATCTCAGGTTTACCGATTTAGGAACCGATGACGCAGCCACGAACTTGGAGTTTATTCAGTAGAACTCGGCATCTGGTATGTAGTTAGTGGTTGGTGGCTACTGTACCCCACCATTGAAGTGTTTGCTGTAAGTAATAGAGTACTTACTTACAGTAGGTACCTACGCACCGGTACCTTGCATGCACCTTAATCTGCATCATTATACGTCATAACGCCCGTGACGTAGTGCAAATGACCTCAACGCCTGCAGCTTCCAAGGTTACGCGACGACGTGAATGCCTCTTCAGCGTCATGCGCATTCCTTAAATTACGGTGTTTCCTCACAGGCGAGATTCACAATTATGTCGATTCCTCAGAAATAATACCTACCTAAATCTTCCGCCTCAATCCCTTATACCTCCCCGCGTAATCCTTCATACTTGACCAATTCATTCTTCAGGAGCATATCAACATGTTTGCCAGAGCCACTGCCCGCACCGCCCTTCCCAGGGCAGCACGTGCTGCTAGAATACCAAAGACTAGCCAGATCCGCTACCAATCCTCAAGTTCTTCATCAACATCGGCAAATGCTGGAAGCAACTCACATTTCGTAGCGGGCCTAGCAGGAGGCGTTGCTGCCGCGACGTTAATTTACGGAGCCTACTATGTGTCCCCGTCAGGGAAGCTGATTCGAACTATCAACAAAGGATCAAAGGAAGCGTCAAAGAAGTATCAAGAAGCCTCACAGAAGCTTCAATCAACAACACCGGATGCCGACCAGGCGATCAACTACATCAAGGAGTTCTGCTATTCATACGTCACCTGGGTTCCTGGTGGGCGTCAGGCAGTCGACACCGTATTCAAGGATGTCGATACCCTCAGGAAGAACCATCGCGATGAAGTTAATCAGCTCGTCAATGATGCCTACCGACAGTTTCAGGACCTCTCAAAGTCGGGCCTGAGCATGGAGACTGCATCGAAAGCATTCGATATCCTCGCTGACCTGTCGAAGAAATTCGGAAACCTCGCGGGCGACGCATTGACCGACATTCTGGACAATCACCCGCAAATCAGGCAGAGATTTGGTGGAAGCATAGATCAGCTCAAGCAGATGGGTGAAGAGTACGGCCCCGAAGCAAAACGGCAGGTCGACCAAACGTGGCAGCAGGTCAAAGAGATTATGGGTAGTGGCCTTACTGCTGCAAATCTGGATAAGGCACGACGCTTGGTAGAAGAGAAGGTCGGGCAGGTGCAGAAGCTTGGCGACGAAGCGTGGAAGAAGGGCATGGAACAGGCGAAGCCGTACCTTGATAAGAACCCAAAGGTCAAGGAGCTGATTGAGAAGAACGAGGGTGCGCTGAGGCGAGGCAACGCGACCGAGTTGTTCCAGGAGGCCAAGAAGGCCGCCGAGTCCGGAAACATGGGAGATCTGGAAAATTACGTCAACAGTGCCGTTGAGAAGGCCAAGTCGAAGGGTTCGGAGCTCTCTAGCGGTACGGGCCTCGAGCAGTATTTCAACATGATCCCCAATGGAAGCGAGATCCTGAGCAGGGTCAGCCAGCTGAGAGAGGTAGCTGAGAAGCACGCGGACGAAGGGGAGAAATTGCTGAGGGAGACGATGGATGAGCTGAAGCAGGTGCTAGAGAAGAAGTCGCAGAAGGCGAAGGAGATCGTCGAAAAGGAGAAGAAACAGTGAAAATGAGGCAGCTCCTCATGATCAAACGTCCAGTGTACTATTCTAATTCTTCCATCGAGCGTTGCACGGCGTTGGTTGGAAGTCCAGGTCTACACGGTCTCCGGGATGCATAAATGCATCTTTTATGTACTAGTAGCAATGTTTTGGGGAAAGAGACGTATTATAGACTCGACGTAATAACTGCACCCAGTTGAAAGCAAGTCGGCATCTTGTCACAAACCCCTGCCCCCAGACTTGGTAGTAACTGCTAGGTGTGCCTTGAGTACCCTTCGCGGGAGCCAACTAAAGAGGTGGATGGACTCATTGCATGGCGAATTCCAAATCCAGGCTTGCACGTGCGGGATTTGGTATTCCCAACTACATAAATTGCGCGGTAAAACGAACCGGAATATCCCTAGTCTACTTAATTATGTATTCTGATTATCCCCACTCCACACTGGTTCGCGTGGGCACAGCTTATTGGTCAGATGGTTATGGATATGCCCGCATGCCAACCCTGCAAGCAGCGGATCTGATAACGCTGTCTCCACATCATCTCCGGCGGAGCTTTTCGGGTGAAGTTCTGCACCATCATTTTGACTGGCTGGGTCAAATTTTTATCAGATGAAAGTTGCGTGCTTGGCAGAGATGAACCGTCTCAGCACTGCCACCCTCTGCCCTCTGTTTCCGAGGGCGGTTTATTGATCTTGAGGTACCCGACATCGGCACCGGGAATGCGATGGTTGCAATGCCGGGTGGTTGGTTATCTGATATTGATGTGCCAGGTCGGTCCCACTGCGCCCAAGGCTTTTCACGGGTGCCCTAACGGCCAGATTCAGGTCATTAAGCCCTTGTGCCGTTCCGGCCCCCAAGAAGCCGGGCTAGCCATTATTTTGGTCTGCTATATCCGCCTTTGTGGAACGCTGTCTCCTCCGTATTCGTGTAGGTAATACCTCGTAGATCATTCCCATCTCCTTGTTGCATGCTTTATTTCTGCCCGGATTCCAACAGACACCACCCGTGACCTTCTCTAGATCTAGACCATAATAGTAGGCCTTCCGAATTAGTCGACACAATGGGCTCCTATGTTGAAGCGGTCGCAACCGCGGCTGCAACGCCTTACAGAGTGCTCATCGCCGGATGCAGCTATTCAGGCTTATCCGCCGCCGTCAACCTGCTCGAGCAGTGCGACAAGATCGAATCCCCCGTTCCCGTAGACATCATCATAGTAGACGAGCGCGACGGTTTCTGTTCGTGCCTGCCCTGTTGCCTCCGGGCTGCGCTGATCTCGTTGCTGACTCGGGTCGCCAGATCATCTAATCGGATCACCGCTGGCCCTAGCGGCGAAGGAATACTCCGAAAAGGCGTGGGTTGAGTTCAAAGATATAAAGGTACTCCAGAGGCCAAACGTCCGGTTCGTGCAGGGTAGCCTGGGCAAAGTCGACCCCGAGAGCAAGACCGCTACCATCTCGGAGCGCGGGAACCAGACACCGCGCCAGGAGAAGTACGACTACTTCATTGCCGCTACTGGTTTGAGACGAGTATGGCCCGTCGTGCCGCAGTCGCTGAGCCGGAAGCTGTATCTTATGGAGGCGGGAAAGCACATCAACGCGGTGACCAGCAGTACTGCGCCAGTGCTTGTCGTCGGTGGAGGTTGGTGGTTATCGGCCTTTTCCTCGGCGCTTGCCCGATGCTAATCCTGAATAGGTGCCGTCGGTATCGAGATGGCAGCAGAATTAAAGGTCACTCATCCACATGTCAACGTCACATTAGCCCACTCCCGGGATAAGCTACTATCCTCTGAGCCGCTGCCTGATTCGGCCAAGGAGTGCGCTGGTGACCTAGTGGTTGAGAACGGCGTCGAATTGCTCCTTAACCATCGTCTTGCAGACTCCAAGGTCGTCAAGGATGATGCCGGGCGCGACGTGTACGAGGTGAAGTTCACGAACGGACACAGGATGGTGGCCAGCGAGGTCGTCATGGCCATCTCGCGGAGCATACCCTCGACGGCCTTCCTACCCCAGGAAGCCCTGAACGAAGATGGTCTCGTCAACGTGCAGCCGACGATGCAGTTCCCGGACAACGTCCCGAACGCGGCGTCCCACTTCGCCTCGGGCGACATCATCAACTGGTCGGGCATCAAGCGGTGTGGCGCCGCCATGCACGAGGGCCAGCTCGCCGCGCTCAACATCCACCAGCTCATGCTGCAGCAGCTGCTAGGCAAGGAGCCAGAGTTCAACCTCCTCGCCGAGATCCCGCCCATGATCGGCCTGGCGGTCGGTAAGACGGCGCTGTCGTGCGGGCCCTCGGGCTTGAGCCACGGACCGCAGGTCATGGAGCTATTCTTCGAGGACGATCTTGGCTTCAGAAGTAAGTGATCTTCTTCGACCGTTTCCTGTCGGCTCTCGCTAACGCGATACAGTCTGCTGGGATCACCTGCGCCTAGGTGGGATCAAAGCACAGGGCATTGAGGTTGTTTAAACTGTTATGGACTATAACAAACGCTGGCTCCTCGGCACTGGAACTTATAAGTTGCACCAGTAGCGGTCTATTATATGTACATGCACACACGGAGTGGTGGTGCAGTTTTATCTCGCTTCATAATGAAATCAGCTCGCGAGCATCCTGTAGAGACTATTTCCAATAACTTGGGTTTCATAGATGAGCTTTTCTTGGGTTTAACATGCCACGAGGCCCTTCAACATTTAAATAGAACAATTGACGCAATTGACTCGCAAATTTTGTCATCCCAACGTATATACATCAAAGCGCATCATTCACTCCCTTCTCGACAGCCAACCATCCATCCCGCCCACTTACAGCTTCGGCAATAAGCCCACGTGGGTGCCGCCTACGACCTTCTCGCTCTCGCCGAGGGGGGACAGCTGGAAGAAGCGCTCGCGAGAGCAGCGCACGAAGGCAGAGCGCTTGTGCGGCAGGTCGACGAACTTGTCGAGGCCGAAGCCGTGCACGAAGTCGTAGGCCAGCACCGAGCTGTTGGTCCACTTGGGCTCGCCCACCACGTACATGGTGCGCGCGTCGTCGAGGAACAGGTAGTGCATCAGGCTCGACCACCACGCCGACACCCGGTGCGGGCCCCGGAACCGCACGTCGCCCACCAGCGAGTGCCGCCCGCGGTCGAAGTCTCCCGCGCTGTAGTACGCGCCGAGCCGGTCCTCCTGTTGTTTTATGCGACGACTCATTAGCATACTTGCTTTGTAATAGATCACCACATCGCCTACTACAACCCATCATCTAGATGAAACCACTGGGGGGCGGGGGAGGACAAAGAACCAAAAAAAAAAACCCCTACCTTGGCCCAGTATACCTCGAAGTACGCAAAGAACACATCGTCGAAGCGCGCGAGCAGGGTGACCTGGTGCGGGTCCTCGTGCGCGCGCCGCAGGTACTCCCGGTGCTGCTCGAGGGTGCCCGTCTCGTTCCAGCCCTGCGACACGCGCGGGTCGTTCTGCCACGCGTGGAACAGGCCGAGGTGCTCCGGGTCCCGCCAGTCCAGTGCCACCATCGAGAACGTCTCCCCGAGGTGCGGGATCCACCGGCTGTAGACGACGGACCCGGGCCGCGGCTTCGCCGGCCGCCGCGGGTGCCACGTCCCCTCCGTCATCGTGTACTCGAGCGGCGTCGGCGGGTACGCCGACAGCGGCTTGGGGAGGGACGACGGCGTGGAGGAGGACGACGGTTCCTCTTTTCTGTTATTGTCGTTAGTGTCTTTATCGCAGTCCTCCGGCGTCCACGCGGGCCGTGGCCCGAACGGCGACCCCGCGCCCTGCCAGAACGTGCTGCGGAGCACGAGCAGCTCGTCCTCGCCGACGCCGCTGGCGACTGGATGGTCGACGGCGAGTAACACGGCCTTCAGCTGGGCCGTCAGTCCCTCGCGCCCTGGCCCCGCGAGCGCCAGCCGGAACGCCTCCATCGACGGCCGCAGCGTGAAGAGCGCGTAGACGAGCAGCCAGACCTGCGCCAGGGTCGGCGCCTGGGCACCGTCCCAGGCGAAGGTCGACAACGGCGCCCGCCGCGCCCGGCCCCAGGGCGTGTTGTTCGACTCGGGCGGCCGCTCGCTCGACTTCGGGTCCACCGGCTCTGTGAAGAAGATTCCGTTGTTGTGGAGAGGCTCTGGTGGTTGCTTCGCCTTGCCCTCATCGCCCTGGGAATTCAACCGCAGCTGGAGGAATGGTGCTCCATAGTCGGACTTGCGGTCCGTTCTTGCGAGCGTGTAAGTCGTGAGGTATGGGTGCGGTAGTTTCAGCACCGGCTCGGTCTCTGCTGGAAGTACCATCTTCAAAATGTTGTAGCTCTTTCACGGTAGAGGAGTTTCCGGCAATCGGGCCAAAGAGGTTTCAATCTTCAGAAATTTATGAAGTAAACAACCACGCGTCTTTCCACCGAGGTATATGGTGGAGACGACATGTTTAACAGCGCCCTCCGACGGCCGAGAGGAGCATGCAGACCTTTGTGCTATTAGTCCACTGTAGACGCAACGTCAGAGGCTTGCCGAGTTCCCATGGCCAACACTCGATTACCATCTAGGCCACGACGATGTACCCCGAAGTACCTCCTGGGAAGTGCCGTTCAGAGGTTCAAATGAGTGACTTGAAGCTCGCAGTACCGAAGCACGCCAAAAACATTTTTGCCGCTAATGCATGCAGACACGACGGTCTCGAGCCTAAGGGGCTCAATTAGTGGATGATGACCTCTGCATGGCGCTCGCTACCGTCTACGCTGCATCATGAGTGCTGCTACCTCGTATGCGAGAGCGGATCTGATAACTTTAAAAGGGGCTAGTTTGCGGATCTGATAAAATTTGTGCCCCTCCTAGCCGAGAGCTCCAAACGGGCCTAGTGGAGCTAAGTAGTGTGGTGGATCGATCGCCGGATCTGATAATTAAACGCTCTCCAATCCGACATCGGTTGATACCTGACCGCTCGAATATGGGACCCTGTGTCTCCTCTCCCGAAATACAGGCGACCTGTTAGCTAACCCTTGCCCTACAGGGTATTGCGTAAGTTGCGAGAGCAAAAGCGTGGCTGACTACGAACTACCTAGGTCTAGCTACTTCGACCGAACTTCCGGGCCCTTCCATATGTTCATAGGTGAGAGGAGGAATGGAAGCCTAGGTGATGTGATACGGTCGGAAAAAGCATGCTAGGAGTCCCGTTTAAAATCACGTCATTCAACTCCAATACTATTGTCGTAAGCAACCGTAATTACTTTAGTAATCTAGGTTTTGGGTTCGTCTCCTTTTCACTTCTTGCAACGATTGACACTACATACCGTTCTGGAACTGGCTATAATTTACAAATCATCTCAGCTGTCCGTTGAACCAATGAAAGAAGCCGTTTCTCAGAAGGGTCGTCTCAGCACTCACTTAAGAGGTCATTGGGCCTTCACAGTTTACGCCCATTCTATCATCAGACACCAGAGTGAGCTCACCTAACTTTGTGACGTCCACCTCACGCCGCAGAGGTCCATCCCCTTCTGGAAGCGGCAAGCTAAGTTCACGCTTAAAAATTATGACCCATGAAAGAGCTTGTCCCCGGCTGACAGCTGCTTCTATACGTTTCTCTTGTTTGCAGCGGCTGGAGCGATCATGCACGCAATCTGTAGCTGGGAAGGTTGGTTAAGCGAGTCGCTGAAGTAATCCGGCTTTATGCTATCGGGGCACCGGCAGGCCGTCTCACTGTGACCCATCATTGGAAGCGTATAACCTTCTATCAAAGGATGGTTGGAGTCCGGCACCGAGACGCCTATTAAGCATTGGAACCCCTGGGTGGTTCGCCTTGGAGACAATGCCACTTTCAATGGCGTTCCTCTGCAGCGTGGCGTGGGACAAGAAGTCGGTCGTCATGTTTGCTAGTAGTGATTAATCATCTATAAGATGAGTATGCAAGTGATAAAGCTTCTTAGTAGGAGAGTCCGGAGACCGCCATTATATAGACCACCGGGTCCGCTGGGCTTTAGCAAATATTGTCTTCTACTACGTTTCTTGTGTCACTAGAACAAGGACTATGTATAGAGAGGGCGAGCTACCAATGATAGTAAACATGAGCAGGCGCCTAAATACGAACATAGAGGAAGTTATAAATTAGGACCATGAAGGAACATGCGACGTTATTCCGAATCTTCAGTTATTGTTGATTGGGACTTTGGAGTAGGGTTGAAACTCTTTCGATTTGCTGAATAGGGGTAGTGCGGTGCAATGGTATATCTGGAGGCTTTTCGAGACATTAGTCGAGAGTATGTGTAAGGTAATGGAAGGGATGGGCGTAAAGAAAACCTACAGTATACGCTTTCCATATGATGATATTCATCCAATGCCATGGTCTGCCAGGTAGTTTCATGGTCACTGCCGCTCGTATGTCATATCTTCTTTTTTCCTTACATCACCGGAGATGGTAGTTGTATTCAGCTAGTTACGTGTGCTATATCACGCGTACAGCTTTTAAGTAGCTTAGCCGCGGAACATATATATGCCGATCAGAAGGTGACCTTTCCGTATATGGGGAGTGCTCCGCACCCCCCAGCTAGCCGACAGGTGACCTAAAATCCCGCGGCCGCGCTCTTTGATAAGCTTCGTGAAGTTGGGGTCCAGCTTCATATCGACGGTATGCATGTCGTAAAAACTTCAGCACCTGGCGAGGTTTGCTCTCGCTGGCTTGTTACGGTTTTATGGGATTTGATTGGTTAATTTTTAGCGTGATACCGCAGTACATTTGGAAAACAAGCCAGGGACGCCTGAGCTGGCTGAGGTAACAGGCGCGTCCCCCTCCTCCGCCATGCTAGCATCTGGGCATTTGTTTGCCTGTCAAAGCTATTATTATTATCCGGCGGCCCCTTCGTTTCGACTAATAGTGTACGGCGCACATTCAAAGTTTTCTTTAATCAGAGGTTCTGCATTCCTAGCTTGTCGAAAACCCTCCCTTTGCCATACCTTTGATGATATAGCGCTTCGCTTCGTGGAGACGTGTAGAGTCCCAAAAACATGGGGCATAATACCACTCCACACCAGCAAATACATCTGAGTACAACCACGGTCTCCATGGGGGGTTCCATCGTGGATAATGCACATTGAGACCTCGTAGCTGAATGCATTCTTGGTGGCCTGATGCAAACCGTGTGAATTGTGTGATGGTATAGTCTCGTCTTTCTACAGCCGTCATGCTAATTAGTCGACTTAGGAGCTGTAGACCTTGGGATGTTAAGTAATGGAGATATCCGTCCTCTTGTTGCCTTCCTCTCTGGAGAAATCCCGCCAAGTCAAACTTATCGTCCTCCATTTGTTGACTTTCAGAGGATGTTACCGCCTGTTGCTCGAAAAGATGGCCGTCCGGACCCCGGTGGGCTTGGTTCATAAGATCATTTGTAACGCCATGAAGGATGACTTTGTGCTGCCAAAATACGAAATGCAGGACCGAGTAGAAGCTAATGATACATTCTTGACCCGGGTACCACCACCGCTGGTAGAATCTGTCAAAGAAATCCATGCGTAGGCGGAAATCTCGGTCGAATAAAAATTTATCGTTGAAGAAGAAAGCCTGGCAGTATATTTCGAAATGGAAAAAAGCTTCTTGAAATGCTGATTCTTCGTCCTTCCGTAGCTGCAGAAGCTTTATAGATGGACAACTAGATGGACAAGGCGATGATTCTAGTACGTTTTCCCAGGCTACGGTAGCATAAGGATGAATAAAATCTTCGACCTCGTTGATAAGATGGAGTACGGCGGTAAGGGTAATTTCGTCGCTTGAAAGAATGCTTGTGGATCGAAAATTAACAATGGGTGGGAGGGAATCCAAAATGGATCGAACTTGCTTTTCTGTTTCTGCTGCATCGAATCCTTGCGCGCGTAGCTGGCGAATCCGAATTACCGTTACAGCAAGGTCGAAGAGTGAATCGTCCATTTTTGAGCGTACTTGATCAAGTAAATCCATATTAGCAATGTACGGGCGTAAATGTCCTGTGTAGTTGTTGTAAACAGTTGTCGAAGATCATCTAAGTATAAGATAGGTTAGAGGAGCGATGTAGGTCGTATTAAGAAACTATCTTGTAGGGCCGATCTAGCAGCCTCAGTTAAGAATTCGAAGCTGGGTGCTTTTAAGGTGCAGTTCGTAACCTTTCAGAATGGCTTACTTAATAACCTTTTTGATGATAATATTACATAGGTCGGAAAATTCGACGAATCAAAATGAATCAGCTGTCGACCCACAATCCTTTCAGTACCTCTTTCGTAGCTGAAAACTTATGTTCGTGCGTTCAGCAAAATTGAAAAAAATTGATGGCTGCTAATTGGGTGCATCGCAAAAAGATGGGGATCGACCCACCAGCAAAATCGAAAATCACCCAGGGTACAAGCCTCAAAATACATCGCCGGAAAAACCTAGGTATCTTCAGAATAAGCTCCTAATTCTGAAAGTTTACGAACTGCCCCTAAGGACCGTGCCACCCTGCCAATAAGGTGCAGTTCGGGAACTTTCAGCACTGCTGAATGACCGCTTTGATGGCTAGGTACAAAGGTCGGAAACTTCGGCGAGTCAAAATTTCCAAGCCGTCGACTCACCCTCCTTTCAATACCGATTTCGTAGCTGAAAACTTGATGTCTGTACGTTCAGCAAACTTAAAAAATTTGGCAGCCGTTGATTCCTTCGCTGCTCCCATTATTCTCAACGCAGCGCTTCATGCTATCTTGTTGAAGGTGTTCGGCAGCTTTAATTAAGAGTGATGTTAAATGCACCTTAGTTTTTCCTGTCAATTGGCAACGCTCCGTTATTATTCCCCGCCACCTCTTAACAGTTCTTATATTCTTTATAATAACTTAATAATTACTTTAGTATATAAAGTTAGGACTTGTATTTTAGAATTTCTAAGGCCCGTTAATCCATATTCCGAAGTTACTTTATTTTTCTAATTTTTTTGGTTAAATTATGTATAAGTGAAGTTATAGCGCTAAGAGGGTGGAAGCATTTTTGAGAAATAATAAGGGTTGATATTCGCAACTAGCACAAAAACTAAGGTACATACAACAACACATATACGAATATACATACGAATATCCTAATAACGCCACGTTTCCTGATGGTAATAGTGGGATATTTAGTTTCGCAATATCTGGGGCAATTGCTTGATATATGAATCATTATATATATTTCAAGTGCGAAGTTAGAAAGTCCGTTAGTTTTCCTTTCAAACATTGAATTCTAGTCATATATATCGGACCGTCGTTGATGTTACGGACCGCTAACAGCTGTATCAAAAAACTAAGGTGTGCCAAGCCTAGAGAAACTAAGGTGCGTTTAACATCACTCATTGACAAGTGCGCATTTTATTGCGCTACTTATCTGACAACTTCAGCCTAGGCTCAGCCGACCTCAACCTGAACTGCGGGTTCCTCAGCCATGGCTCAGCACTAGCTCAGCTTTGGAAACGGAAATGGACTTTGGTACGAAAGGCTGATTGTACGCCCTTGTTGGGGATGTTGGTGTGTGAACAGAATCTCGGAATGTCAGACCTTTCAAAATTGCAGTTCTAGGGTGAGTAGGCGTGAATTTGCTTACGTAGCCTTCACCCACTGCTAATATTCTCTCGCTCCATCTTCTAGGAGTAGTAGCGCATCATAGTACTGTACATATTACCTCAGGCTCTTGCTAGGGCTAGGCAGTGTAGCCTCTTACATTAAGCAAATCCCATGATGTTAGTGGATATAGTAAGACAGAGTGAAAGACGTAGGCAGCAGCCGGGGAGGTTGTCCGTAATATAGGTAATTTATAGAATAGCCATTAATATGCCTGGTTCTCCTTTATTATTCCGGCACAAAGACCCTTAAAGTTACGAATCACCTTCGCTAAGAAGTCATTAGGACCTAGGAAAAAGGTACCCACAATCTCTCCTGACACCTAGGCGGAGTGCCGCGATATTAGTGAAGACGATCAACACGGCAAAATCAGGTCTGGCTTGGAGCATTCGGCTTAGTTATTGCCATCAGGTCCGTCGAATACGAATTAAGCTCAGGCCTGACAGAGAAAGTCTATCGAGGGAGAAAGAAGTCTGCCCATAAGCGTATTGTTGACCATCTGGTGTCAGAGATCTCTTTAACACCTAGAACCCTTCGCTAATGACGCATATACATTGAGGGTAGATGTTTCCTTCACTGTTTTGCAGCCCCCTTCGTGTTGATCTCCATTGTACAGTCCTTTATCTTATCTTCGAACCTCTCCATTGCTCCAGGACTGCGTAATTATACCCTTATTACCAGCCCCTTGTTAATATGGACGAGGTTCCCTTAACACTGGTCGTGAATGTCATCATGCCCTAGGACTTAATGAGTGCAATTATTCTCAGTATGATTGACAATACAAATCCACTCAGAAAGCAACTTACAATAAAACTGCTTTTGGTGAAAGACTCGACACTGAAATAGAAAACTACGAAACGTTGCAGTAGGACCATAGAAACGGTAGCTGCCATTAGCGAGATGGGGTGGAGTAGTCGTGACGGTGACGGTGAGCGTGGTGCAATTCTTGGACGTCCGCGTACAACCGCCGATAGTGGCGTACTAACCTGTATTTCCTGGAGACAGTTTTCCCCAATTCCCTGCGTATATCGGTGAGAAAAGGGTGCCCTAACTGATGGCTGAGCGCATCAGCTGGCCAACAAACTCATACGTGAGACTTGGAGAAGTCTGACCACCTTGTCCGACTCGCCTAGCCATGCGCAATTCGGCGATAATGTTTAAACAGAATACAGCTGTAGCCCCCGACTGGAGAATTCCCTCTTCAAAGCTACATTTTCCATAGCTATAACCAGAAACGAGGCGTGACCGGTTCAACTTCACAAGCAATCACTGGCAAAAAGGCTGTGTCAATCTTCAAGCAGGGAGGCGACTTGGTCTCACCCTCCCTTAAGTACGAAGAGTCTGGCAGAAATAACCAGATGCGCGTAATTTTGAGAAGGGGGGCTCCATCGCAGCATCGCTTGGCCTGGACTCCAGTCGTGGGGAACTATTTTTAGCTACTTCGGATAGTTGCCAGTCCTAGCTGAGCCTCCTGGGGTTTCTCCAATTTTTGTTATGTGGCTTTCGCCTTGTCAGTGAAGTATGACTGCGGCTGACTATCCGTCAGCATCTATGGTCAAAGTTCTAGCCATCAAACCAATGCTCGGCGTTGAAGCTTCTTAGGCCTAATGTGCATGCCCTAAGATTTAAGCCTCAAGCTGACGCTCGTGAGGCTATGCCATCGTTCAGGCAGGCTAAGTTTTCTCTGACACTCTCCATTCGTCACTCAACCTCGTAAAAGTAAAGGTGGTGATCACTCTGCGTGCTTCAATACGAAGCGCGGTGGTCAGAAGGGCGCGGAGGTGCTAGCTTTACCAACGGACGGTGGCTCCTTTCGTCTATGGGTTCTGGGATATTGCCCGAGTCCTCTTGATCGAGCAGTGTATATAAGTCTCCTTAATTCGCTGGAAGTCGTGTTCTCGTAGTCCGTATCATCAACGACTTCGCTTACAAGACACCACGAGTTTCATATTTCATCCTTCATACGAACGTGCCTAAAGCCTGAATCAAATATCAGTTCGAAATCAATTAGCCATAACCACCATCATGCACTTCACAACCTTCGTCCTCGCCACCCTTGCCAGCGCCTCAGCAACCACAGCACGCGCGCTCGAGCCGCAACGGCGCGCGGTCACCACAGTGGGCCTGCCCAACCCCGCGTTCAGAATCGACCAGGCCGTGGACTCTCAGCAGGCGTTCCGCGTCGATCTGCCCGCCACCGAGTGCACGCTCTTCTACCGGTTCAGGCCGGGGTTCCCCGTCGCGCAGGGCGGCGCGTCCCAGATCAACGTCCGCGCCGTCGACGGCAACGCGCCCGGGGCCGTGGTCGGCACCTTCTCCATTAACGCCTTCGACGGGCTGCCGCACGTCATCAACACCTTCCAGTGCCGCGACCCCCTGACGGTGCGCTTCGAGGTCGCGAGCGACGAGCGGCCCGGCAGCGTCCGGTTTAATGCCGACGCTGAGAACGGCATCTTCTTAAGCTATAACCACTGAACAAGCTCGGTAGTGGTTTGCGTGGAAGATGGAACGACGCCGGATTTGGTTTCCTAAACGATTACGGCTTAAGAGAAGGTTAGATAGCTAATTGCTTTGGTGTGGGAGGAAGACGTGTTCCCCACAGAGGTGGAACGGGGGGCGCCTGAGGGGACGTTGTTTACTTTGTTGTTCAATATTTCCATTTCTCGTCCAGGATAATATAGATTTCAAGTTTAACCTACTTATATGCCGTGCTGTCGTTTAAAGTGTCATAAGTCCCTCCTCTTCAGTCCTCTTAACGATTAAAAGAAAAGAAATAAGCCGGCTAAATGACGGTCCTCTAGGCGAATATGGCTTATACCCTTATATGCCGATCAATAGCTTGAATTACTGACCCTTCAGTTCGGAAATTATGAAAACGAACTGGAGGTATACTATCTAACGACCGAAGTCTTTAAATAAACCTTTTAAATTCATCTATTGGATTAAAAAGTGCCGCTGAGCAGAGGCCATAGTTATACTAGAACGACGCCCTCTGTTATAGCCCGAGCCGCGCCTAGCGCTGCAACAATTCACACAGAAACACCGACCGGCCGACCGAAATATGACCCACAGGTCGAGTCCCGTGACCGCCGGAGCATGTAGGAAGCAAGGAAAAGGATATAATAACTATGCACGACATACTTGCGCCGCATAGGGGGAGTATCACGTGCTGGTAATGTACGGGCTAGTCCTGGCCGCATGATGGGTTGCAGGAAGTCTGAGCAGACCCGCTACTATTGGGCCCGGCGCCCCAGCCATAGGAGTGCGGAGTTTACTACGCCGTGGCGGTGGGTAATAGGAGACCTTTGAGGATGTATATTAAGAAGAGATTCCCTGGCTAGGCCGGCTTTTACAGTAAGAGACCCGTAGAGGTCAAGACAGAACTTCAGATTAAGAGACAGAGACTTCAGATTAAGGGACATCGACATATGCTGCTAGAGGTTAAAAAAAAGGGGGTGGGGGGGGAGGGGGGTCGTGGCAATAATCGTATAGGGGTTCGAGATATTACATAAAGTAATGTTATATGGGAAACTATGCAAGGTCAGCATCTACGTATGATGTCGGCCCTGCCATGGGTCGAGTGGTTTCGGTGAATGTAGGATGCGTGATAGGCCGCATGAAATCCGGCTTTGCCTAAGGAGGAAGGTTGTCTGCATATGCTTCTACTTCCTACGGGGAAAGGTGGTAGGGATATATCCTATCAGCGATGTCTGGTCCCTCATGGTGGTAGCACTCAAGAGAGGTGTTATTGTCATGTCTTTGTCATTCGACGTATTGCGGTCAATCTCTACTTACTTGGCTAAGTATTGTGGTTTTGCTGTGCAGTTTGCAGTAGTTGACTTAATCCTGCAATCACTCCTAGTATGCCCAGTAGGGATTACGGAGGTTGGAATGCTTTCCTTGCCGCTTGTAAGATGGAGCCAGGAATTATATCACGGGGTAGGAAGACGTTGCAGCTTTCTCACTCTGACAGCTTATGTTTCCCGCCGGCCGGCTCCCCACTACCCCTTAACGATTCGGAAAGAGGGTGATGTGTCTAATGAGCGGCGATATCCCGTCGGTCCTTCTCCCTATCGACTCACATATTCCATTTGCCTATAAGGTAAGAGTTAAGCAAGGATATCGGTAGCCCCGACCGATAATGATCCAAATATGCCCCGTTGGCGACTCTGGCCAACATCCTCGGCGAGGGTACCTTCGGACTCGAATCCCACCCACAGCAGCGGCAGCGGCGGGGGAACAGCTACTGCACGAGAACGATATGCTCGCATCTAAGACAGACAAAAGACGGACTTTTTGCCATTGAGGGGAACCCTTCGCAGCAGAGAAGCTGGAAGGTCCGATCGAGCCGCCCACGAGACCGGAGTCTCTAGGCTCGCGCAGCAGCGTAACGTCCAGGAGAGCGAGAGAGGACAGGGTGACTGCCCATCTCCGCTCGCGACGTTCTCCCCGTGTAATTGCGTACGTGCTACTTTGGGCTAGAAAACAGGTTTCTATTCTCTCGCAGGTGAAAACTACCTATGTTATTGATCCTTCTCGCGTCCGTTATGGGTACTGGTGCATGGCAGCCGGCTGACGAACGAAACAGACGAGCTGGACCCTTCAACGGTGGCGCGAGAATAAGTTAATCGAATTGTCTATCCAACAACCAAGCACCCCTCGCTCTTCCGCTCTCCTCTCTCCATCGCTCAGTTGTGCTCGCACCTAATTCGTGATTTCTCAATTTTGAGTTATCCACGCGGCCGTCACCCCATCATCACAGAGCTAGGGGATATTCCCAAGCCAGCCTTCGATATTCTTCTACATGGCAATCACGATAGCCAACCCGTCCGCCTGGGAGCAGTATGTTTATACGGCGCGTAGGTTCAAACTCAAGTCTAAACTCTCCTCCTGTCGGCCGCATGAATGTACGGTGGACATATCGAGCCACTCATCTCGCGCGTTCCTACATTTATACTCCCCCCTTCCCGGCTTGTGCTACGTGACAGCCGGAGCATTGTCAACGGCCATTGAGCTTCCATGAGATATTTGGATTTCATAAGTCTGGCCGGATCGAATCAACCTGGCCAAGTCTGAGGCCTTAGGCTGATTAAACTGGTATAAATTGAACCGATTTAGTCCATATAATATGTTAGATACTAGAACTGAGGTAGGACACGCCCCTGGTGGAGCAAGGGTCAAGCGCTTTCCCGCCTACCAGTTCCTCGACCTAAGGACCATAAACCAAACAACATTCGCGGTATCCCGCACAGACCCGCGAGGAGGCCGTTAATCCTCCTCGTCGCCCTCGGCATCCTGGTCTTCGTCCTCCTCTGGACTCCGCTGGCGTGCCGGAGACCCGCCGTTGGCCGCCGCGTCTGCATCCGCGCTACCATCACGCTGCTGCTGCTGAGATTGGGATGGCTCATCTGTGGCGGCGGCCGCCGCCGCATCATCCTCGTCTTCCTCGGGGCCGTAGGGGCGCTCCTTGAAGCTCTCCATGACCTGCTTCAGCTGCTGGTCCGGCTCGCCCACCGTGACATCGAGCTGGTGCACGACCTGTTCCTCCACCTCGGCGATTCCTATCGTGCGGGCGATGTTCTTCGTGCGCTGGGGCCTGATGGTGGTCCGCTGCATGACGGGGTAGTAGTAGGCGGCCTTCTGGTCCATGGTGTCGTCGTCGTTGAAGGCGATAATGACTTCGTCGTCGTACTTGGTGTCGTGATTCAATTCTGTCTCTTGAGCCGTCTCGTACGCCCGAATCCGTGTGAATTGGAAGTTGGGTCGTCCGTTCCTATCCTTATGCGTATACAAACCATCATCGTCGTGGTCCGGATTGTCAACGTCAAACCGCTTCCGGAACTTGTCGGCCGTGTCGGCAGAATCATTTAGGTAGAAATCGTAGTTCATAGCTGGAGCGGGCTTGGGGATGTTCTGAGGGTCTCGTTCATGGGCTTGAAGCGCCAACTGGTATGCCTCCTCCTCGGCGTCGCTCTTCTCAATGGGTCTGAAAAGGCCGTGGAGAAGCCGAGTGTCATATGTCTTGGACGGCGGCACGGGGTTATTCGTAAACTTCACCGTGACATAGGCGCCTGAATCTGGGAATGCATCGAGGTCTGGTAGCAGAGGATAGACGTCGAGGAGCTTAGCATTTCGCTTGGATGGATGTTTGACACGATTTTTGTCCCTGAGATTTGCGGCAGCGATAGCAAAGCTCTGATCAATCTTCCGCTTCACGTAGGCGGGCGAATCCTTATCTGGCTCTGGCGAAGGCCGCTTAGGTGGTCTCCGCGGCCCCGTGTTGAGATTTCGCAGTGGACCAGCTTCCTGTCGCGCCTTGGATGTGACGGAGGAAATGTATTCTGTGCGACGGAGGAAAGAGACGGAAGGATCGGCGACCTTTGGCTTTCCAAGAGTGGACAGAGGTCTGAGAAGGGCACGGTCATGAGGATGAGGTGGTGCTGGTTGGGCAGGAGCTTGGATAGCTGTTTTCTCGGTCAACAAACCCATAGGCTCTACAGCTTTAGATGAAGTACTCACAGCTCTCATCACCATCAAAGATGCCCGGCATTCCTACGAGGTCCAATGGCATACCAAGTTCGGCATCGGCCTCTATGTTGAGCGGCTGCTCTCTTGCTAGCCTGGATGCAAAACTCGGAGCGGTATACTGGCCACTAGCGAGGCCGGTATTCGGAATGTCCAGCAGCTTCGGTGGATGAGGAGGCGGTGGAAGCGCATTGGAATAACGGATTCTAGCGATGAAGTCTTGGTGGATGGAACGATGCTCGCCATTACGCGAGGACGAGGAGGCCATCGCGACAGGCTGAGCTGTTCTGTTGTATGGAAAGAATGTGACGCGACGGAGACCTTGCGCGATGGCGAGTCAACGTTGAACAGGAGAGATCGGGAATGCAAAAAATGCGACCGAGAAACTTCTACAAATAGATAATTAAATAAGAAAGAAGGCTACTGCAAAACGTGCGCCTTGCAGTAGGCGGTTGTGCATGGGCGTGGGAGGGTGAATGCTAAGATGGGAAAGATGTGTGTAGATGGTGAAAGTAAAAAGTCGGAGGTGAGAGGAAACAAGGGACCGGACCACGCCCATTGGAATCAGCCACCTTCACCATCACCACCACCACCACCACTTAAAACTTGGTGATTTTATTGATGCATCACGAATGTTATCTAAAACCATCAAATATGCTGTTTCGGTTGATTAGTAACATTAAGTGCGTATTTTCTTCTTTCCTGTTTTCATTACAAGCCAGTGAGTGCCACCTGCTGGGAGCTTGATTTGTCTAACGTTAAGGTATTACCACATATTCTCTGAACCGGCTTTCGCCCTTCCCTGTATGAAGCCGTCGACGTCTCATACCAGAGTAGCACAGATAACAGCCCTGAGTCCTCTCACTTTGCAGCCCCGTAGTGCTACACATTAATCCACTCTATCATAGGTAGTTTTATACAATGCGCCCCAAATAACTTCCGTCGCCGCCTCGAATAGGCAGTGATCCCTTAATAGCGCCGCTATACCAGTGTACCCGCCACGCCTCCGCCCACGTATCTCGTACTTCATACATATAGGTAGGACATGTGGATAATTCTTTCGTGATGACGCGACTTCTGGGTAATTTGCTCGCATTCCGTCTTATTTTCCGTATCTGGCCTTGCCAAAGGAGAAAGGTACATATTTGTACTTGATCATGTGCTGGATCTGCTTGCGCACTGTAAATCCGTGTTAGCGTTTAACTAATTCGAGTTGAAAGTCTTCATATTGGGTGCCTTACTGGTGAGAACGAAGAGGATGATCCAGTACATAACCAGAACGGGCCAGAAGACCGGCACGTTGAACACCTCGAACCAAGTGCAGAGGAACGCGATACCGATGGCCCGAGTCGCTCCGTGCCAAAACTTGAATTCAGGAAGACGTCGGATGAAAGGGCGAAACTCCTCGTCCTGCTTGGTCGGCAGGCCACCTGCAGATCCATCCTCCATCTCGCTGTCTATCGCATCGTTGGAGGGGTCGAACTTGGGCGACAGGAAGGCGAGGAACATGTTGAGCAGGTAGATACCGAGAGCATATGCCACTGTTCAACATTAGGGGCCGAAGCGCAAAGGGCGAGCCGACCTCACGGGCACTTACCGATATACCAGCCTTGCGCTAGCAGGATGCGGAGGAAGAAGATAAGCAGAAATGCGCTGGTCCCAATCCATCGGTACGTAACGTATGGCGTCGCTTGATCTAGTAACGCTTGATACCGCTGCAGATTTATCATTAATATCGTGAGCCTGACTTGTCGTGACAGATTGCGCAGAGGCCAACTTACTCTCTGAAACTTGGAAGTCTGGGCCTGCACAGCGGCGAAGGGGGTCTGATCCGTCTCAACGTTCTCCATCGTGGGGAAAGGGGATCCGAGCGAAGCAGATGCGAATGAATTTGGGTGGACAGCAACGTTTACACCTTCCTGTGGAAGAATAAGTGCCGGTTTTCTTGATCGACAGTAGCGGTACGTGGGAGGTTATGGTGAATGTCAGGAGAATGGCAGACTCGCGACTTTTGGGATGGATATTGCAGATCACTCAATTGGGAAACCTGGCCAGCCCTTGCCTACGAATTGGTTGATTCATTGTCAAGCCACACTCACTTGCCACCACTAGTCTTGCTAGTCTAACGGGCCACGCACGCCTCCTTGGCCCTTTTGTGCAGATAGCGTAGATAGCACTTTATGTGATTTATTCATTCCTTTGGACCGGCAAGATTATGTAATCTTTACCGAAAGCTGTCCGGTAGCTCTGATGTGGATACGGACATCATCATCCTCGGCCAGCAGCGGCCCATCACCTCCCCCGAGCTTTCCAGCATTCCGGGCTTCAACTGTTCCGTAATTCTGACACTGGTTCTTTTCCAGCTTCTTTTCCCGTATTGGCCGTTGGTAGCTGAAACAGTGCTGAATTTCAACTGACTAGTGCAAGTTGCTCGTCCTGTTGTATTCCCTTAATTCAATCAGTTTCCCGTTGCTACTGCTGGGAGCCAACTAATAAGCTGGATTGATCAGAGTGAGCTGAGCCAAACTAGCAGCCTAGCAACATGAATGCATTGCGAAACCTGCGGCCACTGGCCTCGCGCATTCAACCATGCACACTCCCTCGAATCTCTCGGCCTCTTTCTGCTACAGCACACAAGTCTTATGAGTTTATCCAGACCTCAAAACCCAAGCCGGGGGTGGGGCAAGGTAAGAAGAGTCTCTCCCGCTATTGGTACTGGCCAGCTTACAGAGCTCCATGCAGTGACGTTAAACCGCCCGAAGGCCTTGAACGCGTTAAGCACGCCCCTCATTACTGAGCTGAACCAGGCACTCCTTGAGTTCAACTCGTCAGATAGCGTTTCTGTCATCCTCTTGACTGGGTCTCAGAAGGCATTCGCCGCCGGTGCAGATATCAAGGAGATGGCACCCCTTACTTTCTCCAAGGCCTACACCCAGAGCTTCATCGAGTCGTGGTCTCAACTCACGACCCAAGTCAAGAAGCCGATTATTGCTGCCGTCTCCGGCCATGCTTTGGGTGGTGGTTGCGAGCTTGCCATGATGGCGGATATTCTCTACTGTACCGAGTCGGCCAACTTCGGACAACCCGAGATCAAGCTAGGCACTATTCCAGGCGCCGGCGGGAGTCAGAGATTGACCCGGGCAATTGGAAAGTCGAGGGCCATGGAGCTAATCCTGACCGGCAAGTCGTTCACTGGTGCTGAGGCGGCGCAATGGGGACTAGCTGCGAAGGCATTCCCAAGTTACGAGGCCCTCATGGAGGGGGCTCTGAAGACCGCCGAGACGATTGCAAGCTATTCCAAGGTAGCTATTATCGGAGCGAAGGAAGTGGTGAACAAGAGCCAGGACCTGCCTTTGAGAGATGGCGTCGAATATGAGAGGAGAGTATTCCATGGTATCTTCGGAAGCCAGGACCAGAAAATCGGGATGAAGGCATTTGCAGAGAAGCAGAAGCCCGAGTGGACGCATGAATAAGTGTTCGTCTACCTTCTCAGTAATAATGAAGCTCGGGATGCATGTGGAATCCTCACTTGCGAATATTTGCGAAGTCGCTCAAGGAGTCCTGCCTATCAACACGGGTTACTAATGTTTAACAATTGAGCTTTCTGTGTTCCTGGCGGTTAGCAATCGGCTGACAATCTGAGGCCATCATCCGCCATACCGGCCAAAATAGTGCTAGCTAATCCCTGCACTGCGGGGCAATAGGTAAGGTGCGCAACAGAAGGACAAAAAGAACACTCATCATGGTGCTGACCTGCCCCACGGAGTGTGAGTGCTTCGAAAAATACTTACCGTAGTGGAACTCGGGCTATCGGCGTCTCGTGGTTTCTCTATATCAAATTACTCGCTCAAAAATCAAAACAGATGCGAGATCTACCAACAACACAGGGCTTTGTTACTACCGTATTAAACGAGCTTCCAACTGCCAATAATGTAACTTTGCTTTTGCAGGTCATTAGTGACGTGCTCGTACACTTCCTGAAAGTTCCCCGGTCTCAGACGTTGGCGCATTTAACTGCGGTCTCGCCGGCTTACTAGAGAGTATCAAATACAACTTGCCTCCAGTCTTGGGATTGGCATCATGCAAGTGAATCTACTTAGCCGCATCCGTCACGAGGATCGAGGCTTGCATATTGCATTCGTATTAGCACTCGACGATTCTTCTTCTACTACTACCTAATCATTTTGCCTTCCCCGCTGCAAGCTATCAAAACCTATCTTACATAGATAGTCCCCCATCATCAAGCGGGTGCGACGAGGACTCATGCGCCCTTGAAATACGGATTTATTATTGAAGTCGCTATGGCGGGCTCTCCCAGGCCGGGAGTTGATTTGGAGAAGGAGTTAACCTGTTCAGTAAGAGCGGCTCATATATATCTCGATCGATGCTATTTATATCTGAATAGTAAGCTAAACTGGGAAAAAAGATCTGCACCGAAGTCTTGTTCGATCCTTTAACGCTTCTCGACTGCCTGCACACCTTTTGCGGTTCATGCCTGGCGGACTGGTTTCGCTGGCAATTAACAGCGGCAGAGAACTCGCCGAATCCTCCAAGCCCCGGCTCGAATATATTCACCTGCCCGTCATGTCGCGCGCACGTTCGAGGCACGCGGCACAACGCCACGGTCGCTACTCTACTCGAGATGTTCCTGGCTGCGAATCCGGACAAGATGAAACCGGCGGAAGAGAAGGAAGATATGCGCGCGAAGTATAAGCCGGGCGACAATGTGCTGCCAAAAGTGAGGATCGAAGAGAAGTCGCCTGAGGAGAGAAGAATCGAGGAGATGGAGAGGAGAATGCTGGAGCAGGCGCGGGAAATGAGCCTGCGAGATGTGGGCGTGGAATCCTCCTTGGAATCCGGGAGGGTGCGGCGACACCACGACCACAGCAACTCCGAGGATGCGCGGAGCAGGTCGGATAGGGAGAGTAGCCGAGATACGCGGCACCGAGATCGCCGGGACCGGAGTCGGAGGAGGGACGACCGAAGACGGCGGGCCGAAGTGGACGGGCCACTGCAGCCCGATCTGTCCTCAGACGAGCGGCGCCGGCAGCGCGGTGCATCACAAAACCAGTCGCGTGACTCATCCCGAGCCAGGAGGAGACACGTAGAGCACCAGGCGTCGATAAGATCGTTGATTAGCGCTTCCGATGTTGATTCACTAGACCTAGAGAGAGAAATTGAGGATTTCGCACGTCATATCCAAGAAGAAGGGCTCCTCGACGGTTTAGATTTGGATAACATCGATGAGCTTTCACGAAACGACGAACTCAGCCGGAAGATCACGGAAGCGTACCGGAGAAGACAAAGAGAAAGAGCCCGCCAAGAACAACCCAGAAGGAGCAACATTGGTGTAGCTTCCCGGCAATCTGAGTCTGCCCACTCCGCTTCGCGGCCCTCTTTGATAGACGCCACGCATTCTGGTAACAGACAGAGGTCAAGTTCGGCGAACACGGGGCCCCCGAGTTCTACTACTCAACGGGAGAGTCGCAGTCGTCCCCCTGTCACGGCAGCTCACCTTGAAGTGCGCAACAACCCGGAGCGAAGATACCGCAGGAGAACGTCAAGTGGCGGCAGGAGCGCTACGGATCCAATAGTGCCGAGTGTGGCGGAAACCCGTCCGGCGGCGCGGTCGCAGACGGACCTTACTTTGCCCTCCCAGAGTAACGAATCCACGCCGCATCGACCATGGATGGCCGAGTTCAGAAGCTCCAGCACGCCGACGGCGAATTCACCTACACAACCTCCGGGCGACAACTCGGGTGACCGAGGCTTACCTTTCAGTGCGAGGGCCACCGCAGCCCAGAATTTAACTACATCTCCTACAGATTCCCCGGTTGAAACCACAAGCCACAATCATGCAAAACGAACGCGGCGGCCGTCAGATCTGGTGGCCCCGCAACCCCCTCTGCCTAGTCTTGGTCTCGTACCTGCATCACCGACAACGCACCATCGCCGAAATAGATCACAGTTCTACCAAGAGCCGTCGATTTCATGCTCGCGGTGTGGTCGCGCGCACATCGAATACGAACTACACTACAACTGTTCACAATGTCGCGACGGCAACTGGAACCTCTGTCTGGGTTGCTATCGCGCCGGTAAAGGCTGCTTCCACTGGTTCGGCTTCGGACACGCGGCGTGGAAGAAGTGGGAAAGGGCGCGGGCTGCCGGGAACGACAACCTCGAGGCGCCGCACATGCTGACGTCTAACCGCTACAATCCACCGAAGTATGTCCCTGGCGGCGCCGAGGGCCGGCGCACCATGACGACGGACGACCCCGCGCGGCGTCTGGAGAGCGGGGCCTTCTGCTCCCGGTGCTTCGCGTGGGCCAACGAGTGCTTCTGGCGCTGCGAGGTCTGCAACGAGGGCGACTGGGGCTTCTGCAACAAGTGCGTCAACCAGGGCCACTGCTGCACGCACCCGCTGCTCCCGCTCGCGTACGTGCCGCCGCCGCAGCAGCAGCAAGCGAGCAGTAGCCCCGACAACACGCCGCCCGGCAGCCCCCCGCGATCTCCCGGGAGGCCGCCGCCCTCGGCGACGCTGCTCACGGGCCCAAACGCTCCCGCCGGCATCGGCAACTTCAAGCCCCTGACCTTCACGACGACGTGCGACGTCTGCCGCGGGGCCATCCCGCCCGCCCAGCACCGGTACCACTGCTTCGCGTGCGTCAGCCACGTCGTGCCGGACACCCTGCCTGGCGACTACGACATCTGCACCGGCTGCTACGCCGGGCTCGTCAGCGAAGGCCGCGTCGCCCGCGAGAACGGCGCCGCCGGCTGGAGGCGCTGCCCCCGCGGCCACCGCATGGCCGTCGTCGGCTTCGAGGAGGGCCGCGACGGCCGGCAGCGGCGCCACGTCGTCCGTGACGTCGTCGGCGGCGTGGGTCTGCGCACGGAACCGTACGAGATCCTCTCTGGCGACGATAACGACGGTACAGACGACGACGAAGACGGCCGTCCGACGACAAAGCTGGAGAAGTGGTCGTGGCATCAAGGCCCCGACGGCGCTCGGCTCGAGCGCCTCGTCGCCGTCGACGTCGCAGCCCCGGCCCCGGCCCAGCTACGGCTGCGCAGCGCCGGCAACGCCACCGCCACGGACGAGCTGTTTCCGCCGGAGGGCGGCGCCGGCATGCGGGCCGTCGCCACCTGGTCGTGGTACCCGCAGCCGGGCGCCGACGACGAGCTGGCGTTCCCGCGTGGCGCCGAGATCCGCGAGGTCGAGGACGTCAACGGCGACTGGTTCCACGGCAGCTATATGGGCGCCATGGGCTTGTTCCCTTCGCCTTACGTGAGGGTTCTCGAGTGGTGAGGTATGAGATCCGGGAGGGGTTACGGAGCAAAGGCTTCATGAGTGATGTAGCTAAACTATTTCTTTGGTTTTTCTTTTTTTTTTCTTGGATGCTGTGTCCGTGCGGCATGTTTAGCGGGGGTTGGTTGACTGGCTTCGTGTTGGCGATGGATGATGGGATGATACCTCCTCAGCGGGCTTGGGTAGACTGTCTGATGACTTTGATGGGGCGATGATGTGGTAGTGCTATCTACCTAGATTTGATAAATGGCCGTTATGATGTTACTATGCGTGTAGAACTCCACGTGCCTCGTAGCGACTAATTGTTCTAGGTTGTTTTACAGGAGAAACAAACACGAAGGGCCATTATGTAAGCCATAACCCAACACCTTTTGCTCTTGGCGTTCTATACATTGCCGAAAACTCACTTCCTTGCTAGGTACCTACTAACATCTCCTCTAATGATGGTCCTTTTTATATGATAATAAATGTAGGTCGGTGACTTAAGTGTCCCGGGCACTTTAGTTGCTGCGAGATGTGGTGACCTTAGCAATATCCACGATAAACCATACGGGTTTCACTTCGTTTCTTCTTTGCGATCTTAGGCCCGGTAGCCTCTCGACAGTTGTTTCAGTATAAAGTTCTTTTATACTCTCCTATGCCAAACAGGTTCCACTCGACGGGGGCGCTTACATATGTACGAAGCAACAGATTCACTTTGAGCAATGGCGGTGGGTTCACCGCGCATAACGGGAAAGATATACAGGCATATATGCAGTAAGACGAAGTCGAATGAATCCCCTAGGTACGTACAAGGGAGTTCCAGGTCCAAGGACCAGAACAAGTCTCCCTGGCGGGCGACCTAGAATCGATTGAGCAATATATAACAGATGACTCCTAGTTACAGGATATCGCCGTCTTCCGTGTGCGATCTTGGCACGCATGCGCGGCTTTCTGGCCTCGCTGTTATTCATTGGAAAAGCCGAGGCAGTATTTCACGTTATCTAATAGAGACAAGCAAAGGATGCGGGCAAATCGGGTTGGGGGCCCCATGATCGACCATATGCTCCCCTTGCGGGATTGACCCGCCCTCAGCTGGATACCGGTTACCTCTGAATCCAGAGTCACGCCACTCCTACCACTCAAGTCAACTAGATCTCGTGATATAATCTGTAACTTTCACTTTGGGCTTGAGCTGGTCATCGGGTGATGTGCTATGTTATGTTCTCTGTGATGCTGCTGCCAAAGTCTCCTGCTCGGGGCGTGGGAGTGTGTCTGTTCCCTGGAATCAGCCTTGGTCCCTTGTATGGCCCAGGATTACAATGTGAGCGAACGTGTTCTTCTTTTTGCCAGGCTCGCTAATGGCAAATTGTCCTGGATCAGTTCCGGCAGCTTGAGCGCAATATTCTGCTGCGTTATTTAATGGCCGCCTTACTGGCCACTTCTAGACGATTCAAGACTTACCAACTCCGGGAGCCGCTACAAGGTGACGGCGACCCATATTGGACGTATGTAGAATTCTAACAGGAAGCGACACACCCCGGCGGTAAATCGGTGGAATAATATGCTTTAAACTTAGCTAGTGGTACGGCAATACAGTCTTCATAACTGGGCCCCGGTGGAGGTAAACGATGAATTCAGAGGATCTGAGTGACAACTCGGATCACTAAACCAACAATAAACGATGAGCTTATGTTCCGAGAGACAATGTCCATCATTTGACAAGAGTTACAAAGAGAAGTTGGATCCGTCGGCTTCGAATAGGGACGCTAGACAATAGTTGAATACAGAACCGCGCTGACCACAACTAACAAAGAAGTAGGCTATAGCAACAGCTCGCATGGTTAGGTGGCGCCAGCTTTCCACTAGGGGATAAATACTTAAGGGGAAAAGGAAGTCGCCAACCAGCATTACAAGATTGAGACTTAATTGGTCGAAAGGCGACATGGCACCTAGGTACGGGGACCAGAAATCTTCGCCGGAGGATCGCGCATAACCCGCTTACTATGTTGCATCGTGTGGGAGATGTACAATGGATCTTCATGAGTACAAGAAAGGCCGAGATGTTATGCAAGGCAAGGAATATCACATGCCCTATTACCTTCTGCTGCCCACACCCACACACCTGCAACTATAGCCGAAGACATCGAGAGCTGCTGCCAAAAGTAAGCACACCTACGAGGACGGTCAGACAAGACTCCGATGGATCCGCGGCGGCATATAGGTCAACGAGAGGCCCCGAGTTACAGGACTTCGCGCTTTTCCGCCCAAAGTTTTTCAATATGTTTCAAATGTATGAGGCACAGAGACGCACGTAGATCAGGGAAAGCGAGCGGGCTCGGTAAGGAGACTTGTCAGTTTCCTTCGTGAGCTCTTATCGGGCGTGCAAGACGTGAATTGGCCGTTCGAAACCTCCCTCCACTACGGCGGCTTGCCGGGATTAAGAATGAAGGTTCCCCGGTCACAAGAACAACCGTTCGGGTGGAAGGCTGGATACGGCTGCTGTGTGGGACGATTGAAAGCCATTACCCTCACCCACCCAACACAACTTCATGTTGATGAAGACATCCGACGAACTGTCCCCAGATCATATTCATGTCGTAGATGCAGACGAGGGGTGCAATATCTTGTTTACCACTTTCGAGGTGTCGGGGTGTAGGATGTCGATGCCCAAACTGGGCTGGATGGACATCAAGGTTCGCAGAAAAGAATGGCCATCAAGGTGCTCGGTAAATTACGCATAGAAGACTGGACCAAGAAGAACAAATCAAATGCCGCATCGTGGCATCTCGAAATCTATTCTCGTTGTTTTTCGCGAGATATCAAGTGTCGCTCGGTATCTTGATATAAACTTTCGACTGCCTCCCAAATCTTATTTCTTCTTCTCCTTCCCACCTGGTGCTTTGCAGTCCAACTCCCATCGGCTGTACCCAGATATCATCAGTAGCCCCATCAGCATGGCTTATAATCTGGTTATTCTTCGTTTCTTTGAGTCGAGATGATATGGTCCCCCATAATGCCCGAGTTGGCTTGATCCAAGATGTTTTCTTGCTAAGTTGAGATATCGATTCTTGAGGCGACATTTCCAGACAACAGGGAGATATCTCCAGATAGGGGCCTATGTCTCGGAGTCCGTGACCTTCCGGAAGGGGCCAACCCGCCGAAGTCCGAACTTGAAGCAGAGCCTTCAACGCTTACAGCTTTTGAATCCAAGTACGCCCAAGGCTCCCAACTCTCCAAGTCTTGCATGCATTTCATCCCTGGTCACGCGCTGGCCTACTACCAGAGCTAGTACCGAGCTAACCGTTCATGATCCCCCCACACAGACTTGGCCAAGTCGCTACTTGCATATGAAGTCCTATGCTAGCTCCGATCTGGGCCACTCATCCCGCTGCCTTACGCACCCCTCCCACGCGATATTCTCGAACGAAGCTGCCGATAGCCCGCCCTCTCAGCCCTTTCACGTGGGATCAGATATCACCTTCCCTCCCCATCGATACACTACCTCGGTTGATTCGGCGACCTCATCCCTCCCTTACCTGACCAACATGTCTTGGGGTCCGAAACCTACATACGATTTCACCCGTTTCCAATAGCTAGACGGGCATAGCGTACGCCACATGGCACGGCTTCCATCTCATGACAACTGCTCACCACTAATGTTCTTATTATATCGGGAAATGCTCTGCCTCCCCACATAAATGTGTCTAAGCGGGATTGGTCACCCTTGCCTTAATAGGTTCAGCTGGTTGGGTCTGACAATGTGATCAAGATGTGAGAGCGGGGGTCTCGAGTCACCACCCACTTCAGCTACGTTATCCATCGCGATTTGTGGTGGCTTTCGGTTGGTAATGCTGTTTGGTCATGGTGGAAGCGTGGGATGTCGCGAGGGGGCTCGCGTACCAGCCTCCGCGGGAGTTATGTGACAGGAAGTCTATAAATACTCGCCGAATATCTCTCTGGATGGAGGTTTGAAAAGATTCTAAACGCTCAACAAGCTCAGCATCGAATCTGCAAATTACACAAGCTCAGCATCTTCACCAATTCTAATCACTTCACAGCAATAACCATCAACATGCCTGACTGGTAAGGAGTGCCTCCTTTTCAGATTTCGCGGCTTGGCCATCACCACTTCCCGAACACCTTTTGTTCCCACTCTTTCGGGCTGCTTTCTGCCCAATCGCTAACAGCTCATTCATAGCACTTGCAACACCTGCTCTTGCACCGGCTCTTGCGACGGCTGCTCTTGCTCTACTTGCGGTGTGAGTCTCTCCTCGTAGCCACAGGCTGCCACCACTTCAACTTCAAAGCTGATGCTTACACGTGTCCCAACAATAGCACTAAAGCGCCGTACCGCTCATTGGCCCTGGCTTAGCAATTCGCCTCGCAAATGGTATGATGTCGCGGGCCCTCGGGCATTGAAGATAGATGGGCTCTCAATTGCCATTTCCAGCCGCCTCTTCGGTCACGCTCAATGACGACGGTTAGCGAGGAAGTAGGGTCGTGTTAGTATTTGCGGTTGGATCTGGTACCCCTGATCTATAGCCAGTCACTCCTTTACTAGGGCTACGGTAGTAAGAGTGCGGGCAATAACACATTCATTTTTATATTATATACCTCATTGCGCTGAAATGTGCTCTTGAAAGGACTCTCCCTCGACATTCTGGGATATTGGAACTCAACATCCAATTTCCCGCACCTTAGAACGTGGCGTGGAACCCCCTACTACTGTCTCCCGTATGGTTCTAATTGGATTTACTGTTGTGTGTCTCATACCTGTTCTTGCTTCTTTTCCAAGCCTAGCCAATCAGCATCGGTTCTATGGTTATCAACCACCTCATCAGAGGTTCCGAAGCTATTCTATGTCTTCTAACTTGCCTAGCCGATCGGGCTAAAGCGCCTTTCCCAGCTACCGAGCCACGTGCGAGGACCGTAGCCAACTGTCTCCATAGCCTCATCCAATCAGAGATCCATTCTAGCCCGGTATCCAGTCTGCATGGTACAACGAACTAATCCGCAGACGAGATAAGTGAGAGGCAAAGTCTCTCTTATTTTGTCGATTTCCGCAGAAGTTAGCAGTAGGTTTGCAGGCCCGATGTTGGCGGCCAGCGGGGCGGGAAGGAGTTTTTCGCCGGCGTCGTTCCGGAGAACACGGTGCTCTGCGAGCGACATGGCCGGAGTTTCTTACGTACTAGGATCGGGGGTCGAAGCAACTCAACCGATCTCCACCGGCTGCGCAACGAATTGCTCAACCGCCAAGCCCAATCCACCCATGTGGCCTTAGATTTTGTGGCCGTCCATTCCACTGAAGCTATCGTGGGTTGCCATTAGGTCCATATTAAGTGGATTGTGGCGTTGCATACAGAACAGTGTGGCTAGGGGTCGAAATATGTGGCTTGGGCTTCGGCGCGGTCGGTCCAGTAGGGGGAAAATCTCGGCACGGAGTTACTTAATTTGTATGCAAATATTAGGAAACGTATGTACCTTCCGGCGTCCATAACATCCACCAGGTGGCCATCCATATCGATAAATCACCGAATCAATCCATATATTTCGGTATGCCGGTGGATGGAGGTCAGCCCCACTCCCCTTGTGTGACTGGTGGAGCGGGTTTTACGTTGCTTCGACCTCTGAAGTCCGGGGTCTTAGCGGCGAGTCACGGGAAAGGGGGTGCCTCTGCTACTTAGATGCAGTTCGGTTAACTTCAGCATGAGCTGCTGATGCTGAAGTTAACCGAACTGCATCTTTGCTGAATGCACGGACATAAGTTTCAGCAACGAAAACGGTACTGAAGGATTATAGGTCGATGGTTGATTTGTTTTGATTCGTCGAAATTTCCGACATTTGTACAAAAAAGTCAATCAGCAAGCCATGCTGAAGTTAACCGAACTGCTCCTTAGGCAGGAGAGTATGCGAGATGCGAGATAATAATGTCACGAAGATATTCTACTGATTTTACTCGTCTTCCGCCGTACTCGTTCGCCTCTCCCCTTTACTTGCTCCACGTTGTCGGGGGGTCTGAGTGATGGGGTAAGTAAGTGAGAAATATGGGGTTCGGGGGACAGGGTGGAGAGAGCATCCATCCTACACTAGTTATATATAACTGAAGTCTTGACATTGCGTTTGGTCGGGGTTGGGTGACATTGACTCCTACCATTACTGCATTGTCTGTCTGATCACATGCATGGCCAAGTGCAACGTTACAGGGATGAGAACACGGTTACAGTAGGTGTCGGGGAGCTTGAAATGAAAAAGCTTGGATCTCCCTCGACGTTCTCAGCCTTAACACCGTGGTTCACTAACTGTGCGAGTTCAGGCACCGTTTCATCTGTCAGAGGGATCAAACGAGTCAGGTTTGAGAGAATTATTTCTGGGGATAATTAAAGTATTAATGCAGCAGAGCTACTTAAATACTAACATCTGCATCGCATATCTCTTCCCGTTGTCTCGTCCATAAGCCGCTGCGGTACATATTTCAACGGGTACATGTAGATAACGCATCCGGGGTCCGAAGTGGTTATGGTAAGACGACGAAGTGTTGCTTACGTGATCACTAATCCATAGGATCGTTTCGGGTTTCAGCCTCGTAGAGTTGCGCTCACAAGAACAGCGGGTCCTTGGGGGCGCCGTGGTCTCATTGGGTACCTTGCCTCGTCCATGCAGGAGTAAGGTCTCATCCAAAATATTTCCTCCATGTCACCCTGACGGAGGGAACACTGTAAAAATAGCATACTCCTTAAATGTAACTAACATGTTTTTGAGATATCCTGTAAGAATCGTTTATAAGGCTAGAACCGTGTGAGGACGAAGCCAATATGTATAAACATTCCACTCTGGAGAACAATGTTCCAAGTGTAAGTTTTGGACCGTTAGATCATTAATACCAGCTATTGAAGATGGTACATCCTCATCAATATCCACACACCTGCTTAAGTCAGACACCACATGGCGAGCGTGTTTCGAACATATCCTTGCACTATTCCGGCTGCTTGAGGTACTCAGAGCGGATTGCATATCTTAAAAGCCTCCCCGAAGAATTCCAGGCGCAGCTTCACCGGGAGGCGCAACGTACCAGGCGGCTCAGGTCGAGGCTCGAATGCTTGCCGAGCAGTCATGCAGCTGCAGCACGCCTTCGAGATTTCCAGTTTTGCATGGAGAGCTATCGAGAAAGCAAAGGGTTGCCGGCACATCCGAGACGATCTCCTGGTACCAAGTATCAGGGAGCTGTAGATGAAGACGTTGACTCCTGCATCAGAGCTCCCGTGGTGTTCTTTCGAGACGGTCGACCGATTACCATGCCTGGTGTGGGCGGGGCATTTCCGAACCAGAAGGTTTCTGTGCAAACCCTCCTGATCAAGGATGAAGACTCAAACCCCCTAATGTGGAATTTCGGAGACGACACTATTCGATACGTCCATCTGCCTGCAAACAATATGGCATGGGTGGAAGAAGCCATAGCTCGGTATTACCACGAAGACCGCCCGGAGAAGGACGATCTGTACATAAGCAGCAAGCTTCGACGAAGTGAAACTAAGACGGATATGGTTCTTGGGTCTGAATACTGGCAGAGCCAGCGGATGTTCGACGACAATACACAGGTACATGCCCGACATATGAGGCCGTTCTGCGACACTATCATAACGGATGACATGCCCTCCGACAACCACCCCAAGAATGTGGTCTTGTTCATGCCATACCTGCATTGGGAGACGGATAGGGGGAGGATGCTCTCAGCTACTAAGATCAAGCAGATCAGCCAAGAGAGGGGACATATAGCGACCACTGTGGATTGTGCGATGGCTGCTCATCAGCAGGGCCAGCACCCAGCTGCAGCGCCGCAAGCCCATAATGATCATAAGGTAGATGATGCGCCAACTAGGCGGGAACTTGGTGGATTGGCTCAGAGGAGAAAGTTAATCGGCTACGTTCTTCGCACCGCTGCCGCCCTCCTTGAGGCTATGGACTTCGACACAGAAGAAAGACTCATTACGAAATATCTGAACGAGCGCTCCCCTTTGCACCCGCGCCGGACGTTGGACCAGTCATACTATGGTGCGCTCAAGAGCACGGGGACCAGAGACAGAGATCAAGTTGTGTATCGCGCCACAAAGCCAACATCGCATGACTGCGCTGAGAACTTAGAGGGCGAGTATGGAAAGTGCCGCATGTGCCAGGATGACAGCAAGAAGGTCCCTCGTCTCATCATGGTAGATCAGCTGTGGCTTTGGATTCTGGACGAAAGTGAGGCTTTGACTAATAATGTCTAACGGTGCAGCACTGCTCACGCGCGTCTAGGAACCATCATATCCTGCTTTCCTCGTCGCTGGGGGAAGTTGCGGCCGGACCCGTCTGCAATCCATAAGGCGATTCGAATGCGCCTGAGACAGGTCCGAAAAGACGAGATAAGATCCGCCTTCGACCTCGCGCTTATCATCATCGACCAGTGCTCGCGGGCTATGTTCGAAAGGCCTCTATTTGGCGAACTGCGACCGAACATGACAGCAATGTTCGCAGAGGCGATCCGGGGCGTTGTACGTACCGAGTACTATTAGGTACCGGCTGCATATCTACCAATTGGCTAACGGCTCTCTAGACTTACAAGCAGACCGCGGCGTTCGACCAGTTCCTCATATACAGCCACCTGGCGTCACGTGGGCAAGGACGACCGAGCACGTTCGGGCGGCGCCGCTGGGACGCCGCGGTTACGCACAACACGCTTCTGACCATCAACCCCGAGGGCGATCTGCTGAAGGAGGCAAAGGACATAATAGACGAGATCCACATCATCCTGAAGATTCAGAGCCAGCAGCAGATAGTGATGAAGGCGTTTGTCAAGCACGTCGAACAGATACTTCTGCGGCGGTGCCGGGAAAGCTCTAAGAATAGGACACCTAATGACGTCGCCGAAACGCCAGATGACCCTGAAGAAGACTCAGCGCAACAGACACTACGTCGCGCCCATGATTTGTTAAACGACGTCGAAGACCGAACGAAAGAGCTCGTGGGCCTCTTGGATGATGCGAAGACTACATCTAATGCTCTCAAGGACCTCCTGACCTTAAAGCAGCAGCAAGCGGGCGTCATCGAAGCTCGGGAAGCTGTGAAGATCGCCTCGGAGACGAAGAAGCAGGGACAGTATATCGTTATGTTCACCGGCATAACCATAATCTTCGTGAGTGAGAGCGCCGCATCGTTGGTCTAAAACATCGGAAGGCTGTTGTCTGACTAATGTTTGTTCAGCTACCTCTCACATTCGCGACGTCACTCTTCGGCATGAATGCCCTCGAGATCAATGACGGAAAGCTCACGCTGTCCCAGGAACTAAAATACATGCGTCAGTATTCTCCATCGGAGGAGACATGATTTGGAAATCAGACGGGCTAACCCCTGGGTATCAGTTCCGATCTCTCTGGGAATCATCTTCATCTCCTTTATTTTGGCATTCAGCCGCAGCCCCGCCATTGTGAAACTCCTCTTTAGAGCCTCGTCACTCGCCTACAACACGATAATCACCTGGCTGGCCATCAAAACGGGCTTCTACGTGTACGAGTACAGGGCTCGCGTCACGGCGAACACGCTCCGCGACAGGGAGTTAGGGACCACCGGGGCTATGAAGGCCGATTACTTGAGCCGAAAAGCGAAGAGCAGGGCGTTAAGGAGGATAGCGACGCTGCCCGGATGCGACGAGCCTGACCTTGCAGCTCCTGCTGTGAGGAACCTCCCTACGAGGAGCTTCAGTGGTATGACCCTCACCAGTGTACATCTCGTAGGTCGCTCAAGGGAGATTAATTACGGATCCGATGATGTCGAATCGGGCGCTAGTACAATCACGGACGCTCATCTTCGGAGGCTTCCAAATGCGTAGGTGTATGGTGCGACTTCACAGCACTTGGTTGATTATGGTAATGTAATGCAATGTAATGTAATGTAATTCTAGCTAGTGTTACTGTAAGAAAGGACCAAGACTGAGTTTGACCCCTCAGGAACCCGGCAACTACATCATGTTTTAGATAGAATGATGCGAGGCAATCGTTGAGGTTCGCTTCATCTCGGCCACAGTTAGAACCCGAACATATTCTCGTCCTTACGATAGCCCCAATCCGCAGATACCAGTCAGTAACGCTTCCGCAGTCCGATCCGATATGCCAAACCTTTGAGTGCCGGGAGCGCAGCTTTCTGAATCATAACGGGCGGGCCGCAGAGGAACACGACCGACCTCTCGTTGGGCTCAAAGAGGCTTTTCTTGGGGATCTCCTAGTTGACGTGTCCCTTAAACCCTTCCCAGCTATCGCCGGGGTGGCTCAGATCATGAGTCACGCTGAGCTGACCCCTGGACTTGGTTTGGAACTTGTCGACATCTACGCGAAGGAGGATATCCTTCTCGCTCTTGTTCGCGTCCACGACTCTTAGCCTAGTGCCGTCGTTCTCGGGCATCAGTATTCGAGCGATCAAAGCGTAGCCTGGCGTGATCCCGGACCCGCCAAAGACGAGCGAGACTCGGTCGAAGTGTCACTTCTGGCCTTCAATCATGAAGTTGCCCTTTCCATTGTAGAGGATCTCGCCTGTTGGGCCTGGCAGCTCCACTTGCTCGCCAATAGGCAGGAAGTCGAGGATGTTTGACATAGCACCTCCGGGCTGCTTATCGCCGGGGAAATACGTCTCGATGGTTAAGTCAAAAGTCCCATCCCCGTCGCGCACACCTCGCCCGTGACAACTGTCGTGGCCTGTGCTGGATCTATCTTCGAGATTTTCAGACGCATCCCCTTGCACCGGGAGTATTGGTCTTGTGGGGGTATAACTACGAATGAGCATGCGATCCTTTCATGTGGAAACCCAGTTGGACATGTTGGCAAGTTCCCAGGCCGAGCACTGCTTTACCATCAGGGAGACTGAAGGTGTAAGCCCGGGCGTCTTCCGAGATCTTGCTGCGGTCGATGAGCGTTACTGGCATCCATCTGTGCTTCTGTAGAACAAGTTAACCGCCCTTATCTTCAGCCGATAATTTCTCTTTGGCCGATTGTTCTGCCAACTTCTTGAGGAAATTGGCAGCATTTTCTGTCAAAACCCCGATCGCACATTGTAGAGCTAGGAAAGGACATGTGTGCTCTCGATGTGTTTCCCAGAATTATGCCTGCCTTTCAGCTTTTAGTATATATAGCCATCGTGGATAGAGCCGAACTCATCCGTTGTCTCTTGATGAACAGACTTGCGTGAGACAACACTGCGGCTTTTCCACCACGGTGCCAGTCTAAGACGCTGGTGGCATCGTAGGTTTTACCATCCGCAAAAGCCCAACAATCCTGCTTACTATCGTGTTTCTTAACGGCTTGTCGAGTGAATTGTTTGTATGGCGTGCCTACGTGCTGTTTCATGTTCTCGACCTGGTTTATAATAATAAGGAATTCGAAAACAAATTCGAAAAAGACTTCGAATAAAGGAAATATTGGAAAAGTTATTAAAACTTTTCTGTATAGGCAGATAGGAACAGGTTGATAAAGCCGTAAATTTAACAGCAGGTAAAGGGAGATGCGGCGATCTTCAGAATAAAAAAATGGTATAAATCGGTAAGGTTTAGCTAAGATATGGAAAAGTAAAGTTATTATTAATAGTAACGAAAATTATTAACAGGATCTTATAACCTATAAGAAACGTTATAACAGAAAATAAGGTTACCCTGAAAGATTTAATATGGTAAAATGTATTAGGTAGACATAATTAAGAAAGGAAAAATTCTTAAGGTATGTCGCAAATGTTATATATTCGCTATAATAAAGCTATAAACTTCCTGCAACAGCCTGGGGGATATATGGGCTATATATGTTCGTAAATAACCTTATTATTAAGCATATTATTTACATATTAATCAATTATTTCCATTATTGATCAGGGGATGAATAATGAAAACGCATGATCAATACGGAACTGTTTCGGGAAGGGGTTTGATCTTTCGGAACCCCTGAATGCCGACAACAATCCACCACCCGAGCACTTCCAACCGTTCGCGCCAAATGTTCAAATAAACCGCTATTTGGGTTGGGCAGAACTGGAAGGAAGAAGCATTATTCCAGCCCCTAAACGAGCTCGCGTTCTCAAGGATATCAGAAACGATGAAAAGTATTTCTCCATTATCTACGACTTTGTTCCTGTCGCAGAATAGGGGTCACTTGCTTAGTCATCAAGCCCCAGGGAACTGTAGACGCCCCACAAGAACGCTGTTGCGGGGCTCCCAGAGTATATATAGAGCTTCCTAGCCACCATTCTCTAGATCCTGAATTATCGATGACAATTTACACTTTTCACACTCTATGCAACCTTTTCTCGCGATCAGCCTAACTGTGACAGTTCCCAAGGGAAAGCCAGAAGCCGCCACAATCCTATCACATTTGGACTTTTTTCACGTCACCGGGTTCTGCAACGTGCCGTTCAAATCTCCTAACTGGCTTAGGAGTGGTACCCTTGTTGATTTTTGCTGATATTGTCTGCCCATTCGCACACGAACTTGACTGGGATGAACGGAATTATGCGTTGAATCAGCAGATGTATCATGCGACAGTTAGAGGTTTTGAGAGAAAGGGGCTGTTGTGAGTATCGTAACGCGCTACGACATATATTAGGCTCCATGCTCGTGACGCCCCCACGAGCCTGAAAAAAGGAGGCCGTTACTGGTCCCACTGTAAACAACCAACGTTTCTTTCGAGCAGTAAGTGGCCGGTTCTGACTGCGTCGATTGGAGCATGGCCTTCTTCACGATAGAAAGCCGATACCAGAGACAAGCAGTTTCCGTGAGAATGGCCTGGGGGGACAGTCTATCTTACGAGCTCAGCTATTACTGCACGACTGACAAACCTGGTGCAGGGATAAATCGAGGCAACATAGGTATGAGTCTCCAATTATCAAGTTACACCATATTGAGCACTGGAGCGCAAGCCAGCCTTATTCCGGCTTTCTGGGCCACCAAGGCGCTCGGGAACCAAAAATTGGCTACCCAGCAGCCAACTTCACCACTTCAATCAATCAAGATTGTAACCCTAGCTGCGGCTGGAAGTGTGATATTGCGACACTAATTCTGCCTTCCTAACTCTTTTTGCCGTCCTTTGTAGGGGTGTCTGGCGCGTTAAGCGTCGCTGGTGGCTGTGTGGTGGCCTTGCTCAGCCCCTACCGCTGGATGTTCTCACAAGCGGTTGATCTTCGGGTATTTTCAGCATGGCGCATCGATTGGTGCTTGGAGGGTTTGCATCACGGCACAGCCGATCTCCGCGGGAACAACTTACGGCGCAGAACCACACATCACCAAGTGCCTGCGAGCTCCCAACATGGCCGAATTTGCGGCGAGCATCGTCGCTTTTATACATCTGGCTGACAGCGTGATCCGCGTTTGTAGCTATTTTATTAGCAACGCCAGGGACGCGCCACGGGACATGGTCATCATCTCGAGCGAGGTCACGTCATTGAGAGCTATCCTTTCCTGCTTCAATAAAAATGACCTTCACCCTAAGACGGCAGAGGCTCTTCCGACCTTGTTTGCATCGCCCGGGGCCATTCAAGCGTGCTACAAGTCGGTTACCGCTTTGGAGCGTCTGCTTCCCACGGTTCCGGATGATGCGACCAGGAAGATGAGCTTCAATATGTCAGATCTGGCTTGGGCGCTGAAAGAGCCCCAGGTTCGAAAGTTGCTCGCCGAGATTAGTCTGCACAAATCGACTCTTCTACTTGCTTTGACAGGCGATTTGATGCAAGTACTGTTGTTGCCTGGAGAGAAATTCTGACGACAATTGCTAATAGTGGCTCTTTAGGCACGAAATCAAAGATGTCAAGGCAGGCGTTGAACGAGTTGAACAGGTATTGACAAGATCGGAACGAACAGAAGCTCTCGAGTGGCTCCAGTCTAAGTGCCACAATCCCTCTGCAATCCACAACAGTATCTTTGAAAACCACGAGGAGCACACAAGCTCGTGGCTCTACAAATGGGAAAAGTGGAACTCCTGGCTGCAGTTAGATAATACACCAGAAGATCATTTTCTCTGGATTCATGGAATTCCCGGAGCTGGCAAATCGGTCCTGGCATCCTTCATCGTCGAGTCGATCAGGTCCCATTGCGAGCACGCTGCCAACCGGCGGCTGGGATACGCATACTACTACTGCCACTACTCGCGCAAGGAAGATGACGGTTCCCCGTTCTTGCGTTGGGTTATTGGCAGGCTCAGCCGTCAGGCGGAATGGGCACCACCGCAGCTTAAAAGTCTTCGAGATTCAGGTCATGAGCCGACCATAACCGAACTGCTAATGGTTCTACAGCCAATCCTGGACAGGTTCAGCGCCGTATATGTGGTAGTTGATGGCGTCGACGAGAGTGAGCCGAGAACGCAGATGCTTTCTGTCTTAACAACGCTTGCCACCGACGAACGTTTCCAGAACATACGGCTACTAGCCACAAGCCGCCTGCACCAAGACATCGAACGGGCCTTCTCCGGTATCTCGGCCAGTATTTCCATGTCGAACTCTTTTGTTTGTCAGGACATTCAAACTGTTGTTCACAAGTGGGTCACAAGTACTCGCATGAAGTGTTGGAGCCACTTATCTCAGTGGATTGAAGACCAACTCTGTTCGGGAGCCCTGGGAATGTAAGTCAAGATCTTCCGCTCGCGGAAAGTATTTGCTGACGGCTAAACTACAGGTTCCGGTGGGTTGCGTGCCAGATGCAGATTACTGAGCGAATTCGCGAAGAGTCCCAACTTATCGATGCGCTCAATAGCCTTCCCCAGGATCTCGACCAGGTATATATTCGGCTCTTGGACGAGATCCCGGATGCAGACCATCTGTTCGTCCGCCGGGTGCTCCTTTGGATCGCAGGACACGCATCTTCTGGCCGGCTAAGAGACCAAGGTATTCACATTGAGACTCTCATCACCGCCGTTTGCGACGACCTCCAACACATGACGGGCAACGCTTATAGATATACTGCTGAAGACGTGAGAGAGTTGTGTGGCTGTCTCATTACGGTCGAAGAACGCAGGCTGCCTTTCACAGACTTCCTCACCGAGCTCCATTTTACTCCGGGCCATGGAGGGGAATGCATTATCTACAAAGAGGACTATCCTGAAGACGCGCCGAAGGGATACTTCGTGAAAATCGCCCACTATACCGTCATGGAATTTTTGGCCTCCGACAGGATAGCCGCCAGCCCCGCTCGACCGTTCTCAATGGCCTCGGTTGACATAAGAGCAGAGTTTTTCAGGAGTGTTCTCAGGCAGTCCCTCACTGCAGATCCCGCCGGGGCCTCGGCGGATTGGGTCCGAGACCGAGAGCCGTACTGTCTGACCCTCGCCCCACTCATCATACCAAACGTTAACTTCAGTGACCCTGACGTCCTGAACCTGTGTGTTCGGTACTTCCTACCCACGAGCCCCCACTTCCCGAGGCTACGCCGAATTCAATGCTACCTCGCTGCCGGGTGTGATGACGCCCAGTCATTCTACCTGGCCCGCCTCCCTGTCTATAATCCGACGCTGCCGCCATCCGAATATCAGCGCAACGACCCAAACGTGTGGGCGCTCCTCGGTATGCTCGTGTCATACAATGAAAAGCTCGCAATAGAGTTTATGCGAATGTTAGGCTGGAGCCTAGACGTGGCGTCTGGAAAGCAATTAGTTGTTAGTTTCCTGGATGAGCTGAAAGATGGAATGGCGCAGTTACAAACATACCGCGGAACTCTGGCAGAGTTGGCACTGGCGCGCTCCCGCTGCAACTACCTCAGATTAGGGGCTTTGGTTTAGATTCGCAAATTACTAAAAACACTACAGACTTCCTCCTCTTCTCTTCTTTTTTCTTCGAAATAATTGGCTGATAGTCATTCTCCTCGAGAACACCATCACGGCCCAACCCAACCCAACCGCCCCAGCAAGGCTCTTGACACATAGGACCTCTGGCAGCAGCTACGGCAGCACCTCCGCTAGCCAGGGAGGCCACAAACTACCCAGACATGAATGGGGAGCATCTCCTACCACCGACAAAGGGTACCCCTGAGAAACGAAGTCTCCTGCCTCAGCAGTCTGAGTTAAACTGGTACCCGCCGAATCGATAACTTCGTAGTACCTGGAAACCGACGTCTATGTACTCGAATACCATCCTCCTGCGTTGTGTTTAGATGCCGAAGTTTAGATACTCGAGCACTATCCCCTCCCGCAACCTCACGCTCGCGACAGCGTCCCTCCGGGTTCGGCTGGTTGCCCTTGGCGTAATACCAGCACCGGACCGAACGGGACTGCGGTACTACCACCCGCTCTTCCCTTATGGGAGGAATCATACACAACGCTGCTCGTCTACGCCGCGACAGGTCGCCCCTACCAACCACCACCCCGACCCGTGATGTGACATACATTTCCAGTAAGGTTTGGGCCGCAACGTCCACCCCCGGAAATAAGTGGAAGTGGAGGATTGTCTATGTAAGCTGAAGACGCTGGGCTAGCATCAGAGCTATGACACGCTCGTATCAACCAAAATTCTAATACACCCCTAAGCGGACTTCCACCTGCGGGCTCGAGTACTATGTACTCCACCGATGGTCGGATGAGTCTACGGGGGTGTTGTTGGATTCGAGGTTGGATATATATTCCTTTTCATGCCTCAGAGCGCGTAGAATGGCTGCCTCCTGGGCCGAATACTTTGAACCCTGATCGCTTTGGCTGCCCTGGCCAACCTTGTCCCGGTCACCCTCTCGAACCCTGGTGTCGTAGCCGCTATCAGTATTGACGGTGTTGGCATCGTTATGCCTTTTTCTGCCCCCTTCGGACCTCCTCCATTCATGCTTCTGCTTTTGCTAGCTTCCCTGTCCACCAAACTTTTTATCTTTCTCTTTCTTTTCTTGCTCCATGCATCTCTCAATGTTTGCTGGCCATTCTTCGATATTTTTGACCTAATCCTATGTTGCATTCAGTACATAGCGCCAGCCGAGCGAACGGTTTTCAGGGTGCTTCAGATGGAAGCTCTCCGACTTTGGCGCATTGCTAGCGGAGACAGCAATCCACATCATAATGCCTATCTCTCAGTTGTCATAGCCGACCTTCTGATGAGTGATAAGGTCTCTAAAGTTCACTCGGTAACCCTTGGATTCTTTCCGCTCCAATTCCTGCTCCTTTTGAGCTGCTTCGATCTCCCACGCATATTGGTCAGTGCCGTGAGTGATGCCGGCAAGCCGCTCATTAGCCTTGAAACCCACTCGGTGAGGATGAACCGCATCCCAATCTGACTCGTTTGCAACGTCCTCAGCCGACGAGCCCGAATGCCTTTGCACCCTTACTGTCGACGGAATCTGAGCCATTGGCTCTGATGGACACTTCAAAATGGGACGTGAGTTGGAGGTTCAGTATGGTGTCCACGATGGTGCTATCAGAAACAGCTTGGAAATAATGGATATTCGACTAGTCCGCTAATAACTACGTCAAGTCCACGAGTGTCAAACTTCCTATACCGTCACGCAATGGCTATAACGAATAGCATAGTTGGAGTTCAACCTCACTACCGGATTTCAATCTTGTTTATCAGAGTTCTAAAATCTAGTATCTCTCGTTATTAGGGCGGAATGAATGCGCAGTAACGTAGCCCCTATATCAAGGTCGACCTGACTGCTAGGTGCATAACTGGATGTGGCTAGGTATTGTTCGTCATGGTCAGGGGTGGCTAGGCGTGACAAGGGGTGACTAGGGAGCGACTAGGTGTGACCTGGAATTTCTCTCTGTTAGCGCCGTGGCTAAATTCTGATGGGTTGCTGTTTGAAGATTGCTTTGAGTTCAAGTAACAGAAGTAGGTAGGCTGTTGCATTCATCATTGCTATATCCTTAGCGACTGTCAGAATAGACGCGGTGCTTAGTTACAGTAGATCGGTCAGGGTAATCAGGTCATTTATATTGGCCACACTTAGCTATACCTAGCTAATGCAGACAGGCCGGGTAGGCCAGTTCGTGTCCTATTAACATGATGAGCATAGCCGCCATACAAGTCGGCGCCGACGTGTGCGGCCTCTTCCTCGGCTACGAGCGGTTGCACACCTGCTAGCCTCTCGCATAAGCCTGAACGCCCAACATGAAGAGAGCATCAAATAAGTAACTTATTTCTTTGCGAACACCCATGCTAGAAGCCAGGATGTCTTAGCCCCCTCGGTCTCTCGCTTCCGTTTCTGGACGTCCGTGATGTCCACATCATCAGCAGCGAGAGCTGAGGTATCCGACTCCTCCTGCACCCTGCTATGCGTAGGTGCTGGTTCCGGTAACGTGTTGGACTTGTAGCCACCGCTAGCTGGCGCGGCCATGAGGTCCACCATGACGGGGCCGGGCACGAGCCACATGACATAGTTGTCGATGAACTCGAAGGCCTTGTTGGACCAGGCACCCAACCGCATCACCCGCATACTCTCGTCTATGAGCGCCGCTACGCGAGCCTTGCGGATCTCTGTCGTCCGCCGGAATGCTGCGTCGACCTGTTCATCTGAGAGCGGTTTGTCACCGTTGGCCTTTAGAGCGGCATGGATGTTGTCTCCTAATGCGATGCTTGATTCCATGGCATTGCATCCGCCCTGTCCATTCACCGGATTGAACTTTTTTTTGTGGTCAGCAACCCCGCTTGTCTGTTTCTTTCCTTCGTTCTCTAGGCTACTGCACCTGAGGCAAGTAGCTTGCATAGGCACTCAACGTACCTTGTGGACGGAATCGCCAATGCACATAATGCGCTTATAGTGCCACCTGTCGAAGCAGTGGTGAGGCAGAGGCGTCATATGCGAGACCCTCTTATTCCTATAGATGTCGGCAAACGTAGTGCCGGGCTTGACTAGCTTCGAGCCATGGCTTTCCACCATAGCGGCCTCATCTTCCTCTGAGTATCGGGGAAAGCTAAGGCCTACGTGTATATTTGGGCATGCGAAGATGAGGAACCAGTAGGCGACATCGCCTAAACCGACCATAACACCCAACATTAGCCCTTTGTCATGAACCTGGAAGTCCTCTCCCGCCTTGAGGTCGTTCGTCGGGCTGGAAATGCCGAAGATGCATCCATATTCCGTATTCACCCCTAAAGTTTGATTTCGAGTCAACACGCGGGCCTCGAGGGTTGAGAGAAGGGGGTGAGAGAAGAACTGAAAGAGTGAGATCTGCATACCTTTTCCAGGGTCCTCCCCAAAGATAGTAGGGTCTTCTTTCCCTGCTACCCTCCACATCTCGCCCCGAACACGACTGTGAATGCCGTCAGCGCCTACAACTATGTCGGCGCTGAAGGCACGCCCGTCGAGCGTAGAGAGCTCGACTTTGTCGCCAACGTGCACTATCCTAGTCACTTTCTGGCCGGTCGTGATCTTGTCTTTGCCCCTGATATTCCGGTGTAGGATATCAAGAAGGACGCGGCGTTCCGTAAAACTGATATCGTATCCGTGTTTGGTGCGTACGCGGTCGAAGATGTCGAAGCTGTAGATGACGGTGCCGTTGCCGTTGCGCGCGGTGACGTGCTCCATCGGGTATGCTTTCTGGTCGACCTCCTCGAAACATCCCAGCTGGTTAAGCAGCTGCAGGCCATTGGGGGCCAGGTTGATGCTAGCGCCCAGCTGGGGTGCGATCTCGCGGTGACGTTCTATGAGGAACCAGTCGATACCGAGTTTCTCTAGGTGAAGAGCCAAAGTGAGGCCGGCGACACTGCCACCTACGATGGCCACCTTGAACGAACCCATTGCAATTATTAAGCGTATCCGCTGACCGACGGATAGAGAGCTAACTTAGGCTTCCAAAGCCAGACAATAGTAGAATTCGGCTCCGGTCCGCACGCAGGCGGGAATCTTGCACTGTTTCATACATCCCACAGCGGCCATCGAGCCTTCAACGGCAATGGCTGCTTTTGACATGGGGCCCTGCCATGAGTATGTACTGAGCCTAAAAGCCGCCGTGTCGCTTTTGCTGCGCTGAGTTCGCCAAGCCCTGCAATGGCCACGGATTCCTCCGATGTGGTTTGTTACTTGAAGACCCAGAGAAAATAGATGGAGACGGGTTTACTGATGACGGTTTGCACTGACCGACAAATGGCCAGTCGTCATAATGTATCCTTTATTCGCCGATTCATTGAATCGGTTTTTCCATCGTCACATCGAAATACAGTGGTTTCGACGCTAATACAAGTCACCATCGAATGAATGTAGGACTTGGCGACCTCAGTTAGTAAGCGCAGAATCCCATCGCAAAATACTACTTATGTAAGGCAACTGCAGCAGTGTCATCTAAGCGGGGAGATATTCGGGAGGCGGAAGGATCTGCTGAGTGACAGGATTCTTGCAGCCATCTAGGCACTTGTCGGTGAGGCCAGGATACGATCCGAGAATGGATTGGCATGGTGCGTTTCACAGCTTTTAACGACGGTCCCTAGATAGATGGTCTACGTGTATTTACTAAGCAGCGGCTGGGATGAGGCTTACTTGGCATGCATATCAGTTGTTAAAACTGCATTTGGGGATCCATACGGAAGTCGCTGGTTTGCATTTCCGGTCGGCGGAGCAAGGTGCGACTCGGGCGGGACTGATGGAAGAGCTTGGCCCTGGTCGGCAAAGCAGTCAAGGCGGATCAATACCCTTCCTTATCGTCCAATATTGATAAGCAGGAGGCGGCTGGGGCATCGTCGAGGTGCTCTGGTTATCCTCCAAGACGTTTGCACAAACGAGGTTAAGATCTAGCCTCAGCTGAAGAATCCGAGGCTCGGATTCACCAGCTGAAGAAGCACTCATAACGCTCGCTGGACGGTCGTTACTGGAAACGGCCCCCCTGGGACCTGCAGGGTCACCATACCTTCTAGACTAAAATCAAGATAATCTTTTCAACGGTAGTGGGGAATCGATGCTACATTGAAATGAAACCAGAGTAGATAGTGGAAATACATGCACCTGTCCCTCGGGACCGAGCAAACGGTGCCGGGGTTTAGGGCTGTGGCTACTGCTCCAGACGTCTTAAGTAATCGCGTCCGGGTCCCCATGCCTTGACCCGGCACCTGTCAGGCGCCACCAGCACTCACGTAGCACTGAACTCTTGAGGAGGCTCCCATGTCAGCCTCGTTACAGACGAACCCATAAAATACTACTATGTATACGCAGGGCAGGTTCCTACTCGCGTCTTAAGATTGACGATAAATAGCCGAGAAATTTTAGCTGACAGATAGAGTACGTGTCAGCCACGAATTTCGTCTCACATCTTTTCAGGAATATATATTTTTATGGGGGGGGGAAATTGGTGCAATATTCTGTTGACTGATGTGTCAAATCTGCGATAGCAGATTAGACTAGCATGGTCTAAGCTACCTACAGTACATACACCCAGTTCCGTTAGGAGGGTTGTTTGCCTACACCCACTGGTGCTTGCCCTAGGGACCCCTATCAACACATTACCCAAGCCACTACTCAGGTCCTGATGTTAGGATGGAATTCGCAGACAAGAAGAACTAACTCCAAGTTTTTGTAGTAACACCCCAGAGCGCAATCATTAGCTCTCATTTTCTTTGCCATCCAGAGGATTTACAGTTTGGTTGATTCGGGAGCCCCGCCTATCTGTTCTCAATGTTTTGAGGCGGGCTTAGCGCTAGCGGCCGCAGTGGCCCTAGACCACTCTGCCTCCGGTTAGTAGCAGTCTTTTCCTCCTGCAAAACCGTAGAACTGCTAGTGTACAATACCTGAAGACATGGCAAGGGCCGCAGGTCGCGAGGGATTCCATTACTTATTGTAGCCCTGCTCTCCCCACTGAGATCGGGACCGAATAATCTGACGTCATTTGCGGCTGTCTAGCACCCTGCATCCTTTTCACACCTCGACACGCAAATCATTGCTTACGAGTTGCTATTTTATGAGGGTGGTTACTGTTGCACTTAACAAGAATCTGCCGTTCTATGGAAGGGCTCGTATCGTTTCAGGCAAGAGCTATCTAATTTTATATCCAATTCGTCGGGATGGTCTGCTGGAGACATCGATGCAGTCCCTCTTCCGTGTGCTTTGGACGACCCGAGGCAGAGGAGACCTGTAATCCGAGTAAAACCAGACATGCCTTAATGGTAGCCCTGGCAGGAGACATGCATCGTCTTTATCAGATTATGGCTGAGGAGGTACGTGCAGCCCCCGCCAAGACTTCACCCTTGCCAGCATCCTTCCTAGATAGGTCACGATGATCACTGCAAGGGTCCTGATGCATGCATAGATCCTCACTGTCTGTGCAACCTCGTGCCCCTATCAATGGCATGTAGTCTGTTAGCGCCAAATCCTGTAGGCCAGTCAAGTATTCATAAGTGCGCCAGCAGAAGCGTAGGGTCAGTTCCCAGTTCTACGGCATAACAGGATCTCTAAGACATGACTACATTCAGGCCCTCGAGTCCCTAAATTGCTAGATGCTGCATGCTCCAGCTCAACCTGTGCAACTAGCAGTCAGAATCTTATCACTATGGGTCCAAGCCGGGAAGCATGCGACCGGTGTCATGCCATGAAGACGCGGTGCGTACGAGCTGAAAACTCTCGGGTATGCATGCGGTGCGATCGACTGGGCGTCTCGTGCAACCACAGCCCTCCGGGCCGGACGGGACGTCCGTTGGGGAGCAGGAGAGCGAGGGCAGCAACGAACAGGGGAAAAGAGATGCCCGCTGTTGGCGGTAAGCGTCACTGGATCGCCCTCTTCGAAGTACAAGCACGGCTAAACAGTTTGGCAGGACACATGGCCCCCACGATATACCCATCCACTGCGGGCAGCGATGATCAGACCAGTACGATGGCGGATTGGTGCTCGACGAGTGGCTTTGAGGATCTCGACTTCCTTACTACACAGACGTGTTCCGATGCAGAGTCCATCACAATCTCCTTCTCAGACGGTCTGCTTTCAGACAACCCTCCGTCGCTGACGACCTCCACTACGGCAAGGTCGCCTTCCCAGTCGCCGCGGACACTTCCACCACTAGACGACCAGGCAATGTCAAATTCCAATAGGGCAGGCTGCAACGCGGCTGCAATGGAAGTGATACTCCTACCTGCTGGCGACGACCTTCCCGATCACTTGTCAGATATTCAAGCCCGACTGGCGAAATTGGTCAAATCTTTATCTAAAGGCTCGAACTCAGCTGAGGATATAGAAGAGATATACCGGAGCAGCGAGTCATTGATAGGCATACTGGACGCTGCCTCACAGTCATCTCGTAGCCCTTCGGCCTCGCTAAGGCCGGACGGTATTGCTGTCTTCCTGCTTTCTGCTTGTTATCTCAGCCTCATGAAAGCCTATCAGTTCCTCGTGGACATGTTGCACCAGGAACTACGCGAAAGCCCAGACCTCTTAGCACAAGCGGAAAAGCCAGGCGGAATAAGCCAGAGAAACGACCCGCATGCGTCCTCTAAAGGTATTGTGCCGTATCTTAGCATCGGAGCCGTGCGGCTAGCGATGCCGAGGAAGGCTATCGCAGAGATTAATCTACACCTCGTCTCACAGAAGGTCCAACACCTTAAGATCTCCATGGGGCAGTATGTTTCGCGGATGATGGCAGCCCAGTCCTCTCAATCACCGAGCACAGAGGCACCCAAGGAGAGATGCTGGCACCCGATAGAAACATCCGCAGGCGATAGCTCCACCATTACGGACTTGGTGGAGTCGGCGCTGGTGGAGATCCGGGTGCGGGAAGAGAAGCTACTCGGGCAGCACTTGAGAACTATGCCATTCTTTATGGAGGTTGGTTCCTAACGGTGTAAAATGAAGCGTACAGGATCTCCACTGCTTAATAGAGTCCGGAGATCTCCATGCCGACCTCTGAACTGATAAACAATAGAGCAGTACGAGTAGCCGTGGGATTCATGGGCCGTTTTACGTCCTTCATCCCGAATCTATAGATGCGTTGCACACACTGGATGATGCAAAACAAAGAAAGAACAGGGCGGTGCTGGCTGCGTCCCATCACATGAGAGTGATTTCGTCTCTGGGAGCCGTGGATTTTGAGGGTTAGTAATTACCAGAGGTGTGAAGATAGATCCCCTGGCCAATACTAGTGGCAAAGCCCAAAATCCGAGGTACTATCTATGAAAATGCTTGTCATTTCAGATTGCCACGTCAAGGCAGCCGGTAACGTAACCTCCGCATCTGAACCCGGGACCCTGGCCCCTGTTGCGTCGTTTCAACTTCCATATAAGGAAGGATCTTGCTCATCTGTTATATCTCTAGCATGTGATCCGGAAGATAGAGGCTATCATGCAATATGTATAGAGCTACCCTGAAAGAATTTGTATGTGATTGGTTATAGAGTAGGTTTCGCGCAAGTCTAGGGCAGGGCTCTTGATGGATAGTAAAGTCAGGAAGTATCGGACCTAGTTAAGTCTACGTCCATATAGATTACAACTCCCAGGGGTATTTTCAGTTAGTCACCTCCACCGGGTCCACTAAGGAGTCAGGTACAGTAGGATCACAAACAAATTTGTATTGACTAGGACATAACAGATGGTTCTGCCGGTGCTTTCCTCGCAGGTTGCTAATATTCGAAGATTATCGATTTTGAGCGAAACCGACGAGGGCACATACCATAATATTCTATACGCATGTACATTCTAAGCCTTTAAAAGCGAATAGTGGCCCAGTGGAGGTAACAAACTTAAAATATCCTTGGGAGTTGTATATGAGTATAGCACGAGTACTGTTGATGATATTACTGATGCGACTTGAATTTTAAACCCTTCAATAATGGAACACATATCTATTTTGGTACCTGGCGAAGGGGTCATATGCTTACCAAGAATTCCCTAGCTCCAGACCTGTAAACCCACCGACTTATCCGCCGCTTATCAATGCGCGTGTTCATAATCGGTAGGTTTGCGGGCGGCGGATTTCTATAACTACGTCCTGTAGCAATGGTCTGTCTGGAATATGGAAATTTGGTAGACCCATAAGTTCAATTTATAGCTTATTACTTGGCTGCTTTGATCACTTAAGACACTGCTTTCTTTTCGTACAACTCCCTCAAGTCATGGCATCGCGACGATCTGTGTGTACCAAGAGGTTCAATTTGAACAATGGTAAGCCGTAATTATCGGTTATTTTGCCGACCCAGAGACTGATATCGAGACTCGGACAGGCTATGAAATGCCAGCCGTCGGTTTAGGCACGTTTCAAGGTAAGGAGTCTTCCCGAATACGCAGATCTGTCTCCCCACACCCCCAACTCCCCACCGACGGGACCCTGGCTAACTAAGTAAATTCGATCCCCACAGGCGCACCAGGAGGAGAGGATGAGAAGACTCTTGTTGAATCCATCAGCTATGCTCTCAAGAGCGGCTACCGTCTCATCGACACGGCCCAGGCGTACGGCGTTGAGTCCGTCGTAGGCAAGGCGGTGCGCGCCAGCGGCGTGTCGCGCTCCGAGATCATGGTGGTGTCTAAGTTCCTGCGCTGCCGGCAGCAGGACCCGGCCGAGGCTCTGCGGATCTCTCTGCGGGAGCTGGACCTGGACTATGTCGACTTGTTCCTGCTGCACTGGCCGTGGGCGACATCCAGTGGGAAGCCACTCCGTCCCCACGAGTCGCCGACCTTCGTCGAAACGTGGAAGTCGATGGAGAAGCTCGTGGGGCCGCAATGCAGGGCCATCGGCGTTAGCAACTTCGCCCAGAAAACGCTAGACACGCTGCTCGAGAGCGCAACTATCGTTCCGGCCGTCAACCAGATCGAGCTGCATGCTCTATACCCAAATTTGAAACTGGTGCCGTACTGTCAATCGAAAGGGATTCACGTGATGGCTTGGAGGTAGGTGGTGGTCTACATTCCGAGAGCGCTGGCGCGGATCAATCTAACGCTATAACTTATACAGGACAGTTGGAGGGACAGGGCAAGATAACAACGTCCTTCTGACCCACCCGTTATTCACCGAGATCGCCAAAGCCCACGACTGCTCTGCCGGAGTCGTATCGCTTTCCTGGGCTGTCCAGCGGGGAACGACGGTCATCCCGAAGAGCTCCAACAAATCCAGGATCGAAGAAAACATCCGACTGGTCACCCTGAGCGACGACGAGATGGCCAAGATCAACTCTGCCCATGAGACCATCATGAAATTTAGGCTCGCAGACCACATTCCTGTGTTACAAGCGGAGATCGACGGGGAGAAAACGCTGATGGGCTGGTCAACCGTTGATTTCGGTTGGGATGATGAGCAAGGGAATTGGCTGACGTGAGGCAATTTAAATAACGTTCGTGTCAGCATCGGGGACACGTGCTCGTATCTAGTAGCAGCTGCGTTACACGTCTGAAGTATCTATAGTATTGCCAACTCATAGCTTTCAGTCGCGAATGCTGGCGAGGTGGAAGACCTTGATAGACGAGTGAATCACAGTCGCATTGTGCAAGATTTGCAAGGGGTCCCTATGCCGCTGCAGCTGGTTCACTCAGCAAGAAGATCCGTCATGATTGCCACGTCAAATGAGGTTTATGCAATATTTGCTTTCTGTGGCTCCAGTTGATTATTAACCTCTAAAGCGGTCAAGTCAAGGCTGTAGATGCAACTAGTAAAGCCTCTCGATGGAATGGACCGCTTCTTTAGCCTTTTTTGCCTTATGTAAGCCCATATTAATTAATAGCAGTTACTCAAAGTACCACTACATGTTGAACGGGTATGAGGGAAGACGTCAGTCGTCTTTGGAGGTTAAAGTATTAAGGCAACCCATAAATTGGTAACAGTCTAGAACCTAACCAAACCCTGAGTCTTAGGAACGTTCAGCCATAAGTATATATAACCCCTCACCGGACTTTATGTATAACGTCGGTTGACCCTGACAGGAGGATTACATAACTCTAAGTCTAGCATCCAATTACATGACAACTACTACGCCTCTTGCTCTATAACTCTTAATTAATGTGACAAATAGGAAAAGAACGGGACGAAAAGAAATTGAAAACTGGCGGAGGAATTATTGCGTTCAGCTGTCTCATACTACGAGGGGTAGGGTAAGGGGCGAAGGAGGCTCGTGCCTGATGTTCTGGTGAGCCAGTTATTACATGGCTCGACCGTTTCTACGGCAGATTTTGATGCTTACCTGTAGCCCTTTCAAGCATCCATATTTGGGTAGTATCAGGTTGCTATGGAATGAGTAAGAGAGAACGAGACCATCATTGAGACTTTACGGGTTCGCTTTAAATGTTTATGGAACTCGTGCAACCCATAACGAGCATTATGGCACTGCTTGGTCATCATATCCTCAACATCAGGCGGTGATGACAGTAGCAGAAATTTGTCAGACAGAAGAAAAAAATACCTGCTGGTGTATGCTTGTGTATTTTATATACACAAATGAAACTATGTACGGTTTGTACACCATGAGAGGTCAGATCGTTACAAGCTTCTCTGTTCTTGTATAAGCAGTATCCGACTGAGAACCATTCAGCTCCATAAGCCACTAAGAGCAAAAGGTTCGAATCTATGCGCATATTTTATCGAAAAATTCTTCAACGTTTTCCAATTGGTCTAAACCAGCCGCGAAAGCAAGTATGCCGTCAGGCCGTACGACGACTATGGCGCCGTGGTCCGGATAGACACCATATCGGTCATGGGCCAGAGACTCTGTGTCAAAATAAAGTTTACCCAGCGCAGGCCCGTCGAAGGCGTCCCATGCACTACCCACAGCGCCCATCATTATCGTCGAAATGTTCAGTAGGTGATTCCAACTCGCGAGGCGGGCACCAGGAGTAGTAACTTTCTCGCGTAGCTCCGCAAACTTCTGCCTGGTCACATGGTGGCAGCCGGCGAATACGAGCAAACTCCACCGACCGTTGTTGTCCCTGTGAGTGATACTGTGCAGGCGCACTGGCACCAGCGGACCGGGAGCGTGCAGGAGGACATCCGGGCTACGGGTCCCAGGGAAAATGGTGGTGGCAGTTGGTGCCTGGTTGAGGATGGACTCCTCATAACTGACTCCCAAGCCGATGTTGAAGCTCATGTTGGTCTCCAGGATACTGTGTAGAGCATCCTCGGCAGTTAGACCCGCCCTTTGGTACTCGGGAGGGACATCACCCGAAACGGCAGCAGCAGCGAGCTTGTCGATGCTGATCAGCTTTAGGGCTGCAGCACGTCGTTCAGTGGCATAGGTCGCGAGTGTCCCCGGCTTATACCAGCCCTTTAAAGTTCCAGCGAGCTTCCAAACGAGGTTCGTTGCGTCATGTACACCCGCGTTCATGCCTTGGGCGAAAACCGACGAGTGTGTATGACCAGCATCGCCCGCTAGCAGGATGTAGTCATCCTTCTGCAGGGTCGCAGCTACCTTCTGTTTCACGCTGATTATGAGGCATTAGCATGAGTTGGATCCGCGCCCAGTCTCTGCGGGGCCTGACTCACTTGTATTGCGTCCACCAGTCTACGCGTTCTATTTCGAGCGTGAACGGCTTAAGGCAATCTGCTGCTTCCTGGACAACATCCTCCTGAGTCAAGCCATTCGGGTATTTGGCCTGAAGGCTTGGTGTAAGGGCGAACCCAATCCGATAGGCATCTCTGTCGAGTTTGGCCCAAAGCACGTTTCCGTGTGTCTTAGTCTCCAAAGACCCGAAGACTAGGTTAGGCTCTGGCATATTGGTTTTCATGCGCCCGTCAATGCGGACCCACCTATATGTCGTCTCGTTCCCTTCCATGTCTATGCCAGCGAGCTGACGAACGGTTGACTGGCCGCCATCCGCACCAACAAGGTACTTACTAAGGCCAAGTTATTAGCCACCGAGTTGAATACGTTCTAGAGGCGAGGGGGTTGGCGGATTTCGCGCTTACCATCGTACGGTTCTCCGGCCGAGTGAGACGTGGGAGATAGTAGCTGTAATATTATAGCCGTCACCCAGACCGGTGTCGATCTTGTAGTCCACGATCTCCCAGCCGTGGAATACAATTCTATTGCATTGAGCCTTGTATCTGGATGCAAAGATGTCCTCCGAGTTCTTTTGTCGAATATTGAGGAGGTAATTATGGAAGCTGTTGTCCATAAGAGGTAGCATTGACTGCCATGCCTTCTTCGTGACTCGCTTCCCATTCCTGAAAACCGCGTAAGTCCGCCCGGTGAACCCTTCTTGGATCATATCCCCAATCACGTGCGTTTGTTCCAGGAGTTCCAAGGTCCGGGGATACAGGGTACACGCCCGACCAAACACCCCCTGTACATGGCGCTCTCGCTTTTCTGCATCTCTATTAACATTGGAGTCAAGAATAAATCCTCGGTGTATCATTCGTTACCTATCAGCAGAGTGTCGATGTCTTGCTGGGCGAGCCCCAATGCGGTCAACAGACCAACTGGACCGGCTCCGCAAACGAGAACGTCGGCATGGTCGGCGGGCTCCATCGCAACATCTAGATCTGCAAGCGACCCAGGGCTCCGAGGCTGGGCTCAGTTGAATAGACGTAACGTGGTGTTTGCTTGGAAACAAGTCGCAAAAGCTGCTGAAAGACATGCACCCTGACAGTCTAGACAGATTCACAAGGTATGTGGGTAGGTTTCGTGGTGTACTGTGTAATCACGTCGCTGAAAAAAGTAAGTATCCCTCGGAGGATTTTTCGGTGCTGGCTTTGGCTATCGGCGGCTTTCCCCAATCAAATCACTAACGGCTTTCCTATTTGGGCAATTTCGACAGGAACCGGCTTACCCAGTCAGCTCCACCACTCCGGCGCTGCAAATCGAAACCTAGTACCGCCAAGTAAAGACAGAAACCTCCGGCCGGGATTGCAAACGTAGGTATGAATTATCGAAGTACGGTTATTACGTATGTCTCACGACGCGCTCACTTCGTCCCTAATCGCATCGTACGAAGCTGCGTTCGCGACCGGCAATGTGCGCTGTGGCGCAGCCTGCACAAGCATGGCGATCCTTTCAAGGCCGACAAGGGAAGGAACAAAACTGCAACATAATAATTCGAGTTTCCGTAGGGATGTAAGGCTGGCATAGGGTACTAGTGCTAAGATATTCCAAAGTAGCCCGTCAGATCCCAGATCCAACGATCAGCCTGAAGAGCTTGGGGACTACACCACTATTTATATGCACGGAGGTGTAGGTCGTCTTACGCCTATTCTAACCCCTATTCCATTACGTTGTGTTTCTGGGGGGGTAAAGCCACGAGCAACCATTTGCAGTGTAAGCGAACAAAAGAAGGTCCGTCGCATTGCCAGTTGATGGAGTTTAAATACGAGAGTCTCAATTACTAAAATAAGAATAACTCCTTTTTGTTTTTCATTGAACGATGTGGCTTAGGTAATTCTAACTAGTCCGTGAGCCCAACAAACTGCCTCAGATATAATGACTAGTCTAATATCGGTTTTACTCTGATGAGACAGACTTTTGGTTTAGCATTCAAGACATCCTCAACCTCCTTGCTATCCATTCCATCAGGTAGGGGGAGAAAGTCGAAATTCCACACCAGCAAAGTCGTCACCTGGCGGAGCGCGAGATACGCGAGACGCTTACCCCAACACTCACGGGGCCCAGCGCTGAACGTCATGTGCGGGCCTGACTTAGGGTCGTAGATGATACGGCCGGTGTCTGCGTCCTCGCGCAGCCATCGCTCGGGGTGGAATTCGTTGGCAGGGTATTTGCTGCCAGTCCAGTCTGATGGGACGTCCCTGGCATGCTCCTGGCAGCTCTTGCTCCGGAGCTCCTCTGGAATTGGGTATGCGGGGCTGTCGATAGACGCACCCCAGAGCGGGACGATCACCTGCGTACCCTTGGGTATGTGGTGACCGAGCAGCACAAGGTCCTGCACCGTTTCTTTTATCACGCCGGCAGCTGTCGTGTTGAGCCGCAGGACTTCCTCAATGAATGCGTCTAGATAGGGTATCGGAGTCTTCAATATCTCGTCCCCGGTAGGGTTGCGCCGCTGAGAATGCGCTGTCGCGTGTGCCTCTTGCAGATGAGCCCGTAAGGTACGCTGTGCATCCTGATACATGCCAAAATGCTTGACTAAAAATGACATTGAACTGTGCGTTGTATCCTGTCCACCAAAGCAGTAACCATAGAGTGCATCGTTGAAGATGGGCGACTTGAAAGCCGGCGCTCGCCCGGCCTTCTCGGCGTTGGCTAGTTCGCGGGTTATCAAGATATCCAACGCGGTTTTGGCTTTGGCGGGTGGTCCTTCGCATTTTCGCTGCTCGACGGCGCGGTCAATGTACCCCTGGATTATCTGCCGCCTGTCGCGGTGCGCCTTGCGGACTTTTGGCCGTAAGTTGTTAAGAGGCCAGTGAAGTCGGAGTACGGGCGCAGTAGGGTACCGGCCGGTGACCTCGGCAATCACCAGGATAGTTTGCAATAGGCCCTCTGCCTCGTACTCGGGGAATGGGAAGACACTGTCCGAATCGCTGGACGCGAATTTTGACAAGTCCTCCAACTTCAGACGCTGCAGAGTCCGGTCCACGTTTCTATCGTCGCCTGTGATGCCCATCGCGCTTTCGAAAATTGAGTCGGCCGTCAGAGACTCTAGATCTTTTATTGCTTTGAATGGGCGACCGTTGGCTACCTTGGCCTTGAACTTCCATAGCTCGATTAAGTTCATAACATTCGTATATACAATCGGCGTTGAGAGCTTGACGGCGTTAACGGTTGGCTCAGTCAATACTTGCGCTACTTAGGATAAGACTAACAGAGTTCAGATACCCGGGTGCCATTAAGTCCTTTTGAAGACCCCTACTGGCATTGTAGTTCTTATGAGTGCTGTTCATGGAAACAAAATGATGCTCACCCACTCCGGCAAACATCATCGTCCCGAGATAGCCACGATCAATCTCCTTACTCCTCCTGACCATCAGGTCCTGGGCCTCGCGGAAATCCGAAACTATGACGACCGGCGGGAAGAATGGACCCGGAAAGTATTGCGTCACAGCCGAGTTCTTTTTTCGGCCCAGATCGGCCCAGAAGTCCCTCGGCCTCTTGCCAGCTTTTGCGAGTTCGAAGAAGTACGGCGCATCTCCCAGCAGTCGTCGTGCGGAGTCCTCATTGTGTGGAATACCGGGGAGTGGCTTAGGTAAGGCTCTGCGATACGTGGTGTAGAGAAGAATAACAATCACAGCAACATAAAACGCTGGAGAGAAGGGGCTTGGAGCCGAGTGAGGCGTGGCGTCTGCCAGGACATCCTCGAAGGTCACGTTCATCGTAGCTGCCCCCCTAATGATCTCCGACGAAGGGGTCTTTCTCGTAGTTGTGAGGGTAATTGGAGAGAAGTTGGAGGGAATCAAGTTTATTCAGGCTGCGTCTACGATTTAGATTGGGACCTTCCCTGTTACCTTTTTCAACGTCGCAACAGCATAAGAGGTTCCATTACCTTTCCAATTCACCAGCGCTAAGCCAAATTTGTTAGGAGAAACAGTACCATTTGTGAACCTTGTAACAGTGCACGGTAAGGAGACCGGCGGTGGGATCGGTAACCGGATCGGTGGTTGACCCACTTGACCCCGGGTGTTGGACAAGTGCGGCTGAACCGGAGGCTTTTCATCTCCGACGACCAAAAGGGATAGTTGAAGTCGTACTGTATAGTGTGTGTTACAACACTTGTCGCTAATAGAACCAGCCGTTTATATTTATAATCTTTTTACGTTTAACCGTTTATTCATTTATTCGGCTTTCTTTTTTCATAGGTTTGAAATATGAAAGTTTTAGTAAATATGGGTGATACTTAATACCGAGCTAATAGAAGTACCGCAGCAACTTGGAAAAAATATTATAGGTTATATTACTTTTACAATATACGTCATGGGTGTTATATCTGCTTTCATCCTTTAATCTTTATATGTTTGAATACTATCATTGTTACTTAAGCACTTGCACCAAAAGACCAGCTTAAATACGGAGCTTGTGAGCTTTGCAGCCCATGATGGCCACGACGCGAGCCGTCATAGTCGTTAATGATGGGAAGATCGCTGCAGTCCGAGAGGTGCCTATCCCCCAGATACGTGACGGGTGGGTGCTCGTAAAGGTGAACGCCGTAGCCTTGAATCCAGCAGATTGGAAGCATATAGACTACGGCGCGGCGGACACAGGATGCAGAATAGGGTTTGATTACTCGGGTATCGTCGTGGATATCGGCAGTAATGTCACTAAATTCAAGAAAGGGGACCGGATAGCGGGGGCTGTTCATGGAGGGTGAGTGTTAGCGAGCTGCGGACTGCCTCTGTAGGGAGATTGACTTAAAGGCCTGCTTAGGAAACGAACCGACCACGCTCTAGGTGCCTTTGCCCAGTATATCATAGCAAAAGCTGCTGTTCAGATACACATTCCCGATGAGCTCAGCGACGAGGAGGCGGCCACGCTAGGGGTCGGAATGTCCACAGTCGTATGCCACCAAAACTAAGTCTTGAGAATGATACTTGGTTGCTGAAAGCTATTTAGGGCCTCGGACTCTACAAATCGCTTGGGCTGCCTCTGCCTGATACGCCAGCCCAAGTACCATTTCCTGTCCTCATCCATGCTGCCAGCACAGCAGCTGGCATTCTTGGCATTCAGTACGCCAAAGCTTCCGGCCTGATCGTGATTGCGACTGCATCGCCTCACAATTTCAACTACCTGAGATCGCTAGGTGCTGATGCAGTATTCGACTACAAATCTCCGACATGCGCCTCTGAAATCAAAGAACATACGAAGAACAAGCTTCGCTTCGTCTGGGACTGCATGGGGACAGGGGCCGCTATCTGCGCCGCAGCCATGAGCGATGCCGAACCCGGCATCTATGGAACCATTAACCCCATTAGCCCCGAAGACGAAAGACTTTTACATGAGAGGAATCCGAACATTGATGGGCCCCGGTTTGTTCTTGGCTATGATGCATTTGGTGAAACGTACACTTTCATGGGCAAGACCGTACCGGCAAAACCCGAATCGCTAGAATATACGGCCATGTTCTATGAACTTAGCCAACATCTCTTGGCAGAGGGAGTAATCAAGCCTATCAAGCCGACTATAAACAAGGGCGGGAGCGGACTGGGGGCCGCGCTGAATGGGTTGGATGAGCTCAGAGGTGGCAACGTTAGTGGTACGAAACTAGTCTATACTCTCTGAAATCTTCAGGCCGTATTCAATTTTGAGAGTCGAAACAGGGCATCAGGAGCACTTTTCAATCAAGATGGCCCATCGGATGAGACATGTGTTAGTTTGATACCTCGCTTCCTAGACATCAGTTCAATAGAGCCTTGGTTATTCTCCTAAAGGGGCCGGGGAAGTAGTAATGCCCAGACTGTCTCAAACCTCTTTTCAAAAAGCACTAGGCTGAGTGTGTCCTGCATGTTGCGATTTACATGCTTCGATGAGACATGCTTAGGATCTCTGGAAACCGCAGCATAGGAGACCCACTGATTGGGACCTGTGGAATTATTGAAGGCTTAACTCAAGAGCTTCATAACTTGACAGCTCTGGGGGCTCTGCGTCGGGATTCGAGTAACCCACACAATAAAGAAATACCTTACGATCGGCCGCCTTTCAATACTGAAACTTAAAACCAAAAATCTTACTATTATACAAGGAACGTCTGCATCTGTTGTCTACCCGATTATGCGTAATAATCAAAATCCTCGTCTCTGAGTTCCGCCGCATATCCGGCGATTTGCTTCTGTTCCTCGTCGGTTAGATAAATACCGAACTCTGCGGCCAACGCTGTCACTCGATCATTTTCGTTGAAGAACTTCTGTATAACCATGGTCTCGCCCTTGTAGTTCCGCCTCAGCTCGCTCTCCGCGAGGAGAAGGTAGCCGACGGGGATCCCTTCTTCGAATAGGGTCCGGAAGCAGACCGGCCGCGGAGTAACCCAGCCCGTACCCAAAGCGGCGTAGGCATTTCTCAGCATCTGGAAGTCAACTTCCAGCCACTCCGTCTCGGTAAAGGCCCAGACATCCATCCAGGGATCTGCGTCAGTGTGCCGAAGCTGCATGCGCCACCACTTCTGCCCTGGGTCGGACCATCCGGGAATGCTGTCGTAGATCATCCGTCGCTTTCGGGGCCATATATCAACGACTGGTTCGTCGTGCGCTAATCGGACTGGCCACGGGGATCCAGATGGGCCGTGGCCAGTATCCACTATGTAGCGCTCCCCGCCAATGGTTACAATGGTGTTTAGATGTACCCTAATTGCTGTTTAACAAACTGCCTTTGAAGGAATGGAGCTGTTAAATTCGCTTACCAAGGTCCATAGTTAGGCTTGGACTTATCTAGTTTCGGGTCTGCTACGATGCCCGCGGCAGCGTTGATTCGACTTCCCGTTAGGTAGACTGGGAAGCCATAGAACCTCAACAGCCGGGCGAAGAGCGGGTGAACTGAGTCGCAAACACCTCCCCTCCTTCTCTTGACAATATGCTCATACACAAGGTCTGTCTGGGTTTTGATGGAATGATGTGAAGAATATACGAGATCGAGGTTTTCGAAGGGGATGGCAGCCAAATGGCACTGCTGGAGCTTGATGATAGCCTTGAGCGCATCCGGGCCGTTGGGCCCTTGCCGTAGCCATGTCCGGACTAAGGGGGGCAAGGAGATGCGGTCAAGGTACCCGTCGACTTGTTCGGGCGATAAGGACATGCTGTAGGTGCCGATTGTTATCTATGTCTAGTGATCTGGGTTGCTGTATGGATGCGTGGGTTTGCGAAAGGCAACCACCGGAATCGAACACTCGTAATGAATAGTGGCGCTCCGGACTGGCCCGTAACTACTAAGTGAAGAGTCCAAGTAAAGTCTGTTGCGATTTGCAAGCCCCCGCAAAGACTCAGTTTGTGCAACTACCAGCATTCTGATGGCCACTCCCTTCCCCTGCGAATAAAATGCTTGGATCTTCAAAACGCCCATCGCAAACCGTCCGTTGCTAGCCTCAGACTTGTCATAGCTCGCGGTGATTACAGGCGGGAGTTAGGAGAGCGCTTCAAAAGCCGCCGACTGAGAGTGGGACTGCCGGCCCCGTAAAATCCGCCGGCATAACCGGCGGGGCCACCTGATCTCTCTTATGTGGACCGCTTGGAAGCCCTCGGCAGCCGTGCCGGCAGCTTATTGAAGAGGTCGCGCCGGAGACGAGCTGAACGGCCTTCAGGCTTGGGAATTGCCCTTCGTCCATCCTGCATGTAGGTGAATGTGCCCAATCTGAGTAGGAGCGGCAGCCGAGGCATGTTGCCTTAACTTAGGTAACCACTTGCTCTGAATGTGCAGAGGGGTTAAACAAAATGTCCAGGAAGTTGTAACTAGAGCGAGACGGAGCACATATACAGTATGTAGTCTGTTGGCATTTGTTGCCAATTCAACCTCGCGACGCAAAACAACATATTCATCTTCAATAAACGTCTTGATGAACAAACCCGATGCTCTGTCAAAGAAACAGTCTATGTACACATATCCTAAGATTTCTATGCTATATTCGTCCTTCTCCACCGAGCTGATTTGCGATATTGATTCTCGGTCTACTTATTCATTGATATCACGCAGTAGCGGAGACGCTTAGCTTGGCGCAGAAATGTGTGGTATAAACGCCCTTATGGTAGGGGATCTCTAGGCTTAACTCACTCTACCGTAGCGGAATCAATCGCCAAACCAGCACATGTTACTGCACGTACGGTACCGCAACACTGGAGCTTCAAGAGAGTAAACTGAATGTTCATGAATGATCGCGTAGATAATGTTACTTAAATGCATTATATATAGGTAACATAATAGAACTAAAGACTTGACTCGCCGATTCCGTTGCATATGTCTGTGGAATAGCTTGGGTCATACGTAGCTGGGCATGTACTTAGCTTGGTCATTTAATGTTACTGCAGTACTGTAGTCATGTGACAGTGGAGCTATACCATAGTAATCATCACTGATCACTGCTTGCTAACAATTCTCCAAGGCGCAAAGAGCAGCGAGAATACAGACGTGAGTACATGAAGGTTTGTTTCATTATCATACAAAATCTATCACAAGAGCCTTCTTATCCTTCTTAGTACACCTCTATTCTCCCCTCCTTACTCCTTTGCCTTGACGAGCGGTGACTTAGCCGCCACTTGTTTCGCCAATGCGTTCAGCGACGGCGGCTGCAAGATCTCGAACACGGGCAATTCTACGCCCGCGTCTCGCGACAGCCAATTACGCAGCTCCACCGCGATCAGCGAGTCGACACCGTACGAGGACATTGGCCTCTTCGCGTCCAGGTCCTCCAGCGACATCATAAGTGCCCGCGCTAGCTTCCGTACCAGCGCCTCCAGCACATGTGTTTCGGCGTCGCGCAATGAAGGCGCCTCTCCCAGCAACTCCGGTAGAGGCTTCTTCGCGGCCGCCGACCCGTCTCCCTCGTCTTTCGCCTTGCGCAAGTGCGGCCGCACAAAGTCCATGTGAGAGAAGACTGGGTCACGGCTCCAGAATGGCCACTCGACCCCCTGACTGGGGTCATTTGTTGAGTGGATACCCGTCACTACATATCCGTTTGGCATGTCGCCATTGCCATCAGACCCGGGAGGTAGCAACATGCATTTCTCTAATATGGCCAGGAGTTCGGCCTCGTGCACGTCGGGCATGCCGAGATGGTTCAGATTCCGACCTGAGGCACCTGTCTCATCCTCGACGACGTAACCCATATCCACAACCTTGCCGACATCGTAGGCCGCTGCAGGGAGTCCGAGAGAGCGCCGGTGTGCCGCAAGTGCGGTTTGATACGTACAGGCTGCGACATAGTTGGCCTGGCCGACGCTACCGAAAAAGGCGGCGCCCGAGGTAAGCATGACGAAGAAGTCTAGCGGCTGCTGCAGGGTGGCTTGGTGAAGAGACCATGACCCCTGGACCTTTGGCCGTAACCCTCCCTTGAAGGAGTCGAACGGCATGTTGGTAAAGACCGAGTCTTTCAGATCCATGGCGCCGTTTATTACACCCCGAACAGGAGGCATTGTGGTAAGTGCTTCCGAGAGACACTCTCTGAGTTTCTCCTCATCCGCGACGTCGCACTGGAGAACCTTTGTTCGGGCTCCGGCGGACTCTAGCTCCTTGATGAGTTCCGCGGCCTTGGGAGATGATAAGCCGCGGCGAGAAACATAGATGAGATTGCGTGCACCGTTCTTGACCATCCATCTAGATATGCTTCGACCAATACCTCCGAGACCGCCTGCTAGAAGATACGAGGCATCTTCACGGAATACTATGCGTTCTAAACCCTTCGGCACGACCTAGGGTAGTATTGGTGTTAGCAGGAACCGCACAAGTGATCGAACTAATTTTCAAACTGGGGGCGCGACGGAGCGTACCGGTACTAGATCTCCCGCTCGTGGTTCAAGAACTATCTTGTCCTCGTGTTTGCCGTCCCGCAGTAACTGCATACAGTCCTTAATCTTGGAAAAGGGTTCTACAAGCAACGGCGACGCTTCTTTAGCACACCCAGTTCTCACGAGCTTCATGACCTCTGAGAAGAGCTCCGCCGCCAAGTTCTGGTCCTGCCGCAAGATAGCAATGGTGTCGACTGCTGTGAAGTTCACGTTTTTCGCAAAAGCCGCTATCCCTAGACGGCCATTGAGTTCAACATCGTCCTTTCCAGTTTCAACGAAGCGTCCGAAGGGAGCCAGAACCTCCCATGTAGCCTGCAGTGCTTCCCCTGTCAGGTTGTTGATGACGACGTCAACGCCGCGACCCTCTGTTGTTTGTCGAATGGCTTTGATAAACGTCACATCACGGTTTGAGAATATGTGGGTTTCGGGAATTCCGTAAAGTTCGCAAAGGAGCTTTTTCTTTTCATCTGAGCTGACAGTGACGAATATTTGGGCGCTGTACAGCTTAGCGATCTGTATCGCCGCTTGTCCCGACACGCTGGCCGCATCGTGGATCAAGACTGAGTCCTTATTCCGGATGCGCGCAACGTGTACCAAGCTATAATAGGCTGACACATAAGCTGAAGGTATCGCCGCGGCAGCCGTAAAGCTCATCGTATCGGGGATTTTCTGAACGTAGCTTGCAGGACTCCTGATCACTGTCGCTAATGAACCTAGACACCACGCTGCGACGCGGTCGCCAACGGCCAAGTGGTGCACAGCATTACCGACTTGGGTAATTACACCAGCACATTCATTGCCAAGGCGATCATCCACGACCTCACCCAAGCAGATGCGCGCGTCTCTAGGATTTAAACCCACTGCGTGGACATCGAGCTGGACATGATCCTCTAGGAGCGGCTGGCCCGTAATGGTAGGATCCTCATCGAAAACAAGCGAGTCGAGCTTTCCAACAGTTCGGACCATGAGCTCAAGTGGTCGCTCCGACGGCCAGACATGTTGCAACTCTGGTTCAAGGGGTGCCGACTTTGTCTTGGCAGCAATGAGGTGATCAAGCTTCGGATTCTCTATGGCTCGCTTGATTCGCAGTACGCCTTCTGCCTCGGAAAATTCGCGATCCACGACGCCAAGGCCGTTTTCTTGCTGCAGCCCGAAGTTCTGCTCAAACACTCTTAACACTAGCTCCGCCGCGCCCCGGCTGGATAATGGCTGCTCGGCGTCTAGATCAACAGTGACGCAAGGTACGTCTTCATTCTCCCCACGGAGTGTGCGGGCCAAACCCTGGAACACGGCCAGCTCCGGACGAGTTCCTCTCGTTGCTGTTCCACCCCGAGTGACCCAGACAAGCCCGGCAGACTCCCGGACAAGGCCTTGTAGAGCAACAAAGGCCGCAGGGGAAATGTCGGCAACTACGGGCTCGTCTAGCTCGGCGAAGCTGATAACGGCCACTCCAGAGAGGTTCTCACTATGAGATTGCTCCAGGGTACACGATCGAATGGAAACACCAGCATCCCTCAGTCGAGCCTTAGTTTCACTAATTATGTCGCCCTCGACTGAGGTGGCATCGGATCTTATTATCAGAGCGCGAGGAGTCGCCGTATGTCCGGTCGCTTCAGGCCTCGGCTCGACTGCAGTGGCAACAATAACGCTTGCTTGTTCAAACAGAGGATCTGGCACGTCAGGTGAGCATGCATCAAGGTCTGCGAAGCCGTGCTTGGTGAGAACATCGCGCCACTGGTCCTCGTTGAGCAACGGTCCATATTCACGCCAAGGCTCAACGCAGTTCCACCAGCCCGGCAGATTTCCGAAAACAAGCGATAACGACGGCATTGAGTGGGTTACTTCGAGCAAAATCAACTTGCCTCCCGGTCGAAGGAGCTTGCGGACATGGCCGACCGTGCGGGACATGTCATACGTTGCATGCAAGACATTTGCGGCGATGATGACGTCAAATTGCCGGTTTTCGAAGCCCGGCTGGATATTGGGGTCTTGCTCGATATCCAGTCTGGCGAACTCCATCATGTCGGCGCAGCTGCTGAACTTCTTCGCCGCCTGCTCGAAGAAGCCGGAAGAAACGTCTGTATACGTATACGACTTGAAGCGCGGATATCTGCGATTGCCATACCCACTCAGTGCTTGGAGGGCCGGCCTCGTGCAGCCTCCTGTCCCTGCACCAATCTCAAGGTATTCGAGATCTGGGTATTTGTGAGAGAGCATTGAGATATACCTCTCTACTTTTGGATATGTTCCCTTCGAGCCTGGGGCATGGTGGTAGTAATCGAACAGAAGGTTATCCTTCATCATGAGAGCAAGGGGCTCCATTTCTTGTCTCAGCACCGAGACCAGGGCCTGGCCCATTCGAACAAACATGAGACCTTCGGGGCCAGAGCTTTCCAACGCGGCAGTTACCCGTTCGGCTCGCGCGACGACGCGCGGCTCTTTCAGGCAGGACCAATCTTCGGTCTGCTGCTCGTGCTGATTCGCTAGCGTGAGGTCGCGTTGATGCTTCATGTACCGGAAGAACTTCTGGTGATGAGGGTGCATGCTCTGTAACTCGTCCTCGTTAATTTCATTTAGAACGCGGTCAATGAAGTGATATGCGAGAAACTCGCGATCCCGCAGCCTCGTAAAGTCAGACTCGGACGGAGTCTCGATAGCTCTGTCAAGAATATTGTGGATTTCCTGCTTGACAAGGAGATCCACATCGGGCTCCCATATTGTGCTGGCACAGTGTTTGGGGATTTCAAGCGCTCCGCCGCCGCCCGCTGAAGAAGTTATCGTTACTAACTTGATGCCCTGCATCTGCATAGCAAGTTTGGTGCCATCTAAGAGAGCCGTGACATTGGCGAGGGCCTCCCTAGAGCCATGCCGCTTGCAATCAGCCGCAACCTGGAACTCTCCACCGGTAGGGGCCGCAATATCCCCGGAAACTGTGAGTTGTTGTATCCAGGTGGGCACGTAGGGCTGTGTTAGGTTGTCAAGATTGCCCTGGGTGAGGGCTGCGATGCCCATCTGGAGCAAAGCATCCATGGTCGCTGGATGCACTAAGCGGTCGAACTCGAAGCCATTCGGCATTTTGGTCTTGGTGTCTGTCACCCGTACGGTGCCCAATGCCTGACCCTCACCAGCGGAGACAGTATTGATGCCCTGGAATTCCGGTCCGTAGGATAAACCGACAGAGTCCAGGCTCGCGTAAAGCATGTTGCACTGGATATTGGTTTTGCAGACATCTTTTGCCCCTCGTATTATGGCACTGTACTGGTCGTCTTCCGTAGCCGGCGAGTCTTCGTCGCTTTGATAAACCACCGAGACCGAACCACGGCAATGCTCCGCCCAACCACCTTCAGCCGTGTAGGAGAAAATGCGGAATTCACTCCAATCTCCAGAAACGATATCAGTGGTGGTTTCGGAACGCATCGACAGCATTATCTCGACGCCATCCTCCGACTGAGGGACAAGGAGGGCGCGCGAAATCTCGACATTCCGGAGCTTGTATTCCTTGATGGGCTTCTTAGACTGCCCAATTTCCTCAGCTTGCTCAGCAGCCAATGCGCTCATCTGGGCGGCCGCTTGTACGGCCATGCAGCAGTACCCAGCCGCCGGATATGCGATGGCACCCTGAATCACATGCCCCTCCACCCACGGCTGCTCTGACAATCGAATGAAGTTCCGCCACCGGGGCTCCATCGGGTTCCAGTCGTTGACAGGCGCGCCGAGGAGGTCTGTCCGCGGGAAGCGGCGGAACCTATAGTCACAGCTGAGACGCGACTCGGACCAGTATTTTCGGGTTCGGTTCCAGCTGTAAGCGGGTAAGTTGGTCAGGACTGATAATTCCAACTTTGGAGTGGTGTGGGGGAAGTTAGCCGCGTGCAAGTCAGTTGGATAGCCTTGGGTGTACAAGGAAGCAGCTATCGTCAGGGAGGTCACGGCAGCGTCTTTTCCCCGTGCAAGCGCTGACAGGTATTGGATAGGGGTAGTTCCTTGCTCAGCTCCTGGAAGACTAGCTAAAATCTGCTTTACCGGCCCTGCTAGAGCCGAGTGAGGGCCGAGTTCAACCAAGACGTCGACACTTCCCGTCGCCTCGCCTACCACTTCTGTGCAGAGTTTCGCAAGCGCGTCCGAGAAGCGAACACAGGAGATCATGTTGTTGACCCAATAGTCCGCCGATAAGTCATCCCCTGCCGTAACTTCTCGGGCCGTGCCATAGGACGAGGAAAACATGGCGACTTGTTTCCGCTTTTCCCATGGCACAACCTCCAGCTCGCTTAGCCGCTGTCGATATTCATCCGCGATAGCAAGCATGTGATGGGAGTGGAAGGCTGACTCCACCTGAAGCTTTCGAGCGAAGATGTTGCGAGACGTCAGGCTCTTCTGCAGTTGTGTTATAGCAGACATGTCTCCTGAGATCGTGACGCTTCGGGGACTGTTAACACATGCCACAACGACCTTGCCGTGGCTTTCACCTATGGACTCTATTTCTTTGGCGGCTTCTTCCTCCGTTAATCCAGCAGCCATCATGCCCCCCTTCATCGACTTGATGATAGGAGTCACCAAGCCACGGTAGTACGCCACGCACATGGCTGACTCGAGACTCAGGGCGCCAGTGGCGTATGCGGCTCCAATTTCACCGCTGGAATGACCAACAACTCTGGAAGGGAGGATGTTCCACGACGCATACAAGTTGACAAGGGCGAGCTGGAGAGCCGCACAAAGAGGTTGCGAAAACTCAGCGCCGTTGATCCGTGATGACTTCTCGTCTTTGAGCAACTCCTCTACAGCGGACTGTTAGTAGGAACAGCTCGTTTAGCGATAGGAAAACCAGAAGTCCCTAAGGACTCACCTTGTAATGACCAAGAGGATCCGAAAGATTGCACTGCCTTGTCACAGGCAGCTATGCTTTGAGCAAAAACTGGGTACTGCATGAGCTCTCGCCCCATCGCCCACCACTGAGCGCCTTGACCTGTGAAGATGAAGCCGATCTTAGGCACCTCAGAGGGGCGCTGTACCGTTGTCGATAGCGACCTCAGCTCCTCGACTAGCCCCTCTATCGACGAGGCGACAACTGCGCCTCCAACGTCGAGTCTTGACCGGCGCTCACAAAGGGTGAACGCGAGGTCATCCAGGAAGAGCTCTTCATTCTTCGGTTTTTGCGAGGTGAGATGTTCGGCATACGCCTTTGCGTTGTTAAGCACCGAGTCCGATTCATGACCTGAAAAGTGGAATATCCGCGGACGTCCTCCCAACGTATTACGTTCCGAGACTATGGAGCTCATTGTACTTGCTGTGTCAGGCGTGTTATCGCCCATCTCGGACGGTTCTGAGGATGAGGTCTCAGCACTGCTCGACAGCGAGACGAATAGTTCCTCGCTATCAGCAAACTCTCCTAGTGGCACGTAAGTGCGATGCTTTCCATGCAGACCCCTTTCGCGCATATAATGGTATGCATCATCGAGAATAACATGAGCGTTGGTGCCGCCGTATCCGAAACTATTAACGCTCGCCCTTCTCAGGCCAGCCACCGGCCATGGTGTTGCCTCGGTCGGAACGCGGATCCTCAAGCCGTCGAAATCGATCGCGGGATTCCCTCTCTCAAACCAGATATTGGGAGCAATGATACCCTTTTCCAAACTCATTACAACCTTGATCAGTCCGGCAAGACCGCTGGAACCTTCAAGGTGTCCGATATTGGTCTTGACGCTGCCCACGAAGAGCTTGCCCTCTTCGCTATCCGGGCGATGCGTTCCCAGAGTGTCTCCAATCGCGCCGCACTCGATCGGGTCTCCTGCCGGCGTTCCCGTTCCGTGTGCCTCGCAGTATGCAGTCACTGCGGGATCGCAACCCGCCTGCTCGTATGCCGAGCGGATGAGACGAGCTTGCGCCTCTCGTGAAGGCAGTGTGATGCCGGTGTTTTTGCCGTTTGAGTTCACCGCCGTACCTCGGATGACTGCACGAACTGTGTCGCCGTCGCGGATGGCGTCGTCCAGCGGCTTCAGGACCAGGGCGGCCATACCTTCACCTCGAGCATAACCATTTGCGCGGGAATCGAAAGCGTAGCATATGGAATCGGGACTGAGGAAGTGAAGATTCGTCATTCCTACCATCATGTCTGGGTTAAGGATCGCGTTCGTCGCGCCAACTATAGCCGCCTTGGTCTCCCCTGTACGGAGACTATGGCAGGCTAGATGGACCGCTACAAGGCTGCTACTGCAAGCCGTATCGATAGTCATGCTGGGGCCTTGGAGGTTGAAGCAGAAGCTGATTCGGTTAGACAATATCGATTGACCAGTGCCGACAGAGTGGTATTTTGGTAGGACCTCCGGGTCCTTCTTGGCGATCTGGTCGTAGTCATTGGTGAAGCATCCCACGTAACAGCCGGTATTCGTCCCCGACAAGCTGGATATGGGAATGCCCGCATTCTCTGTGGCCTCATATACTACCTCGAGAAGCATCCGCTGCATAGGATCCATACTGAGGGCCTCGGCCGGTGAGATGGAGAAGAAGCGGGCGTCGAAGGCTGACATGTCCTCCTCAAGGAAATGGCCTCCACGGACGTTTAGAGTCCCATTCTTCTCCCCATCAGGATGGTAGAAAGAATCAACATTGAATCGATCAGGGGGCGTTTCGCTTCTAGCAGACTGCTTCCTAATTAGGAGATCCCAGAACTTCTCCCCGCTCGATGCACCGCCCGGCAGGCGACAGCCGATGCCGACGATGGCAATTGGCATGGCTCCGCTGCCTCCGCCTCTCTCTGAGAAGGCCATTGTGATTGAGTGTGATTAAGGGTGGAACGGGTTGGGGCCAAAGGCCCAGAAAAGGGGAGACTGATATAAGGGATCTCGTGATTCTCTTCATCCAACCACCATCGACAGACTATACAGCCATCTACAAAACGAATCTGATAGTAAAGTTAAGACTTTTTGATTCAACACTTCATCCTCTGAGAGCATATCAATAGGCATGGGCCGCGGAATGCGATCAAAGGTATAGTGCAGGAGCTGGGCTCTTAAGTCGCTTCCTTAGTGTTTCTTTCAATAGGCACCGGGTGGCAGATAACTAGATGGCCGCGCGACATGCAACGACGACTCTGGGAGTGAGCTCCTCCGGCTCCGAAACAATCTCTCGCACGCCCCTGCTCACTCCGGCATCCGGGATTCTGTCCAATCATTTCAGGGCCAGTCGCTGCGGTGGCTTTGGTGGGTCTCGGTGGATTTCGCAAGAGAGCCGTGTTTCCAACCCGGTCCCGTCTTGGACCGGGTCATTGGCCACGTCTGGTCTTCCATTGAACAACCCTGTATTCAGCACAACCTCCGCCGTCGGCGGATTTACGATCTATTAACGAACGCCCACGGTAATAGACATGGCCACGAAGTATGCACAACGTGATTACACCCATTGCAACTTCAAGCGTTACCCATGTTTCAGGAAGCCACCGAAGAAATAACGCTGTACCCTACCGAGGTATCCTATGCCTAGCATTGCTGTGCGGACGAGGGTGATGGATTTGTGCCTTTAGACATGTTAGACTCCCCTTCGCATCAAGCTGACTCGACAATGTAACCCGTAAGACATCAATTTCCGCATACAAGCCGGGCTTGGGCTAATAGTCCAGAACGGGGTTTTCTCTTGTATAAGACCCACGGCTATTTGGCTTAACAGTCTACGCCACTAGCTCAATTATTGCCAACGCGGACCATCACCCCCTTTTGAATCATTCAGCACGGCCACACATACCCTAGTGCCATTGTATTGAGGCAAGTCTCCTCTCCCAATTTGAACAATGGGTTCTCTTGTGTCGGAGCCAGAAGAGCGGCCCCGTGTTCTATTCGTTGACGCTTTCGATTCATTCACCAACAACATCATCGGCCTTCTGGAGAAATGTCTTGGCGCCGAAGTGACTCTTGTCCATATGAACGATGAGAATGTGGACAGGAATCTCAACGATATACTTAGAAGCTTCGATGCCATCGTTGTAGGGCCCGGGCCCGGCCATCCAGCAATTCCTAGCGATGTGGGCTTCATCAACAAGCTCTGGAAACTCGACGATGCCCACATGCTGCCGATCCTAGGAGTATGCCTTGGGTTTCAGTCCCTGTCATTCTCACACGGCGCCGAAGTCAAGAAGCTCAGGCGCGCACGTCACGGCATCGTCAGCCAAGTGTCTCATAGTGGTAGCGATATCTTCGCTGGCATTAGTGATCTTGATGCCACTCAATACCACTCGCTCCGTGTGGATCTGGGAGGAGTTCAGAATGGCCTGTCTGATGCTGAGCACATCTTCTGGGAACCTACGGAGAAATGTCCGACGTTACAACCTTTGGCCTGGGATTCGAGCGACGAGGTCAATGGGCCGATCTTGATGGGGTTGCGGCACACTACGAAGCCATTCTGGGGTGTGCAATTCCACCCAGAGTCTATCTGTACGTCACCAGCAGGAGAAGAGCTGGTCGCAAACTGGTGGGCACAGGCTAGAAAATGGTTGAGTCAGCGGAGTCTACGATCCGTGAATGGGTGGAGCAAGCTTCCAACCAAAGCCCTCAAAGACATATCTCCAGCGCCGCAGGTGAACCAGAATAGAGCCTGCACGAACGACCACAACAGTCGCAGCCCTTCCCATCTGGCGCGTGAGCTTCGGTCGATCACAGGCATAGACGGCGTGTTTTTACGCTGGGGGAGACATCCGGCTGCATCAGTTACTCCCACTACTCTCCTTGAGGAGTTGGGCCTCAGCCGCGACGAAGTTGTGCTCCTCGACTCACAAGGACACGCCAGAGGCAGGTTCAGCATCCTCGGCCTTATTCTACCCGGAAAGACCATGAAGGTTGCCTACAGGGTCTCTGATCGCACCCTGCGCTACGGAGTCGAGCAGGGCCAGATGTCCACCGTGCACGTTAACTCCATTGAAGAGGTTTGGCCAATCCTGCAAGAAGCTTTAGACTTACATGATCCACGAAACCAAGAACGCTCATCTCGTGCCTCTAGCCCCGGGTCAGATCTTCCTCTCACCGGGATGGACTGCTACGTCGCGGGCCACTTGCCCTCGGAGAGTCCATTCTGGGGCGGTTTCATGGGATATATCTCGTATGAAGCCGGGCTCGAGACCATTGATGTTGATCTGCACCCCTCATGCGCCAGTAGTGTTCCAGACATCAACTTCGCATTCATTCATCGTAGCATTGTCATCGACCATGCCGAACACCAAGTTTATATCCAGTCTCTACTACCCCGAGACTGGGAATGGATTTTAAATCTGGGGAGAACGATTGACGGCCTTGCGAGCCGGGCCGAGATTACCGAACGCGTCAAAACGGGACTCCAGAACGGCTCAAAAACAGCTGCGGAACTAAATGGACGTACTGCGCTCAATCGGACTCTTGCCAACGCGCAGGTGAATCGGCCGGCAGAGACGTCTTATCGGGGCAAAGTCCTGAGATGCCAAGAATATTTGGCTTCGGGTGACTCCTATGAACTGTGTCTGACTGACGAGACTGAGATCACCGTGCCTACCACGAACGGCAGGGCCGAGTTGGATCCTTGGCAGTTATACAAGAAGCTTCGTCAAAACAACCCAGCGCCGTTCGGCGCGTTCCTCCGCCTCTCGGACGTCGTAGTAGTGGGCAGCAGCCCCGAGCGGTTCCTCCAATGGACACGTGGCGGACGGTGCCAGTTCCGGCCCATTAAGGGTACGGTTAAAAAGGGGCCGGAGATGACGCGAGACCTCGCACACTCTATCCTCGGTAGCTCGAAGGAACGTGCCGAGAACCTCATGATCGTCGATCTCATCCGGCACGACCTGAGCGGCGTTGTCGGCGCGGAGAACACGTGGGTGTCGAAGTTGATGGTCGTCGAAGAGTACGAGACGGTGTACCAGCTCGTCTCGGTAATCGAGGGCCAGCTTCCCGACTCTTCCACAACAGAACAGCAAGATGCACCCAGAGGAATCGATGTTCTCAAGGCATCTCTGCCGCCCGGATCTATGACCGGTGCGCCAAAGAAGCGGTCTTGCGAGATCTTGCGGGACATTGAGCAACGACCCAGAGGTGTCTACTCGGGTGTGCTCGGGTATTTGGACGTGGGGGGCTCTGGGGACTTTTCAGTTGTCATCCGGACGGCAGTACGCAGAAGCGGCGGAAACTCGATATCAAACGATAACGGAGCTCATGCGACCAATGGCAATTATGCTAACGGGCACATAAATGGCCATAGAAATCAGTACACCAACGGCCATCCTAACGGGCATGTCGACGGACATTGGGATGGACAATCCAAACAGAGCGAGACATGGCGCGTAGGAGCAGGAGGTGCCGTTACCATCCAAAGCACCGACGAAGGTGAATTCTTGGAAATGGAAGTGAAGGCCTCTAGTGTATTGGGCGCGCTGCTGTCACAAAAGTCATGACTGACTACTTGACCAAGAGTCGGGGAAATCTGAGGTTCATCATCCCAATGGTTATATTGTTGGCTGGTTTCGAACTGTTCATTTCAACATTTAGACTGTGCTGGATATATCTCGGGGCGGAGTTGGTGGCGTTTCTAGATGACTCGTTGTACAAGGGAAGACCGGTTTGCAAGCACTTCGTAGGAGCCATATTCTCATGCTTATTCGTATTCACTATGGAACAGTCGCTCTTGAAGGAATATAATTGATTCAACGTGCACTGCTTATACAAGGCAAATAATTGGTGACGTTGAATCTCCTTGTTAAGTTGACCTACTTAGAACAATGCTTGGAAAGGGATTAGCGGAAGGGCAAGATGGCCCACACCTCCGTGTCAGTACGTTTAGTTGTGTAGGCCCCACGCCCTCAAGGCGTGTCACTCAATACTAGTGAAAGCTAACGGTCATTCAGCATATCTTCGACACTAATACAGGACTCGACATATATATGTATATAAAAAAATTATTGGCTTCGGTGTTACTCTAAGCTACCAACCTTAGCCGTATCCCATTTGTACAAAGGCTCTTTCCTGCGCTTGAACCTAATCGTGGCCTTTAGGGGCGGTACTAAAGATACGCTATAGGTAGGGCTCCTCGGGCGCCGCGGCAACTTCTCGAGGTCATAGTGCAGGAGCAAGTACGCCAACATGACCTTGAGCATATTCGCCGCGAAGAACCGACCGGGGCAAGCGTGCCGACCTGTTCCAAACGCCGTGTACGTCTTTGTTACGGAGATCCAGCCCTGGCGCGCCTTTTCCATCTTCAAGCCTTGTTGGTCCGCATCCTCGCGTCGCTCAGCGAACCTGAAAGGCCGGAAGGTCTCCGGTTCCGGGTACAGAACCGGGTCGTGCAAGATAGGGTACGACAGGATGCCGATGTAGGCGCCATAGGGGAGATGCAGACCGGACGGCGTCGTGACGCCCTCGGGGTTGCAGACGGGCTTCGGCGAGGCCACGGTCACGATGGAATTCATCCGCTGAGATTCGCGGAACACAGAGTCCAACTTCGGCATGTCCCCCAGGGTCCGCTTATTCCATTCTCCGCCGTTCTTCTCTAAGCCCGCCACGATCTCCGTCCGCAACTCTTCGATGTAATCCGGCGAATTGGCGGCGAGGTCGAGCAGGGCGTGGGTGATGGCAAAGGAGGAAGTGTGGATCGAGACGAAGTTGAGCAGCAACACACGGCCCATTATCGTGTCTGGCTTCATCATGTACGGGTCGCCACTCTGGACGGCCGCGTCGATCGTCCACTGGAGGAAGTCGTTGTACTTTCGACTATTCTCGGCCTTGCCCGTCTGGTTGGCATAGAGCTCTTGTATGCGACGGTGGACCTCGGGTCGCAGCTCGCGGAAGAACCGCCGCGTCCCGATCTTCTGTGGTAGTGTCATGATGAGCGAGGCCAAGGGGCGCAGCACTACGGGTGTGCAGCGCAACAATACTGAAGTAAAGCCTAGGCCTCGCGCAAAAGTCACGGCACTGTTGACCAAGGTCTTATTGTGACAACTTGGTGCACCCACAAAGGCACGGTTTACCACCTGTCCGACGATGTCGGGCATGTCATCCATGAGGCACAATTCCTTGAAGTTGTCCGGGTCGGTACCCCACACGTCTTGGACAGCACGCGAGATCTCGTCTGCCAGGGCCGGGAGTAGATTATTGGTCTCGCGGGTCAGGGTGGTGTTGATCAGTATTTGGTGTATCGGTTGTGTTTCTTCAACGAGGCGAGGGTCAGTCAGGGTAAAGTTAAGCTGAAATGCATTCAGCTGATGGATATGAGCAGAGAGGTCGGATTCGGGCTGGTCCTGGAACCAAGCAACTTCTGTGGGCGGCAATATCACGACGTTGCCCATGTCAAGAATGGGCATGAGGCATGGCTCATCCCTGTACTGGTAGGCCTCTTCCGTGGCTTGCCTGATGTCTTGCGAATTCCTCCATCTAGCCTGCAGTCGCGGGAACCAGTCGCCCTTTCTTGCGCCAATAACCGGGAGATGTTTGGGATATTCGGCCCGGACCTCAAAAGGCAATTTGGGTCGAAGTACCTCGTAGAGTATGTTCCCGAAAACTAACAAGGCGACCGCCAGCGCGGCAGCCCGCAGCAATGCGTCTGCGCTCATGTTGAAGATACCCATATCGTCAGATTCTAGGCTGGCGAGATCAGATACACCGCAGCGGAGAGAAGAAGGGTTAAGAGGATGGCAGATAGAAACGAGGAATCCAAACAGCGCTTCCCGCGCAAAGCTTCAATAACCAATCGAAGCTGTTAGTTCATTCTGACAGTCTCAATGCTTACTCGCAGAGTCACCGCCAGCACTTCGGATTGGATTCCGTGTTGCGAGAGGTTGGCCTTGGCCCCCTATAACGGCAGCCGTAAATTTTTGCGCCGACTCTACCACCAATACCACCGCCGATGCCAAGGCCACGACCGCCGACCCAACCGCCGGGCTCCACCACCGACCTTGACTCCCGGCCCAGAACTCCGCTATACGCGCCAGCCCACGGTCCCGATACTGTCCAAGACGCGAAAAAAACCAGACGAAATCACCCCGGTCTCGGTGGCTGAATATCTAATATCGAGACATATCACATACCTCAATTGGCCTAAAACTTGCTAGAGGGATGCGTCTCAGCCCTTCTAAATGTAAGCTTAGAAAACGTTCAGGACCATAGAAGCGGATCAGCATATAAAATTAATACTTGAGGCTTTTTCAAGCCTTTAGACAGACATACACATCAACTCTTCTGCCATAAGCCTACTATTTACCAAGGGAAGACTTTTGAGTAATCTGGCGCCGCTCACTCGTGCAGAAAAATGGCCACAGAAGTCAGCTGCAGCTCAAGCAAGCTAGGGAACGGTACTTCAGTGGGAGGGTACGTGACAAGACACTCAATTTCGTAACACAACTAACGGGCAACGACAGTCTTACTTTACCGATCAGTTCTGTCAACGACGATGCATATTGGTCTGCTCAGTATCTGCCCGTCCTGTCCTCCTTACTGGAGAACGCGGGGACCTATACCCCTGAAGATCGGGCGTCCCACCTGCGCTTCATTGAGGACCACGTCATCCCGAATGTCGGGCCCCGACCGGCCAGTCTCGATGCCGTCTACGTAGTATCGCACTTCGGTTCCTCGACCTTCGAGGCCAGCATCAACTTCAGCGACAAGGGGAAGCCGTGCGTGCGGTTCACCTTCGAGCCGCACGGCCCGCTGGCGAACAGCGCCGCCGCCACCGCGCCTCCTACTCAGGGGTACCCGTACAAGCAGGTGCTCGACATAGCCGACGCGGTCCGGGCGGACCTGCGCTGGTTCAACGAGCTCGCCGTCGAGTTCTTCCTGTCGAGCGAGCAGGAGGTCGCGGCCGTCAAGGCGATGATGCCGCCGAACCTTGCGCGCGTCCCCCAGTACTACATCGCCCTGGATCTCAACGGCGGCCAGAGGCAGATGAAGGTCTACTTCTGTCCGCTGATCAAGCAGATGACGACGGGGATGAACTCGGACGAGGCCACCTTCAACGTCCTCAACCGCCTCGATCCCGGGTTCGCGGCTCCCCTCAAGGTCATCAGCGACTTCCGGGCCACGTGCCCGGAGCCGTTGGCCATCCAGATGATCGGCATCGACTGTGTGGCCCCGGAGGCCGGCGCGAGGGTGAAGCTCTATACCCGCACCGAGTCCAACTCCTGGGACAACATCCGGCATCACGTCACGCTGGGCGGGAGGCGGAGCGACGAGACGACGTTGAAGGGACTGGAGATCCTCGGCGAGATCTGGAATCTACTGCTCGACGAGCCAGAGGCTACCGCGGATTCATCCGTCTCGAAGCCGGTCAACGACCCCACCAACGTCTGGCACACGAGCATCATATACAGCTGGGAGGTGCAGCCCGGCAAGGCCCTGCCCGATGTCAAGGTGTACGTCCCCCTGTGGCAATACTCGAGGAGCAATCGGGCTATCGTGGGAAATCTGGAGGAGGTCTTCAGGAAGCAGGGCTGGAGCTGGGGTACGGATGGGACGTATAGGAAATCGGTCGTGGATGCCTTGTGAGTACTCGTCCTCCCTCGCTTTTCACCTTTTCATCTCACCTCGTCTGAGCTCTTCGGTGGGCTAACAGCCGGTATAGTGGGGAAGGAGCTGTTTCCGACGGAACACCTATCGTCTTTACCCATCTTTCCTTCAGCTTCTCAAAGAAAAAGGGCACTTACATAAGCTCCTATCTAGCGCCGCCGTGCGTGAGGCCCTGAGGCCTCGTAAATAGTGGTATCGTGTGCTAGCACACCCCCGCTGGTGCTGTCGCTTACTATGAGAGTCCCGTGAGGCTACCCCTGCAATCGCTAACGTTAGCGCTGCTGACATGCTGATCCAGCAACCGGTCGGGATAGAAATCATGGGGCGTAGCCCAGCAATTATTGGCGTGGCAACTCTTCGTTTCAAGTACAGCCAGTACAAGCGATTAAGAATACCAGGGTTGCTTTAACACATTTTATTGTAGCGATTTGCATCTATTCATGTCTTCTCGGACCCCCAGCTCATCGGAAACCTCCGTAGCTTGGATCATGTCTAAGTACTCCGCCCAGTGTATCTCATCATCAGTGGATCCATTAACCTGCCCTCATGTTCCTCTAAACAAATGAATAATCGATGCCTCGCCCCTAGAGGCGGGCGGACGCTCTAGTCCACAGGACGGGGGGTATACCATGTCCGCCTATGTCCAAACGCCGGTTGCAATGCAAGTGTATATACTAAGTAAATCTTACAAGTCGTGTACCGTGAGGTTGTTTGATCACGGTTGGGCGAGCTAGGGCAGACCCGCCGCCAATGTGGGATGAATTCCATGTCCATTCTGTCGGAACCCAAGTGCGTGTGAATATCGTATGAGAAGTTTTTAAGAAAATAGTCTTGAGACGCTCAGAGATCCCTGGGGCGAATTACATCCGCGATCCAGCTGATCTCGTTCGCAAGGTCGTCTAGGCCGCTGTCGATGCTGGGCAGGCTTAGGAGATTAGTGTTTCCGACGGGGACACCGTTATCATTCCTTGCGACTAGCGCCGGTGAGCCGTAGTTAGGCTGTGGGTGGGAGTCGCAATGCTTGTTGCTCTTCGCGGTATGATACGGAAGGCTGTAGTTGGTAAATGGAGTCCGACGTGGTTGGACCTTTCTCCCATTAGCCTCAGCCTGCTGAAGGCTGTAGAACTCGTCTTCGTTGGATGAGAGATTATCGTCGTAATCATCATCGTCAGAATCATCCAGGAATGAGCAATTGCTTCGGCCTTGGGACTCCGTCAACTGAGAAGTTGGGGACGTTTGCCTCGGCGATGTGGCTGAAACAACAAACTGTGATTGCGGGTGATCCAAGCCGACGTCGGAAGTCAAACCGAGTGACTCCTTGGGCCCTACCGAAGAGCCAATATCTGCTGAGGGCCTTGGCACGATCGTAGTGGTGGACTGGTTCTTCGAGCTAGTAATGAGGGGTGGCATAGTACGTTGGAATGGTGGCGGCGACAGCAATGTAACCGGTGCACTTTCGGAAGCAGCACTCGTCGCGAAATTATCGTCATCCTCATTCTCTTCAACAATCTCGTCAGGTATCCAAAGCTTCGGCGAAGGTTCCACAGCAGGCGGTGCGAATGGCACATCTTCAGATAGGAACCGTCTTAGCGATTCTGGCGATATGTCACGAGAGCGGGCGCTCCCAGACGGCGTCAGGCATCGTGCACGGTCATAAGACCTGCCAAGTTCGGAAGGCGTGTCATCCGAATCGCTTCCTCTTGATAACCTCCCATGCTCACCATCGCGACTGCATGGCCTCAGACCGAAGAGCCGTCGGGCGGCACAGGCCCAAGAGGGTGCAGGTGAGATGGAACGGGCTGATCTTGTGTCGGAGAACGACGTAGATGGTATATCAGAAGCGGCTGGGAGCGGTGGCGCTGGCGGCAGCGTTCGGAATCTGTCCCTGGGATCCATCGTCTTGAAGTTGGCACCACGCAAGGAATTCATCGATACGCTTCTCGATCTCAGCGAGCGCTCTAGAGGAACCTCGAGAGTGTTGACGGTTTGGCCCGGCAGAAAGGGACAGGCAGAAGTTGTGGGCCGGGTGCTATCATAGGTCTCGGTCGAACCGTCCAGTTCATACTGCCATCGCTGTCAGTCAGGGCGAATATCTGTTTTGAATAATGTGGACGCACATAATAGTAATAGGTATGCCCCATCTTGAGTCCACCACTCCTGCTCGTACTGCTGACTTGGTCACCATCGCAGACGATATCCTTAAATGTATGGCAGCCTCGCCATTGACCCCGGTGTCGTCGAGTATCACGCTCCATAATTTGTCCGTGCTTCCAGTTATCCCATGAGCCAAATAGATGGACTGTTTGGACCGAAGGACATGTCTGACTGTATAAATAGTTAGCTTCAATGCTATATTAGATACTCGTAGACGGGAGACGCGAAGCATTTATATGAACGAATGGTAGAGGAAATAGTTCAGGGATATCTGCATGGAAACTGGGTAAACCCGGTATTTGGAGTCACAAGATGCATCTGACAGCGCAACTAGCATGGGACCACGCATATCTTGCTGAGGCTGTGCCACGTAGAGAACTCTCCACAATTGTCTCTCAGGAACAAGCAATCCTGAACACCACGGTGAATCATTCCATCAGGCTATGCCTCCCGGAAATGGTCGCTTATTGCCGATAATCCTGTCAGACATAGACATGGGTGGCAGGGCTGACACCTCGTGTCCACTGCCCAGCATGGGGAAATTGTTAGGTAAATCCTGACCTTCGCGTGGGACCCTTGTAATCTGGTTCCGTCTCCTTGGTACCACAGTGCCTTTTGAGACACTAGAAGCTGATAAGACCTAATGCAGGAACCGCTTCGAGAGAGAAACAAATATTTTAGGCGAAATACGGCGGTCTCATGAGCTCGAGGCTGACGGTGATTTCACCCAGGGACTAATGCTGGTCCGAGACCACAGAGGGATGTAAAAAAAGAAAAAAGCAATTCGAAAGCGACCGGGCTTTTCGAGAAGAAAATAAAGTGGACATACGACGTAAAGAATGCTGAATAAGAAAACACTCACAGCATGAAAGTGACCAATGTTGTGGTTGGATCCATAGTGAATCAAATGGATCGTCGGGCAACCATCAGGAGGAATCTAAGCTCAAGTTATAAGTCCCAGAAGCTGCTCGAGTCTAAGACCCGTCCCACGTGGGCTTACCGCCGAATTCTTCTCGGCTTCTCACGATGGAACCCAAAAACGCAAGGGGTCTGGCAGATGCAAAAGCCCAGTAAATCGTCACAATCCAGCTTTGTGAAAATAGTTTCAAAGGATGGTTATCGACCAATTACGATCGAATAGTGCCTGGGGGAAGCGCCGTGACGAGGTCTTGGGTGTAAGCGGGCGCTCTGTGAGTGGTCGGCGCTTAAATGAACAGGCTATATTCAAGGGCCTAGAAAGGTTGCCAGCTGCCCGATTCGCACGACGCTTGATCTTGCTCAACCACTCCTTGAAGGCAGATCGTAAAACATGTCAGTCATTGGAAATTTTATCCTGGCGGCGACTCCGGGGCCTAAGTCAATTATCAACGCCGCCGAGTCTGGGGAACAACAACACAGAAAACCAACCTGAAACCCTCACATACCGCTAATCTCTGAAAGGGGCTGATATGCGGAGCGAACTGAAGACGAACGCCCAATAGCCTGGATGAACGCAGAATTCCTCGCTGGCAGGGCCCACCAGAAACAGGGTGTTGCTGGACCTGTATCGAGTGGTATTGGCCTGGGTGCGTGCGCCACTAACTTCTTCAGGGCTTAGACTGGATATAAGGGCAATTGAGAGTTGATATCGTTGATAAGTGGCGCGGGCTGGTCTGTTTTGGCTTTCGCCCAGTTCAGCTCGGGAAGCGGGAAGTCCCACTTGGAGACGTGTCAGTGCCTCGGCCGTTGGGCTTCGGCTAGACGCAAATAGCAGACAAAACTCCTGGTTGGACGAGTCGGGTGCCGAGGGGAAGCAGAAACCTGAATGAATTGATCTCATCAGATGAATATGAGGGCATCTACTCAACATTGGCTGCTCATCCAGAGTTCTGGGGCATCGCACTTCGCAAAATTGGGGGAGGGGGGCCTGCGACGATGCAATGACGCAAAGAAGGGGGCTATTATAGTTCCGGCCTGGGTTAGGACCGTATCTTGATGTTCACGAACGACGAAAACGGACGAAAATGGGGATCCGTCCTTCCACATGGATCACGATGGTTCGCTAGATGCATGCTGGCAAGTCTCGTCATTGATACTTGGCACCGAGATAGACAGATGCGCAAGTTGATTGGACGATTGCCTATGGAAACGCATGCGACCCTCAGCGAAGGATGGGTAACTAGAAATTAAGGTTGGCTACTACAACTCAGTTGACACAACAACAGAACCATGCAACTCCTGCTTCCCGTTTTCCGTACGGGGAATCGCCCAGTTAGCCCAGTGGACGTTCGTGCGAAGGTGATAAGCGTGAATGAATCTTTTCAGCCCGCTATGGGTATAAGAACTGTGACTATTTTTGGACGGAAAAGCCGAAATTGAAGTTACGGCTCGTCAAAAGCCTAGTCTTAACGAGGAGATCGATCAAGTTGGCGAGCTTGACAGACATACAAGGGCTTTGTCAGTTCCAATTGGTCTTCGCGCATTGTCCAATCAGGGGATGGCGATGGCGGTGGTGATGGCGACAAGCGACAAGCAGCATCCTTTCATCTTCCAGGGTCGGACTCTTATCGCCATCCACTCAGTGCCGAAGCCCGAATTTGGCTTCCTACGTGTATTCGTGCACGGCCCAACGGTGGATATTTGTGTTATGTTAGGGCCAAAGGCGGGTTATGTGAGATCATCAGGGTATCAACACTCTCCAAGGTTTGGCCCTGACAATAATTGGCCGACAGTATGCTTTGATAATCTCATCGTAGGTTTAGGAAATCAGGCAGGTAATTTATAAGCTGATGCTTTGGCTTTCTCCACTTCCGATGCTGCCGTCGGGGCGGCTCCCTGTACCTGCAGTTCTCGCGATCCACCTTCGTGCAGTGGTGCAGTACAGTGATTATGTACCAAGGCGTGTGTATGTGTGTGGCCGGATACTCGTAATTGCATGCATTCAATATATGAACCTACATGTACACCCTGCACACCAATCTGCATCTCGGATACCTACGTCGTCGTTGCCAACCAGTTGGTATTCCACATAGTGGAATCGCGCATCAGATGCAAGCAACAATATTGGTTAGGAGGGACTTCATAACTTCTTCACATACTCCGTACATACATACGTGGGGAGGTTATCACGTGGCCCCTACCATGTCGCCAGCTTTTCGTTTCCTGGTAGGCCACGACCCTTCGGGTCCGGGCTTCGGTAAACAAGCTAACACCGAAATACCTGTATAGCGATTGTCTGCGGACGGCTGACGAAGTCTACGATAGCCACGTTGCCGGGCATCCCGCACTACAAGCCCGTGCTCAGCCCACGGATAGGTCACTCCACGGTGTTGCCTTATCCATACGGAAATGACCAGCTCGACATCCATCGTTGTGTGGGAACTCTGAGGACGACTCTCATTTCTCTCTCCGGTGTTTGCTTATCTCATCCTCAGTGCCAAACTAGGTGACCGCATCGGCAAGGAAGAACCATATTTGTAACCCTGGCTGTGAGACGTGACTTCGACCACTATCCAACCTAGAGGGAAGGAAGAGTGGGACGGAGCGGACAACTCGCTGATTTGCCCTTCGACCAATTATCCCCGATGTTTCACTGGGCTTCATGTCTCGAATGGAAAGGTAATGGTAGTATGCAGTCCTCGCCCAACTTCGGGAATTAGTGTGATAGGGGTGAGATACTGGAAGAGTCCTTAGGTGGTGAAAGTTCAGCTCGATCTAGAACCCAACACACGTCTCAGCCAGCCATCCGGCCAGCCAGCCAACGAACCGGATTCATCAGCAGAGAACCTCATTTCCTCAATTGAGCTGAAGTAAGATAAAGATGACGGGGCCCTCTTCTGACTGACTAGCCTAGGTAGCTTCCTCGTTTGTTGATGTCAGCACCAAAGGTGCACAAGTGTATCGTGTAAGTACAATTCATTCATTAGCTCCATCAGCAATCACGGATCCTATGTGTGACGGTCGCGGATTGCCTGTCCGTTCAGCTGTTGCACAATGCACCGGGCCGCTGTTCCATTCCGAAAGATTCTGCTAGCAAGCTTTATCTGGAGGTTACACAAAACCCAGGTGGGAGATGCGAATAGCCTTATGGCATGATCTGCTGAACGCCGGGTGGAAATGGGCAAAGTCCCCACATGCTCGTCGCCACTACAGGTTCTGAGGCTACCTACTTACACCACTCTAAAGGCACGGCTGGCGCTCCCATCCCAACAGCCTCGCCACCCGTGTTCTGGCGGCTGCTTGGGCCGGACAAAAAGATACTTCTCATATATACGTCCAGATGTCTGAGTGTATCGATGGGCATGTCCCTCGATAGCCAAAGGTGTCTCAATTCACCGTAGATAGGATCGCAGTGCCTCATACCATGTCTTCTCAACCTGGTCTTGGTCTGTTGGGCTTGCCAGTCATCTGACGTCTTCCTCTACCTTGAGCCTCTCTGTTAGACGAGCGTTAGAATCTCCATTCCTCGCCGCGCCATTCCGTGAGCTCTTAGGAGCCCCTGACCCAGAGAAACTAGAGTTAGACGTGTCATCAATGCCGGCCCCACGGATGTCCACCGCTGTGAGCTCTTCGGGCTCTAAAGTAAGGGGTCCATATAGCATGGTCGTATCGCTCGCTGTCCGGCTCAGTCTCTGGAACAAGGGGTATATCAGTACCCTCTTGTTCCGCCTTGATGCGACCAGGATGCCAGGGATCATTTGGCTTGGCGGGCGCTTCCCCAGGATGCGATGGGCATAGTCAGCACCGGTTGGTGGTTGGTATAGAGGAAAGATGCGGTAGACTTGCCAGTCCGAGACCAAGTGGTCAAGCTCTGCCCCTCGAAACACTACGCAATCTCACGGTCGATAAGGAAGCTTGATCCCTAGCACCGGAAAACAGAGGTCGCCCCCTGAAATTATTAACCGTATTTCTCGCGGGACCTCTTCTGAGGCTTCTTGGGACTTACCTTGATAATTGTCGAGTGTCAACAGGCTAGCCAGCCCGTGCTTGACGTCTGTCTGATCGTGGTGCTTTGCGGTATACGTGTTGATGCCGAGAATAGCGAACGTCGAGAAGGTCGGCTCCGACGTCTTCATTTTCTCGACATCGCCAAGTGCCTTAAACATATCGTGGCATTCTTGGTATTCTTCCGGTGCCAGTGTACTGAAAAGGAAGCGCGCGACTTCTGACCCAATCCCGAGCACCTTCTCGAAAACACGTAATAGGAGGCTGGGGCAATCTTCTTGAACCGCGCGGGGTCTACCCCGTCCAAGGATCGTGTCGAGAGTGGGCCAGATATGATTATTAGGGTTCAAATGCCCTTTCATCGCCCATATGCCGTAATGTGCTATAAACCGGTGGCGTGTTTCGATCTCCTCAAGAGACCAGATATTTTCCACATCCATCTCGGAATGCTTTTGTGGGATATAGTCGTCGATCATGTGCCGGTTGGCATTGGGATCCCGAGCGGAGCAAGCGACAATCACTCCCGAATCGCCGTCTCAACTTTGTGCATGAGCGGGGCACCAAATAATAACGGGAAGAGGCACTGGAATTTGCACAGAATGATGTGGGAATTCTTGTCCGCCACGATGACTACGTGCTGCTAAACTCTCTCGTATATGTGCCGGTCCGCAGCTGCAGCTTCATCGCGCTGGTAGTCCCAGAAAGCATCCGGCGTATAGTATCCGTCCTCCATCTTGACCAGGTGAATGAGATGAACAAGGTCGGCTGCCGGATTCTGTGCCGCGGCCCTAGCGTCTTCTCTCTGCGCTCTGGTCGTCTTCACCCAAAACTCGCGGCAGGAGTCGAGACGCATTTCCTTATACCATTTCTTGCGGTCTTCACGGCCGTCCATGTGTCGGGCATCGTGGGAGCCTCGCCTTGGCTCATCCTCTAAGCCATCAAACAGATTTTCCATATCCCACCCCATTGGTGGCTTTATGCCCATTCTTGTCCTGTGAGGCCCCTTCCAACTCTTCTAGCACCCTCCATTTTTTTCTGTAAGAACCTTCTTCATCATATACAAGATCCTTCAGATGAAGGACTTGGACCTTGAAGTTGTGGATATTGTGGTCAATCACCGCCTCCTGCGGTGTCTCTGTGACGATTATCGCTTGCTCTCGTACACGGGGGACGCCGTCTTTCACAAAAGCATCCAGGTAAGCTTTCACATCTCCGATCCGTTGGTCTTGCTGATAAACCTGGTCCGAATTGCGGAATTTTGGGTATCTCTAAGTAGATTAGCTAGCCAGGATATGCCAGAGGAATAGGGACACTGACGCGGTAGCGGACGTCGTCAGCCTAATGGCAGATACTCCCCGATCTTTCAACCACCAGACCTTAGGGTCCCCGGGTGTATTCTTATTTTCCACACCATATCGTACAAAGGACGGTTGGCCTGGCAGATATGTATCCATTTCGAAACGAATTGTCGAATTTCTCACTTTCTGATAATCTGATTATAACCTTTCAACGTCTCGTGCTTTCAGAGTTAGATGATCAGATAGAGCAGGTAAAGTAGAGAAGCCAAAGCGAAGTCAAGCAGCGAAGCCGTGTACAGACGTTGTGAGAAAATCGAGATGGGAACTCCATGCATCTACAATTGCCTAGGTAACGACACTAACATAATCTAGACATAAGTATGTACGTGTGGTACAAAAGTTCTATTTATATGCCGAATTGACATGAAATTTGTCACTCTTGAGAGCTTCAAAGCCCTTTCGCCTTTGTGAGGCTCGCTGTAAGTACAGAGTGCCTGTGCACTGTAAGTATCAGCCCCCTTTTTCCGACCAAATCTGCTTTACCTATTACATCGCAGCAATGCAACGCATAGTCTAGAGCCTCATGACTGCAGTCAATCGGGGAACATTAACACTTTCTAGGGGACGAGCTTATCTCGTCGTGTTGATGTTGATTTTGTTAGGAGAAAGAATGGCTGGGTGTTCTGTCTCCCAGAATATGTGTGGGCAGCAGGCCGGTGACATCTGCCGCAACATTACCGACCTCTTTCACTACCTAGGTACCTTATAATGGTTTCGAGTTTTGTAATCAAGCTACTAGGGTACCTAAGGACCACAAACGACACGAGAGGAATCGCATCATTGTTTCGGGAATAGCAAATTACCAGTTCCTAATTATATGAACATGCAACCATAGGGGGGCGGGATGGCAATACAAACTATCCATAGGCCGCTTTTATACGATGACATTATACCGAATGAACAAGATAAAAATCTTCAGGGGAGCCAGTATGCTTGGCCCATATTTGGAGAGTTCCCCCTTCCCCCTTTTCGGCGGGATATTATGGAAGAAATATGAAAAGAGAACGTTTAAATGAAATATACGTAAAGAATTGGGCATAGCGACTATTAACAACACTATACATTATAAACAAATTTAAAGCACAAAATATATTGCAATCTTATATAAAATTTACGTTATAGCGTTTCTAAGGTAGACGTGGACCTGATACCCTGCTTGTATAATACTCAGACTCACTGAAATCCAGCATATAATTACACAATCCATTACACAATACCTTCCACAGACCTACTCTCCTATAGGTCGACCTCCACCATTATCCATTTGTCACTCTCCTCCCAACGTTCAAATCATCAACAATCGTCAAATGTCATATGCCTTCACCCGTGGTACTCGAATAACTACAACCTACTGATTAGCCTCTATACCCAAATGTTCTGCCTCTTTCTGTTCAATTAATAACTTAAAAGTATCCTGCTGTTCGCAAAGGAAGCCAATTTCTCCTCATCTGAAAGTATGACACCCATTTATATATGATCTCTAGTCGAACACTACTCATCAAGACTGCACAGGATGGTGGTCGAAGATAAGGCGCAATGTTGGCGCCGAGCCAAATTATTCAAGTGAAGATGAATCGTACGATCTAGAGAAAAAGATTACTGTCGGTCCATTTTCAAACGGAAAAAGTGCGGATATAGCTCCAAAGGCCAATTCGGCTAGTTGACATCCATCAACCAGAGATGGTATCATAAAGTCGTTCAGGACACACGAGAAAGATCCCGAAGTCATCTGCGAAGGGAACAATGACGAGCTCCTATAAACAGTCATGGAACCGGACTCCCCGCGCCGAAGACAGAAGGAATGCCTGGGGTACATAAGTTGGTTTCGTCAAGACGGAGTAGGAACCGTTGATATCGCCAACAGATAAGCCACTCTCCAACCTTGGCACCTAGATATGGGACCAGCAAGGGAAAAGACGGCAACCAGGCGGGTGCTCACGGCGACGGCCTCAAAGTGGCACTTCTGGTACTGCTGCGTAGGCCACAGGACCATGCCATTTGCTGCTGATCAGGCGGCTTCTCAATGGACTTTCAGCTTCACTAATCAAGGCCGCCTTGTAGCAAGCCTCATAAGAATGACTCAAGCTGCTACTGTAAAGGTGCAGTACCAGGCCAAGGCAGACTGCGAGAAGAGCCTGCTGCCCGTTGCGTCAGCTCCCAATGAAGATGTCCGGTTCCTCGTCGGCGGAAATGGAAAAGGCCGGGATGAAGTTGGTTATCCACTAGACAGAAGTGAGACAACACGAGAAGAATTCAAGAGACGGACGAGGGCTGCTCTATTCCTGCAAGAACTTGCGGAAGGTGGCCTAGTGCCGGCTGAAAAGGGCGATCTGATAGTTGGCCGTCATTTTGAAGGAAATGTCTACCTGAAGGGCTTCTTTACTGGAATATAGGATTGGAAAGTCCGCTAGCATCACAGGAAAGAAGCTAACTTACGGCTACAATTTTGCGAAGGGTGCTACGAACCGAGAGGCAGTCCATGGCGGGAGCCCATGAGTCACGAGACGAAGCGCTGAAAAAAACCGGCTGTGTGTGAATCTCTTGTCTATAACCGGCATCCCATGCTCCGCTGCAGATATCCCAGGTATGCCGACGTATCAAGGGCGGAAATACACATGCCTATGGACATGCTGCGTGGTGTGAACGAATACCTCCCTTCTGAAACGTTCAAGGGGAAATGGTTTCACTCTGTGAAGAAGACGGAGATAGGAACTCACCTGATCTGTTCATCTATTCGCTGAGCACTCTTCAATGAGCTACCTCGCGGGTGTTCTGTCAATCGCTTACATGTCTAGAACCCTAGATTCGAACACGTCGTCCACGGCATTGACTGCCAGCCAATGGAATCGCAGACATCATACTGGAATCTTTAAGCAAGGCCTCCTTTATGCAGACAGCATGATAAGAGGAGCATAAGCGATTCCAGGCCGCCGAGACCGTCCCTGTTCTGAGGACCCTTTCCCCAAAGTAGTGGATAGGCTACTTCAGGTCAGTCTTGCTGCTTGCCGCCAACCTGCAAGCATGACTGTAGAGTTCGATAAGCCGGCACAATGTGATTAGACTCTTTTTATGCTGGCTCTCTACGGACATTCAAGGTACACGGAAGATCACTGACGAAAGCGGATGCTCTGGTCGAATTTGGATTAGGCACAGATATCGCCTAACCGACATTATCTCTGGTACCGCCAAGTGGCTACTTCCTGATGCACTGATGCAGCAGCTGCGCCGTTGAGACATTTTGCACTGGGAAACGAACAACAGCCCCGCTGGCACCGGAGGCGAGTAATGACCCAAGGTGGCCAGAGGATCTCGGAGTACATTCGCGTCAAGCGCGATCTGCGGGACGAGGTGAAGAGATATGCGACAGATGACAAAGTATCTGTCCAGTGGAACAGTGCGACTGGATGGGTGCCTGAGGCAGATGTACGTATTGAAGTGCACCGCGAGTCAACATGTTCAGCACTTAAGAAGTTGCTAACCTCAGAACAAGGTTAGTTCACGAACCCATTCCTTCCGGTTCCCCATGTGACAAAACTATCGTTTAAATTAGCCTGCCGAGCATCCATGAGCTGCTTGACCGGTCGGGTGTTCGGTTCTGGATGCCGCATGCAATCCAAGAAAATTCAAGGCGAAATCACGCGAATTTATCCATCTGCCCCAAAAGAAACACTTCGTGCTGAAGCACAAACCATCTGGTCCTAAGTCCTTCGTGGTTCTCTTTGAGGATATCCCAGTCATCTACCAACCCACTCCGCAAGAACCATTTCTTTCCAGGGTGACTCCAGCGGCCCCTGCTAGGTGAGCTTCTTTCCAATAATGTCCCTTACTGCGGGGGTTGACCGACTAACCTACAGCAACACCAATACCGGCGTAAAGTCTAACAGTGAGGCTAGACTAGTCATGGTAATGCGTAAGGGTCAGTACTGACAGGGTGAGCAGCACCGGGAGACCGGATCGAGTCATTAGACATGCTTGCGCCTCGGGACTGGTTCCAGGGCACCAACCAGACCGGATCAAAGGCCGTCATCGGAATCGAGAAGAAGTGTCCCCAGAGCGATAGGCCGCAAAACAGCCCGCGGACCGAGACCATAACGTTGCCTGGTGGACGAGCCGTGGAAACCATGCGCCCTGTCCAGGCCCCTTCCCCCGATAGGCGCAACGCCCGTGGACGGCGGAGATAATTCTAGCTTGTGGCTGTCGATACTCCTGTCATGGGTGCCTAGTGGGTTAGGGGGTGTTACCATCACCACAGGGCAAGGCTGGGCCTTTGAGAAAGGCAATTGTTACGAAAGATGCATATTGCGATATGCTGAGGCTGAGAGGGCTTATTGACTGAAGTTCAACGAGATTCGCAACTAGCTGGGGGCGAATCAATGTGCGACTGGCTGCCGAAGAGAAATGACTCGCGAAGTTTCATGTAATACAGAATGTCACTTCCCTCCTGCATGAAGGATAGAGCAGTGTTGCCTTAAAAAGATTGGGAGCTATGTATGTATAAAAAAAAGTTTTCGTCTTTGCCTGATAATCCAGCAACATTCGCATAACACAGGTTCACATGCAGAAAGTATTCTGAATAAGGTAGTCTCCTTTCTCGACCTGAATAGACATATTCCGTTAAACTGAAATGCAATTCATCAATTCCACGAACCGCCACCCGGCGTCTGTATTGAGGAGGCAAATCGAGACGTCGGCGCATCTGTTAACGAGGCGGCGAAGGAGTAAAAATATAGTAAGCCACGATTCAGGGGAGTAGACATATCAACAGAAATTGACCAAGAGACAACGAGGCTTCTATGCAAATGTAACATGTTGTCGCGGACATAAAGCTCCCCTATCAAAACAGGGGGATGACGTGCCATTGAACCCTACGGCAACCCAGTGTGTACTATCTGAAATTGCCCCGCCGTAGGCAGTTGTAAGGCGCATTTTTTCCGGTATCGCGGCTTACAGAACCTTGGAGCAAGTTGAAAAGGAAGCAGAATAGATGTTCGCGCCAGGGGTTGAGACTTCAACTGAGAGGGCTTCAGCACCGCAGCCCTGCATGAGTTGTTGCCCAACCTGTAGCGCTTTCGCTGCCGTACTTAGTAACAAAATTGCGGCCCTAATGCAGTGCGACGCCAACACCTGGCATTCGCAGGGCTAACACAGTGATGCGCCGAGCTAGGCGACACCCCGTCCGGCCTCGACCATGCAGGTGACTCGCTGTAGCTCGGCCAGCTCGGAAAAAGCGAGATAGACAGCAAAGACGCTGCGCGTTTCAATGGATCCGGTTGAAGCGCAGAGAGAGGCCAGCGCAGCTGCGGCCTGTGGTGTGCTGACTGGGTTTCATATCCAGTGAATGCAAGGTAGGGCTCAACTGCAGGAACAAAGCCGCTTAGGTGGTTATGCATAGTGTGCTTTTCAGCCAATGGTAGAGTGCGCCCGCAAGTTTTGCACAATTGTCGCCTAATCGGGCGTTTCCAACCGTAGTTGTCAATCACCCGATCCGGTTGAACTGATCAGCAGTAATACCACTTCAACAACGTGGCCGCGGATCCACTTGCAATCACCTCCTAAGGCGCTTGGCTTCGTGCACCTACCATGACATGTCCCCGTGGCATTGAATTGCCATCTCATGGATGGACTGACGTGGACTGACAACCAGCGGACATCACTGAAAGGTATTGTGGCTTAGATGGTGAGACGGCGCTCATATGACCTCGGGAGGCTTGCGCGCAGTGGGGTCCGTGGGAATGAAAAAGGAGGTGGTTGGGCTGTGGAGCCGAACGCGGGCATGGGGCGTCGCGACATGCGAAATGATGCTATACCCAGAACGTCCAGCACTATGGACGAAGTGGATCACCATAGTCTACCTGGCCAGGGGGGATCGTGCAGTCCACGGATCTGCGAAGGCGCTTCTGAGGCGTCAACTGGGTTGCTTACTAGTCCGTTTGGCGTCCACTTCCACGACCGTGGATCCTCCTCAACGGGATCTCGCCGTCGAACCATAGGCAATCCGTTCGAATGCAATGCCGCCAAGACAGGTCGCATGATAGGCCCCAAGCGTCTTTGCAATGAGTTCGCATAAGACCAGTTTGGTAAGTATGGTAAGTTATCGGCACTCTGCATCCGTCAAAGCGATGTCCAGAGTAGAGGGGAAACTTCCACTGTGTACCAGTAGACTGTCAGCACCAGCTGTTGTTCCTGCAGCAGCTGCACTACGTTCGGACACACGGCGCCAAGCATACGGGTCTTTCAAGGTCTCGTGGTGCATGGTGAACGACGGGACGGACATGAAGGGTATGATGCAGATTATAAACTAATATACGTATCATTTGCTGCTGGTGAAGCTACTCGAGCTACTCCTCGGAAGCAGCTTCTGCCTCGACGAAAAGGTCATCTCCCGGAACCCGGCCATGTCTATACGCTTCCGCTCGGGCGTCATAGGCATGCTAGCAGTTGGGGAGGAGCTGGTGGTTGAGTATGTGCGGGTGTGGCTGGTGCTGGACATCGAGCGGACACTCGGCGGGGTGGGAATCATAGATATGAAATCCTCATAGGGGGAATAGCTGTGTCTGCGGTTTTCGAAAACCCCTGTAGGTTGTATCTCTTGCGACGCCATGGGAGACACAGTCAAGGAAGGGGTCTCGGCGCGCTCTTCAAGAGTCTCTTCGAGCTTAAGTTGACACCTGATGACTAGTCAGCATGATTACGGGGCTTGAGGAGGAATGGCTCCATTGTGCTTAACGCCCACGCCACCAATTTTTGAATAAACACACTTCATTCGTCTTGATGCAAGACAATCGCAGCGAAGACAGTGCTTCACTCCGAGGGAGGAGACTTACTGCTCAAGCTTGGCCTCCATCTTCTTGAAGCGGGCGTCCCAAGCACGCGATAGCCCCTTGAACTTCTCGGCGTCAGGCAGCAATTTCACCTGCTTCTGTAGCTTCTCGACAGCCAAACTACCACGGCTCACGTCATGTGACAACAGCGCCGCCTGGCCATCCATCGACCCCACGGTGTCCTCGACAGCCTCAAGTCGTTGGCTGATAGACTTGCTCCTGCTATCGAGGACGCGCGAACTGTCGTCGATTGCTTCGACTCTCTGACTCAATGCTCTCGTCTTGCCGTCAGTCGTTTGCAGGGTGCCCTCCACTTTTTCGAGTCGGTGATTTAGTCCCCTTTGGACGATCAAGGTCGCCTCCAGATCCAGTTGCTTGCCGTCGATTGATCGAATGCACTCTTCTAGCGTTTCCATTCCTTGGCGCAGTGTTCCATGCGTACCCTCAATAGCCTCCTGATCCAGTTTCATCCGGGCCTCAAGAGCCTCAACCCTCTTGTTGAGGCCTTTGCGGAAGTTCTCCTCGGTAGCCTTGGATTGCTCCGTTAGAGCATTCTGGAACTGCTTTTCGAGGGCTTCAATCCGTTGGCTAAGGGATTTCTCAAACTGCGATCGGGCCTCCTCTACCTGCTTGGTGCAATTCCTTTGCAGGATCTTGATTGCCTCATCCTGATTAGCCAACGGCGGCAACGGCTCAAGACCGGTTCTGTTCCTCCGGAGATAGCGCCAAACGAGGAGCATGCAGATGGTGCCTAAGACGATGGCAGCGATAGTGAACTGGGTCTTCCGACTTAAGGAGGCTATTGCGTCCTCTGCATCGGTGAGCTGCGTGTTCCAGTTGAAAGAGGCCGCTGCGTCTGCGGCGCCTGACGCGTCTACTGCGCCTACCGCATGGCGCCCAGACGCCCGCGTCGCAAGAGTCTGACGTCGACGTTGAAGTTGAGGGTCGGGCTGATGTGGATTCAAGAGGCTTTTCCAGTTTAAGAACATGGACATATTAGATGCAGATAAAAAGCGAGGTTGGGAAAACGGATCAACGCAACAGCAATAAAGGAGTGACAATCACAGAGCTCTAAGATAGCTAGCTAGCTAGTAGCTCTAACTACAGCCGACGAAGGAGCGAAATGATTAATAGCGATGACCCAGGAAGACGCGTGGAGCACATCGCGTTACATATTCCCCTCCTGGTCTGTTTAAAGCGGAAAATTGTGCAACGACATGATCTGGCGGTGAACAGTGCTCCCTTACCAGATGGGGTGTCATTGCATCTAGGCTGTGGAGCTAGTCACGTGTCATGGTTTTATACGCCCCTCCTTACCCTATCAAGTCTTTGCATTATTGTACATTTAGAAAATTCAACTTAAACAGTCCAAGGTATACTCCAGTTTGACTTCATAAATCCAAGAATCCATTATGATCCTGCTATGATCAAGTTATGTACTCTTTACTTCGTTATTCGCGAACCTTTTATTTTTATTTTTATTTTCTGGTGCCTTGCGCTGATGTTACATTAAGCCAGCACACCTGTGCACTAGACGGAGCTACGTGTCAAAATCGACCTAATTATGTTCAGCTGCCCTTAGACATACTTAGGCCCGTATCCCGTCCCCTGGCCCGGTAACACGTCACTCACTTCGACTCTGTCGTAGGTGTAACCGCTCTGGAAAGTCCCTTCCAGCGCAGGTAAGGGTTTCGACTTCCAGATGTCCTGGATGCGCTTGGCGCTTGCCAGAAACCGATCCTGGATCTCGGCGTAGTCATCAACAACCAGTTTTCCCTGGCGCTTTTTGAACACGCCGTTAACTATGACGTGTTCGATATCGGCCACGCTGGCGTGGAGGATCACCGCGGCGATGGGATCGGTCCATCCAAGAAGCGCCGGCGAGCGACCATCCCAAACCACGACGTCCGCCTTGGCGCCCGGTGCGATGACGCCCAGGTCAGGGCGACGGAGGGCCAGCCCGCCGCTCCGAGTCGCAAGCCTAAAGGCTTGATTTACCGACATGGGATTGTTGGCCGGAACTTCCCAATTCCTGGTAACCGTCGCATAGAGCTCAGCCCTTACGCTCTGTAGCCAGATTCGTGCCTGGGTCAAAACGTCGCTCGAAAACGTAAAATGCGTATCGATACCGAGAGCTGCTTGGTCCTGGATCAGATAGCTAGTGGGATGGCCGTGCCCGTAGTGCATCTCGCTTTCGGGCGTCATGGATATGTACTGATTTGTACTGCGCAGAAGCTGGGCGCCTTCCGCTGTGAGAAAGGAGGCATGGGAAATGACGACCGGTGTGCTCGAATTGAGAATCCCAGCCCTCTGAAATGCCTCGGGGAGATTGCCAACTACCGAGAGAATTAGTCTTTGAGGCCAACCGAGGGGGTAGGACAAACTCACTGCACCACGGCCCTCCCAAGCCGTGTGCTGTCACGACCGAAACATTATTTTCCCTTGTCACTTCAGTCAGTATCTTGATTCCAAGCGTTGTCATGGCTATGTAACTTACTGGATTAGATTTACTATTTCCTTCGTCTCGTCGGCCGTCGGATTTGATGTCCATGCATCGTACGCGATGGCGACGGTAGTCGTATCACTCTCAGTGTTTGAAAACAGATCGCGCCAGTCATCAAATTGTTCCGCGAAAGTATAGTTCGCGATGTCGTGAAAAGCGTACGCCCAGAAGACCCTAGCGCCGCTGTCAACTGATGCTTGGAGGCCGGCTTGAGAGGTCTCTCGGGACCAAGTATGATGCGCGTGGTCCAGGGTTGTTGTCACGCCAGCGTTCAGGGCCTCGTACAAGCCGGCTAGTTGGCTGATATAGACATCTTCTGCGGTGAATGAGGAGCCAGCAGCGTACTCGCCATATAGGTCAAAGTACACCGCGAGGGTCGTGTTTGACCCGAGCGTCTTGAAGACGGTCTGCCAACCATGCCGGTGAGTATCTATGAAGCCTGGAGTGATGATCTTGTGCTTGCAGTCGATAATCTCCGTATCAGCTGGGATATCGCTAGGCTCCGAGTCGAAGATCGAGGTAATCCGGTCATCTTCGATGAGCAGGGAGCCATTACGGATAACTTGGGGTAGCTCGGTCTCAGTGTCGAATGCGACAATCGTCCCACCACTCAACAACACCGCGCAAGTTCCTAGCGTCGCCCATTGGAGAAGGGCAAAGCCTGTCGAAATGCCGAATATCGTGTGCATGATGCCGGTAGGGGAATGCGCCGCTTTCGTGATTCGAGGCCCTAGTACTCAACGAAGGAAGATATGAGCGCCATCGCGGGACCGCCTTTATATCCTGTCGGTGTAGGTCAGCCATCACTACACCCCTTAGTCAATTCAGGCCTCGATCGACGGGCTCGGTCGCGAAGCGGCCCTGCAACCATTACTAGTGTCTACGACTGCTTTGTCATCGAACCATGACTTATTATGAAATATAGAATAAGCATTGTAAAAGGGTGATTGGAGCTCGATGTCACATAGACGAAAATGTCGGAAATCGTTACTATGGGGAATTTTCCATGAGCTTCACCGGGTCCAATGTATGGATCGACCGATTTGTGCGCTTTTTGTTATGCGGTCCGACACTATCGCTATTTTAGGAACTCCACTATGAAGTAACGATTATACTGCGAAGCAACTACCAAGACGTAATTACGAGCTCAACGCGATATTTGTGACTTAGGTGCTGCTGCGATTTTCGGTATACACAAGCAAGCAGCCAAGGCGCATATGACGTGAACACTTCCGCCCAACTTGGCAAATGCGGCCCTGGTACGGTGGTCAACTTTAGGGGGTTCTCGAGCATGAACTCAGGCTCAAAAGCCGCAAAAACCAAGCCGTTCTAGCCGTGAAGTTGGATTAAAGCTTTAGCCTGCCGAGGACATTCACATGTTACATAACGCATAATTAATCACGATTACAAGCCGAGCGTCGACCGAGTTTGGCTATACTCCCGAATTCAGCCTGTTCGGATGCTTGACGAAACCATTGGCCCAGAGCCTAGCAGCTGTTTGGCCCATGCATCATGACAAACTGCCTCGCTCTCTCTATAGAGCTATTAATAATCACGTAGCGGATTTGGCGACTTGCAAGATGACGTGCTGAAACACTGCCTGCCTGCTGTTCTTGCATCCTCGCTTCTCCTCGCCCCCCTTAAGCTAAGGGGGATGCTAGCAATGCTCCAAAGCAGAAGAGGGGCGCAACTTGATACTATTGACACTTGCTATACTCAGAGATGTCCTGCTGAGCAACGGGTATGTAGGACGGTCAATTGTGCCGTGTCCCTTAGAATCCAATCATCAAAAGCTAGTTTCCTTCTGATACGACATCCGGGGGGGAGGCACTCGGCTAACAGTCGGGCGGCGCTCGGCCGCTGAAGTGGTTCAGATTCTATGGGCCGCTTCTCCTACTTCAATGACGCACGGCCGGTTAAAACTTCGTTCTAACAACTTTCGTATTAGTATCAGGTCGACGGTCCCGTTCCCATCATAGTGTGTTCCTAGCGTCGGGGTATTGGGGTCATAGCGTGTTCCTAGCGTCGGAGTATTGAAGCTGTAGTGTGGGGCCGACAGTCCCGGCCGGCCATCACTTTGACAACCGGGGACAGAGGGTTGAGCATATAGCCCTACCGGAGATGTTTCGAGGTGTCATTTTGGCACGTAGCTCACTATATTCGGCGACTCTAGAAGTCACAATCCCACGGAATTTCATAGCGCCTGCCTGAAGCCACTTCCCCCAACGCTCAAACCCCCTGAACCGCAACCGTAGCTCTGGATCTTTCTACCTTTCGCCGAGTTCCCTGCTTCATGTGTGCCCTCCAGGGTCTCAACGATCTCCACGACGCACGAGATACCCAGACTGCGCACAACCTGTGTAGGAAAGGTTTCAAGCATCATCTGGGACGCTATCAATACCAATTTCTTCCCGGAAAGACGCTTTAATCCTCAAAAGGCGCGAGTTGTCGTTTATCCGCGTTTCCCTGCTAACTAATAACGTGGGGAACTCGGTCAAACACAAGTGACGGCCGTGAATGTGGCACGCGACATGGAGGCGACGTTGGTCCGAAACGAATTTCGGAGCGCCCCTAAAATAGTCGCGTCGAATAATGACGATCCAGGTCCGAAACAGGCTCTGTTTCGAATTCGGCACCTGTAACCTTCGTCTGACCAAGAGATAAGCGACACGGGCACAGGACGTATATGCTTAGTGGCCCGATATTTGCGATGTTGGCAGAAAGCCCCTCCTGCCTGTTTGGAGACCATTTGAAGGAGGTGCTTCAGGGCAACAACGGAACGCCTCATCGCACTTCGAGTTGTCCCCGCAAGCTATATTCCTATTCACCACGGTCATTGGTGACGATGGGAAATGCACAAAGGACATTTATTCATGGCGGGCCGTCTCTGACGGGGACGGGACTCGAGTCACCCGTCACCTCGTACTTAGCTACCCTAAACTAAACTTCGCAAGCGGACTACATACGTGGCGTACACATGTTTAAGCCTGGCTCAGCAGAAAAGCACCATCGGAGAGGATGAGGTGGGGGAGCTTATGCTTACTGGACCGAATTGGTAGGAGGTCAAAGACCATAGTCAAGACGGCAAGTCTTCTAGAGGGAGGGACAAGATCCTGCTGTTACTGAATCATGGGGAATCAGATGTGATTGAGCCCGATTCATAGGTTTCCGGTCTGGCGTAAGGCTGCCATTTCTGAATCGCACGTGAAAAGGGGCCGGGCTTGTCCTATGAGACCCTAACATCACACACCGAAGCATTTGCAACTGAAGAAGCAGATTTATCTCGTTGATCCCTAAAAGGTCCTAGCCAGGAAGATAAGGCAGTCATAGGGGCTGATCTATTGAGCCAAGACTAGCTATTGAACAGCTATTGAGCCTTAGTTTCAATATGTCCAGCATTGGTGGTACGATTTTAAAGCACGACTTCCGAACCAGCAACGTCAATGATCAATGTCCTCAAACTTTCATCCCACTGTCGATTCAGGTGTCAAAATGAGAAGTTTTATGAACATTGCCTACGGTCGATAAGATATACCAACCTCGGCATCGTAGCTATCTATGAGTTGGATACAACATTCAGGTCTCTACGGCCTCTAACGGAGAAGTCTAAATCCCCTTTTCTTGCCACGGGTACGTGTCTCTTCAGTGATCCGCCTCTCAATTCCAATTCTCTTATAAATTGAGACGAAATATGACCTCTTGGGTTTGAGAGCACTACAAAAGTTAAGGGGATACCGACACTCGTGGTCTGCTAATGTCTGCAGATGCGGCATTGGTAAAGCCGGAAACGGGTCGCGGGACCGACAGGATAGTCATATCATGCCAATACGACGTATACGACGTACAAGTGGGCCCGGAAGACCTACTCGGGAAACCGTCGAGCCAAGCTGTATTGTATAATTAAGACTTTAATTTCCGACGGCACCGGAGAGACTACGTACTACATGAGCATTTCGGCACGGTTGTGTTATCCCTTTTTGTCACATTCAACTAACTTACTCAATGGTTCCTCCCTGATGTGCAGAGATACAACACCGAAAACTCACCATGGATGTCTTAGGGTGCTTTCCAGGAACTAGCACTTGTTGGGTTTCCTCCGGTGGCGGCCTATGCCTATTTCTGTATCTACTCATCTTGCTTATAGTATACGGCGTTCAAGGGCATACCCCTATATATTGAGCATTCATAATAAATAAATATATATATATATATATATTTCACTGTTAAGACATCCGTTCATGAGGCGTAGTGCCTCACTGCCGCACCTCTGCTCTTCAGGGGCTAACCGATGGAGCTTTGAGCTACAGATCAAGCAAGCTGCTTTTATATCGATTTACAGCATTCTATTTGAATAGCATATACTACTTATTCCTCTTCTATGGCCGATGAAACGAACTTAGAGCCGCACGATCTGCAGTAGGTACGAGGTGATAGAATTACTTACACTCTTACTTAATATGAGTGTTAGGGCCGCAATTATCCGAGGTATCGAAAGCGCACCCAAGAGGAGCACGGAGCCGCTGAGGGGACAATGGTCGAGTCCTTCAAACTACGAGGGATCTAGCAACGACCTTTTTATGCGTGGAGAAGTTGCCCGGGCGTACTCGGAAGGACACGGCGTGGAGCTGGTGAAGATCAGAAGCCCCTTTACGTTCCCCACGTCCTCCCTCGTCAGAACCTTCGGCGACAGGGTGGTCAGCGCGGCAGCGACCGGACTCCACGGCTGCACGTCCGTTGTCGTGGTCTCACGTAGAGGCGTGTGGTTAACCCATGTATGGGAGACGCCCTCTTTCACGGGCCTTCTCCTTAGCCGAACACCGCTTACGTTCGAGGACGGTCCCAGTAAAGAAGCTCGTTTCAGCTACGAAGTGTTGTCTGCATTGCGTAGGGGCAATGCTACGAGCACCCACCACAGGACCGGTATCGACGATCTGCGTAGCCCCGAGACGCCCAACGCCGGGTGGAAGAGGCGGCGCGGCAACATTTTCGACGACGATGCGAAGCCGAGAGCGTACATCTTCACGCCGAAGTCCCTCATAAGAGCAGGCTTCCGGTTCCCAGACCAGACCGAGAGGATCAAGGACGAGATCCGAGCCATCTTCGGCGACTATCCAGTGCCGATACACGCGATCGGCTATGATCTGCCCATGAAGGCGGATGTGGGAGGCAAAAAGGGGAAACAACGGGATACGGATTACAAGACGGCGAAGGGCAAGGTGCTGGTACAATACCAGCCCCCTTCTAACTATAATGGCCGATCAAGCTACCGGGTGTGGTTCGAAGGCCGAGTACTTCCCGATGGTAGCGACCAGTGGAACGGGGATATAACTTAGGAGACGAATAATGGTAATAACAGCTCTAACTCGTCCTGTGTCTCTGTGAACGCAATGATATAATTACTTCATATTGGTGCCAACAATGTGCGCTGGCAACATGACAATTTCGCGTCTCCAGGAGTCTCCTGAATATCCTACGTAGCAGCCGAGCATCATTTCCCGTTCCCCGTACAAACGCCCGAAAAATCTTTTCGCCTCAGTCCTAATACCATGTACATAGCCACATTAACTAGACGTCGTGTCCTCAGAGAACTGTAGCGCATACAGCTCTCTCGGTTTGCCCCCAGCACAACTGGAAAACTTCCACCAGCTCGAGTGGTATGCCCCGGCGATATTCATTAATCCCCACTTGATGGGCGCCGGGATTGGCGGCCAGTTGGCCCACATACCCTCTTCCACGGTGCCGTCCAGGTTCAGCAGGAAGAAGGGGACGACGTCCAAGGTGCCGGCCTTGGTGACGGTGCTCTTGCCCCAGTGCTTGAAGGTCGCGGACGCCGCGGCCTCCTCGGGCGAGCCTGGCCTCGGCGCGTTGGAGTGGTGCGCGAGCGCGGCGATGGTCGAGATCTCCGAGTGGAAGTGCGCGGCGAATGCCTCCTGGAAGGACGACATGATGCGACGCAGCTCCGCGCCCGAGAGGTCGGCCGGCGATTTTAGAGATGTCAGGTACGAATGGAACTGCGCGAGCCCGCCCAGGAAGGACTCGTGCTCCTTGTGCGTCTCTTCCCAGATAGTCTTGTCGTCCAGCACATTCTCGACTTTGGTGAAGAGGGTGACCTCCTCGTCGTCATGGTGCGTCTTGACGAACTTATACCAAGTCAAGGCGTATCCGATAAAGGCTGCCTTGTCAGATGGCTGCACACGAGGAGCCTGGAGGTAGATTGAGTTATAGCCCCGCAGGATTGCATTATGCAGCAGGGCCATATGAGTCGCTCCCGTGGTGAATATGTCAGTCTGGATTAAGTTAACGGATTAGCCTAGATTTGTTGGCTTCGTGTGATAAGGGACCGACTTATTCACCTTCTTAGTCTCATATTGAGGCGTCGTAATAAGGTCAATGGGCGTATCGGCCCATGGCTTCCCTTTGGAAGGAGCTTCGGACATCATCATGAATGGCGATCGACTGACGAGCAGACCGATGAAGACGGGAATGACCAGCAGTAGTGGCCGGAAAGAGTTCCTTGGCATATCTCACGGCGACTCGCACTTGATAGGAGGACCAACTACGATCCTTTGAACCACGGGCTGCTGAAGACGATAGTAAGAATATTGCGTAGGTCAGGTCTCTCATGATTAACATACGACCAGAGCCTACAACTCCGTATGGAGACAGCTGACCATATGTGAATAGCTCATTGGATACCGGTAGACGGACCTCCCGGGACCCGTGGGGCCCCCACATAATCTCATTGGAACCACAGCATAGTGGTTGTCTAGAATATCCCTGTGATGTATCCGGCTGGTTACCTACTAATTATGGTATGATGGGTAAGTTTTCGCACATAGTCAGGTATGTGGGGTCATGAGACCCACCTTGTAATAACCTACCTCGGATTAGCGCATCTCGTTAAGAAAACTTAGTAAAGCGTTGCCAATTCAAGGGGCTGCAACGCGTTAGAAATCAGTCACGTATCAAGGGGGTTGGCCCCTATCGAATCTACACCTAATTTGTATGGCGTGGCTACTAGCGCGGCTCACTGGTACCTGATAGTGTGCTAAAACTTTTGCCTGATACCATAGTAAGTCCACTGAGAGTGACTGAGAAAGGGTTTAAGTAGCTGAAGGTGAAGTACGATGATTATCCGCGTGAAGGCTAACTAACTGCATTACTAACAATTTTTGTGAACAGTGTGTTAAAACCGCCCCGTTGACACCGAATCGTCCAATAAATGAGTTGGGTTCGTGACCTTCAGTTACCTTTTAATGAACGCGCCGCTAAGCAGTTATCCCTGCAGTTTGTGAGCCTTCAAGCGGATACGGTCGCGAATAGCTGCTGCAAACGACGACCGGAACTAACCGCCACTAAAGTTCAAGGGATGGGATCGCAAAGTGGCAGAATACCCGTGCCAAGATCCCAAAATAGGGGCTGTCTGGGATCATGGATGATCATATCTCTGGGGTTCGTCGATCCCATCGACGTCTCCAGCTCCCTTGTCCTTTTCAACAGCAGCTTTGAGACTACCTGGACAAAATGGCTTCAAGCGACAAAGCCGTCTTGGAACCGAGGGTCCTGAGCGGGCTGGCGCCGGTCTCCGCTTCAGCAAGGGTAATCGATTTCAAAGAGACGGAAGTGAAGGAATACGCGGACTACTTCGCCATGGTGATCAATGACATACTCACGCCGGAGGAATGCGCTGAGCTGATATCACTGGTTCAACCGGCTGAAAATGCTCCCTGGCCTCCCGCCACGATGACGGCGTACAGTGGTAGCCAGATACTCGACCCGTCTTCGCGGCACTGCGGCCGTATCATCTACAACTCGAAGGCCGTCGCTGATCGGCTCCTGAACCGCATTCTCCCCCATCTTCCCCCGGAGGTGGCCACGCTGGACAACGTGCCTGATATCACGGGCCAGATGCCAGTCATTCGCAAGGAGAAGTGGAAGATATCCCGTTTTAACACGGCACTAAAGTTCCTGAAATACGAACCGGGCAACTATTTCTGCCCGCATTGTGACGCGCACTATGAGGACAATGAGACGGGCGAGAAGAGCTTTCTGACAGCACACTTCTACTTCAACGGTGGCAATGGAGGAGAGGACAGCGTGGAGGGAGGGGCTACGAGGTTCGCCGTGGATTTCGCAGACCCGAATGCGGGAAAGGTAGACGTGAACCCGAAAGCCGGGAGCGTCTTGATATTCTAGCAGAGAGACATGTACCACGAGGGAGCTGGTGTCGCCAAGGGAGTCAAGTACACTATGAGGGCAGACGTTATGTACAAGAAAGTCTGAGAATTATAACATCACCCTTAGAGGGTCGTAAAATCGAAAAGAATCTTGGACATACGTCGTAATACGAAAGGGACAATTCACCTAAAGCCGGCTAAGCTCGAATCAAAATATGGCGACAGCGTTAGGCGGGCTTGCGACGCCGCCCGGTACCTGTTACTGTTAATGGCAGAAACTTGACGTATGGTAAGGACTCACCTTCAATGGCATACTAGACACGAAGAACGACCAACGACCCAGCCGCCGACATTCCTGCGCCAGCCTTTCGAGGTTGAAAAGCTCGCCAATAGGCATTCCCCAACCAGCCAAGCACCATTGGTGGATGTTGACATCTGGGTGATTGAACGGACCGTTTATGGGACCTCTTTCGAAGGCAGGGGAGTCGCTGACGACAGCAGCGAATTGCTTCTCCCACAGCCATCGCAAGGAATCTTGCGTAACCTCCAGCCCCACGAAACGCGAGTCCGCTTTGGTAAAGAAGCCGTCGTGCTCTTCTGACGGGAGCTCTTCATAGGCCCTCACGAAGCCGACCCGGACGAACAGGATATCGCCTGACCGGAACTCAATGTTACAATCTTCTACGATGCGCTTGAGATGTTTGAGCTCTACGGGAGCTGAACGGAACGGGTCTGGGTCAATGCCGTTCTTAACAGCCCAGTCGGCCCAATCAAGTAGGACGCCGCGGCCGACGATTCCGCCGTTCTCAACCCAGACTCGGACAGGGTTAGTTATGATCTCCTTGAGGCTCATGAGACGGATGCGTACTATTGATGCCCATATCGTCGCCGACGCTGAAATTGTCTTGTGTTCGTCCATTGTAGAACTTCTGGTAACTCTGATAGCCTTCGTTCGGCTTTGAGTATGCAGTGACGACAGGAGCACACGGGTGGTAAATGCTTACCAAAATGTCTTAAACCGTCCCACTGAGAGCCACCCTGCGTGTTGAACTCGACTGCATCGTCGTTTTCTATACTTGGGGCTTTATTCAATATCTGGTGCCGGAAAGTCTGACGATTGTAACCGGGAACTTTTGGCTTGTCCAGATCCCAGTCCAAGGAGACGCGAGTGCCGACTTGTATCTCGTTTGCCGCGGCCTTCACCACTTCCGGAGTGAGGAAGTTGAGACGTCCAAGCTGGTCGTCAGGTCCAAATAAACCCCATGCGTTGCCTGGCGGCCCATCCTTCTGCAAGGGAAGCGCGTCGAAGGCGGGGATTTGTGGCATTACTAGACTTCTGGGCTGGATACCGTTCTCCTATACAGATTTGAACAGATGCGGTTTCCTAGGTAGGTGGTTCGAAGGGAGTGAAGGAGCCATGATGGTGGTCATGGATATACCCCTCATCTATGATCTATCTCGGAAATAATATCGATGTAACGGCATATAGAGCTGAAACGCGGGGAAGATATCCTAATTATCCAGGCAAATGGCTCGTCAAGTCCATGATATGGATAGGATGCCGACGGCTCTGCAGTTGTGTTCGTTCGGCATTCGATGTTGAATGACCATATGAAATACCGGCACATAGTACAGTAAATAGGTACCTCGGAGGAGGGGACACGCTAAATCATGCAAGTAATTAAGCCTAGCTAGACGAGGACTAGCGCCGAAAAGTGATGATTCTGCGACTTCGAACGCCAACTTGTCAGCGCCGAACGCGCTCATGGGCCTTGGCTCCACTTTCTTCAGCCTTGTACCTTACAGAAAGATCTTTGAAGTTTGCTGCAATTAACATTAGCACGCATATGAATTACGACCACATAAGTATCATGAATTAAATCCACGCACAAAAATCGAGATAATACGCGCAGCTGCTATCCGTCGAATAAGTCCGCCAACCCCGAGATGCCTTCTGTAGGGGATGAGGAGCCAATGCAAATCGACGATTCCAAAATCGAATCAAACGAGTCAGACTCAAGCTCCGATGATGCCGCTTCCGGCGACGAGGCGGAACCGACGCCCGTTCAGTGGCTTGCGACTGGCCGAGAGAAACGGTCTACCGCCGGCAACCGCATGAGGTCGATGATCGCCGCCGAAGAACCAGACGATGAACTCGAACTTCTCTTTGCGGAAGCCGAAGACGATGCTGGTTTCACCGACGTCGAAGATGATGCCTCTGATGTGCAAATGGATTCGTCTTCCGACGATGAAGATGCTCAAGAGAACGGTGATGAGATGGAGGGAGAGAAAGAGCTAGAGAGGCAGGCCAGGGAGAGTAGACAAGCGGCAAGGAAGCGGAAGGCGCAAGAAGCAATTCCTATCAAATTTCGGAAGAAAGTGAAAATAAATACTCCTTCTGCGGCTACTGGCACCTCGACTGCGACGACTCCGACGCCGAGACCTAAGAAGAAGTCTGAGAGGACAAGTTGGCTGCCTTCTCCAGCTGACATGCCCACTCGAGCGTCGAAGAGAGGGACGACAATGCTCAGCAAAGAGCAGCTGCACAGGCAGATGATCGAGCGTGAGGTCAAGCGTCTCAAGCAGGTCGAGGCTATGGAGCGGAAAGCCAAGAAGATGGAGGCTCTCAAGAAGCCGCCCATGACGCAAGCCGAAAGGCTCGCAGAGGCTGCGGTCGTGGAGAAGAAAAACGCCAAGAGTTTAAACCGCTGGGAGGAGGCTGAGAAGCAACGGGAAGAGGAACGTCGAGCCAAGTTGGCGGCTCTTAACAACCGGACACTCGATGGCCCTGTAGTCACGTTCTGGAGTGGCATGGGGGAGTGGATCGATGGCAAACTGAGGCATGTCGGCAAGATCGTCACCATCGAAGATAAGCCGATTAAGAAAAAGCGCGTCTCCAACGTCGCCCACGAAACTACCCACGAAGAGTCGGTAGAAAGTTCGAAGAAAGACAATGATTCTCAGACCAAGGAGTCCAATCCAGGCGAGCTCGACGCTATGCCCACTCAGACACCCTCGTCCGTAGGAAAGGCGGGAGGCGAGGAATCGGCGTCGAAGCCCGAAAACTCCTCGGAGACGCCTCAAACAACTGTAGCAACAGGTGGGAGTCCATCTAGTGTGACGAAGTCGGGATTGGAAAAGACGGCCTCTTCTCAGCCTGCGTTGCCAGCAGCCACCGAGAAAGCTGTGGATACGAGTACGGCTACTCCTCAGAAGACATTGCCCCCGCCTCTTCCCATAAAGCCCACAACTCAACCTAGCCCTCAATTACCAGTATCGAAACCACCGGAAAGCAACCCTCCTGAGATGAAGCCCCCGGATATTAGACCACCGGCAGCAAGTACATATACGACTAGCATGTTCGCGCCGCCTCACCAGACTGGACTAATGAAGCCTCCAGAGATGAAGCCACCGAATAGTTTCTTAGCTCCACCAGCTGGAGCCTCTAAAGGTGGGCTATCTATGCCCATGATAGGATATCATTCTACGCCGAATGCATCGTCAAATGTCTTAGCACCCCCTAGCACGGTGCAGAGACAGTCGCCGTTGTCGATGCCGCAAACTAACAGTCTCCCTCCTACACCAACGCCCTCGCAGCCACCCAAGCCCACAACCCCTTCCGCCCAGAATGCCCCTACACAGAAACGGCGCCAATCTTCAACATTCCTTGCCAATAAAAAATCGGCACACATAAACGCGGCGAAAATGCAGCCACTCGCACCCTCTCCTCCGCCATCCCCGCCGGCTAACGGTAAGGCGACGCGCAACTGCATCATCCTCCAGAACTTCGACGAGGACGCCATCAAGGAGAAGGCCGTACAGAACCACATTCTGTTCGGCCAGGAAATGGGCAAACTAGCGAGTAAGTGCAACGTTCATCATGTTCTTCCCCAATTTCTCCGAGAAGACACAAGCGGTAGGTATGAAGAGTATGAAAAAGCATGGTCTGACCAAGAATATACAGAACCGACACCGGCACCGCGCTGCGTGATCACGAACCACCCGGCGCGGTACAGGGACCCGAAGACGGGCCTCCCGTACTACAACGGCTACGCATACAAGGAGATCCAGAAGCTGCGGCGCGGCGACTACAAGTGGAGCCGGCTAGTTGGCGCCTGGCTCGGTAACGGCGCCCAGGCGGCTAGCGGTGTTCCGGCTCGGTTCCTGGACCCGAAGGCTCCTGGGCCGGCGAAACCGCAGCCAGAACCCGCCGAGGCGCATGAAGACGGGAAAGAGGATGCCCAGGAATCTCAACCTGCCGAGACACCTGCGTCGGCATCACAACTGGCGCCAGCTTTGGCTACGTCTATTGAATCAGGAGACCAGTCTGCGACCTCTGCACCGGGACCCACAGACCCGCCCTCAGCGACACCAGCAACACCAGTGCCAGCGTCAGCTGTGCCGCATGAACAGAAGTCTCAACGTACGACACCTACATCCAACACCGCAGCGCCCCCTCCCATGACAGTCCCAGCTACGGCTACTTATGCGAACACAAAACTAGAATTTCGTCCGCCAACGACACCGCTGCAAACACCCCTTATACCAACTGCAGCTCCTGGTCCAGCATCTACGGTAGGAGGAGCTATCTCAACAACAACACCGGCTCCGGTCTCAGCGCAGAGCATGGAGTCCAGGGCAATGACGGGGCCAGGGACGGTTTCGTGAGGGTATCATTTGTACAGTTGGATGGATGTATATCTAGTTGTACTATGAGAAGAAATGAAGCAACCAAACTCCCAGCCGATTGATCTCCCAAAACCTGAAAAATATTATCCCTTTCCGAATGAACTTTGTCTTTCTAATGCTTCTTCTTCGACGACTTCTTGTCCTTGTACAGGGCGAATACGACTTTGTTGGCCTTCTTCTTCCGCTTCTGGATGCGTCCCTTGCCGTCGCGCTTTTTGTTCAATGACGCCGACTTCGCTGCCGTGGTGTTGTTGCTGTCGACGTCCATCGCTGCTGGCAACCGGTTAGACCTTACCAAATACATGGCGTAGGCTATGAATATGTCTTACTGTCGTCGGCGTTCTCCACCGCCGCCGCGTCCTCGTCCATCTTGGCCTCTGCCTCCTCCTCTGCCTCTGCCGCCCCGACGTCTTCTACGATCTTCACCTCCTTCGCCTCCGGCTTGGGCTGGGACGCCAGCTCGAGGAGCTTGGCCGACAGGCGCTCGGCGCGCGCCGACTCGACAGGCCCGAAGACGTTGGCCTTGAGGCGCCGGTTGTTCGCCTTGCGCGTGCTTGCGCGGGAGCTCTTCGCCATTGTGTGGTTGGTCTGTCTGTGGTTTGTCGTCGTCGTCGTCCTCGTGGAAGGGCGTCAGCTAAGTAGGTGGTGACTTCAAGTTCGGATGGATGGATTCTAAGGTAACGTAAGTAAGTACGGAGAGAAAGAATGAAAGGTCAGTCATCCATCCCATTTGACGACTTGTGCTGTTGTTCCATGTGGAGGGAGGCGGGGGTACGCAAGGTAAAGTTTGTCTCATGCACAATCCCCCCCGAACAAGCCTGTCGATTCGAGTATACAGGGAGTTTACACGGAACGCCGAATCATGAAGAAATCCCAAGGAACATTTCGGAGGAGCCGGAAATTAAGGCGCTGAATGCTTGTAGCGAACATTTCTAGATTATAATAGGAAACCAGGTACATACCTCAAAGATGAATAGCTCCGTAATCTGCAGATAGGATAATCTACCTACCCTTTTCACGACCTTGAAATCATGAAGGGCGTGTTAGCGGATGATGGGGCGAAAAAAAGTAGCATTTCCAGGGGATCAACTTTCTGATAAGATAAGTGTTTATTGCGTATTTAAGCAACAGTCAGTAGCGCTAGATGGCGGGGTCTTCATGTCTTTCATGTCTTCATGGTGTGAACCCGTCTTGGCGAAGTGGTTACCGCTTTCCAGAGATGGTAAGTAACAGGGTCTGTGCATCCGTCTTTTTGTGCCATAATCCAGTGCTTGGGGGCGATTTCGGGGGCGACAGCCTTTGAGATCCATGAACAACCAGACTACCTGCCTACTTAGCTTAACTTTTAAGCCATCTGCAGCCTTTCCTTACCGACCCTTTTGAATAAATATCTTTTCTCTTCGCCAGTAATACAGCTCCCACTGAGCTAGTGATCTTAGAGACAGCTTCCATATAACACATTTTTTTTTTCGCCCTGCTAGTCGGGTGTTCTACTGTATTAAGGCTGAAAGCGTCTCTCCTTCCACGCTTTGTTACTGTCGCAATTCGCCGGGTTAGAAGTTCTGTGCCTGGTTCTACGGATCGCGGCCTTAGGACCTTGGAACCATTAGCCAAGCGCAACCGGCGGCAGAGTAGAGAACCTCGAACATCGAATATCGAACATCAAGCATTGGGCTGAGAGCAGAGGAACAGCCCGGGCGAGCCTTCCTTATGAAGCGCCCTGTGGTGACCGTCCGCGCCTGCCTTAGACGGTAGTAGTCATGGCTTCGAATAACGAGATTCGATCACTCGAGCGGATCCTGGCGACACTCTTGAATAAGCAACTACAACAGATTTGCGCTACCAATGGGTTGCGCACCAGCGGTGTCAAACTCGAGCTGCAAAATCGCATTAAGAATGGTAATATTAGCCTGCCCTCTAGTCACAAGTCCCCTTATATCTACCATCTACATAAAGTTTGAATGAGCCGGATCCTACTTCCAATCCTAATCGTCAATTGCCAACTCACCCCGAGGACGAGTCTCTGAAATCGTGTGAGGAAAGAGTCACACATCATCGTCTGGGCGCCCCGATTGAAAGGATGGTCAACCTTGATCTAAGTCACCCAAGCCCAGCCTTCTCTCGACGTCTCAAGCAAATCTGAGGCGACAACTCCTGATCAGGACGCATTAATCTTTGTGACTTATCTGTGTATATCTTTTCCTGCTATAGGAACTCCCACGCCATCCAAACCTCTCTACTCGTCTTCACCTGGCTTACCCCCTTCCGTCTGTCGCTAACTCTACTTTTTTCCACAGCACTCATCGAGAACTATCATTCCGATCCCGCAACCTTCGCACACATGAGAAACTCCATAGAGAACTTCCGTCCCGGAGGGGCCTCGAGCTCGTCCAACGCCACGCACTCAGCCATGTCGTCTTCGGCGTCGCATTCACACAGCAATGGCTACGGCCAGGGTCAAGGGACTCGGAGTAATTATCCCTACCATAGTGGTCCCCCGCCCATGCAGACCAGTGGTTATTCCCAAGGCAATTACAACAACTACAGCGCTGGGCATGCTGCTGGCGGTTACAGGGGACACGCGCAGTCATCATCAGACCTCCACTTTAAGGCCAGCCCATTCTATGTGGTGGAAGCCAGGTTAGGTGACATACGTACATGCGAGGGTAAGAAATACTCATCTTCCACCCGACTGTCGAGCAATACGATCAGTTAGCTCATTCGTCATTCTTTAGGCGACCATGCTGACATAAGGTCTTAGCTATGAGCCAGCATCGGAATTCGATCAATATCCCCTTGAAGGTTAATGACTATCCTCTACTCAACCGTTGTGCCAACAACAAATCCATGAGAGTCATGCTGTTTTGCGCAGGGGACAATCAAGGCGTCCAGGATATTGCCTTTCCTCACCAATCTGAGATCAAGGTGAACGGGGGTGAAATTAAGGCGAACCTTCGTGGCCTGAAAGGCAAACCTGGATCGACACGACCGGTCGACATCACCGATTCATTGCGTTTAAAGCAATACAACTATATGAACAATGTCGAGTTCACATACGCATTGACAACCAAGGTGAAAAAGACAAACCCTTCCTATCGTGGTCGAGTGAGCATTGATTATTGGATCCAAGTGGATCTCGCTCCACTCCACGCATAAAGCTAACCTGAGGCCACAGAAGTTCTATCTAGGCTTGTACCTCTGCAAAGCGATCCCCGTCGAAGATCTCGTCGGGAAGATCAGGGGTAAGAAGATCGCTATGAATTCAGTGGTTCAAGAACGTAAGTCCGGTATTCTCTCGTTCTGCAGAGGCAATGTGCTAAAGTTTGAAAGTCTCGAGAGCTGCCAATGACCCGGATGTCGTGGCAACGTCCCAGGTCCTGTCTCTCAGATGCCCACTCAGCTATACAAGGTTGAGGACTCCCTGCCGATCGATCCTCTGTTCTCACATTCAATGCTTTGATGCAAATTCTTATCTGCAACTGCAAGAACAGGGCCCGCAATGGGTCTGCCCCGTATGCAACAAGTCAGCACCATTCGAGAACCTGGCAGTCGACGAGTATGTCCGGGATATTCTGGAAAACACATCAGAATCCCAGGAGCAGGTGACTATCGAGCCGGACGGCCAGTGGCGAACCCAGGCAGGTGAAACAGAACCTAGAAGGTCGCGGTATCCAAGCAACAACGCCAAAGCGGAGGACGACGACGACATTTCAATCTTATCCGACTCCCGCGCATTCAACGGAACTACGAGCAGACAAACGCTCGAGGAGAGCTCTCCGCCTACCCCCAATCATTCCATGTTCAACATTGCGACACCAAGTGGTGCTTCTACCACAGCCTCCAGGGAGCCTTCAAGCGTTCCGAAGTCGGGGAGCGGGAAGAGGCCGGCGGAGGTCATCGATTTAACCTTGAGCAGTGACGAGGACGATGAGCCTATTGTCCGGGCACCGAAACGTCAGAACTATGGGCAGGGATTCGATGGTGGGGGTTCCCTCTTCCCCTCTCCTTTCAGCTACTAGCCATAGATGGTTCAGAAGACTGCTTTCGGAGTTGCTACGGACTCCTCATCGAAGGATCTTAGCTCTACGTCAGAACTAGCACCATGTGGTCGGGTGGAAGCCGCCAAAGCCGGCTCCACAGGCTCAATTCGCTCGGGGCGTTAGGACAGCAGCGGATGACGCATTTCTGCCTCTTTAGCAGTAACATCATCCTGGATCTTCGATGACTTAATGTCGCGAGCGAATTGAGAAGAGTCCAGAGATATCCCGCCTCATCTTCTACAAAATTTCCCAAGGCTGCAATGATACCCTACTATGCTTCGTCTAAGAGTAGGACATGCTCGGATAGCGGTCTTATGATAGAGCCATATCATCTCAGGCGTCTACTATAAACTTACCCGTTTCATCTGATCATCTTATAACTTCTTTGTACATAGACTGCGATGAATTCGCGCTGCACGCTGGAGGTGAGAAAATTCGCGTGGCGATACGGAAAGGGGAAATAGCTAGCTGGCTGTCTCTCAGGCGTCGATGTAAACAAATACCTCTTGCGTTTTCGGAGGATACTGGAACTGGATCAGCGACGACTTGGTAGACATTTGATATATGTGTGTAGCTTATCCCCAGGAGATTGCCTTAATTAGCCCTAAATATGAAATAGGATCTCGCAATGCCCTCTGGGACCTCTAGAACCCGTGTACGGAGTCGTGAACCTCGCCTTTTATTATTATTATCACATACTGTTCAGAACAGAGAACAGATGAGTCCTTGCAAGCATTTGCGTCATCTGCGAGATAATCCAAGTCGCGGGCTTCCTCGCGTACAGACAGGTCGCTTTCTAGATATGTAATTATTAGAGCTGTTATACAGTGTGTAAGTGACAAATTCGATTATGCTGGGGCCGATGCATGTATCGGGGCATTGACGCAGTGGGGTCTCCATCTAATCATCCTATTCGTATGTACGACAAGGCTCATCAAGCTTCAGCTACCTATCTATCCCCTACCTTTTTCAGCCTCGACCTAGAACCCGCTATATCGGAAAGAGGGACATTCAACGGCATAACGAGCCCATGAATCTAGTGTCAACAGTGCGCTGCGAAGCTTGGTTAGAGAAAAGTTACAGATCGGCATAAGGTTTCCCAGAGCTCGCGGACTCGATAATTTGGAATTAGAGGAGGCTCAGCGCGCGCAATCGACCGGTGACATTATTTCGATCCCTCAGCTAAGCGGGCAGCGTAAGGAAAGTACCACTGCCGAGAACGGGAGCGACGCAGACAGAAAAAGAAAAACGCCGGGGGCGAAACCAGACCCAGAACCAGAGCCAGAACCAGAACGAGAGCGAGCGCGAGAAGCAGGGCAGAGAGAGAGTGGAGCAGGCACGACGCAGAAAAAAAAAACGATGTCCTTCGAGCAGCCCATCCCGCCGTTCAACGCCGGCGACCCGTCCGCCTCCTTCCTCAGCACCTCGTGCCTCGACTTCTTGCTCATCGAGCTCGTGCCCATGGCGTACCGCGTGACCAACGAGGTCGAGGAGCATGCGGCGGCCTCGACTTCCCTTTCTTCTTCTTCTTCCGTGCCCGCGTCTGCGAAGCAGAGCAGTGGCGGCGAGTTGTCGAATTCAGTGGTGGTGGCCGACGCTGGGGCGCGTTCGCGGAGCGCCACCACCGCCACTACGGGGACGGGCACGGGGAGAGCAGGCTCGGGGATAGGGGCCGGAGGCTCGCGTGTTGGTGGTGGTAGTGGCGGTAGGCTGCTGGACGAGGACGAGGAGCGGGATGCCGTCTTTTTCCGTCTTGAGGCGCTGGGGTATCGTGTTGGGATGGGGCTGGTTGAGCGGTTCGTGTATTCCGTTTCGTCTTTGATTCTGCGTACCCTTCTATCCCTTTTCCCCTTTTCTCTCCCCGCTCCCACCCGAAAGCCACGAGACGAGAGAAAAAAGAAACTCGGGAACTAATATATTATTTTACCTCCCGGACAGCTTCTCGCGCGACCGCCCGCGCTTCCACGATACCCTCGACGCCATCAAGTTCGTGTGCAAGGACCTCTGGATGCTCGTGTTCCGCAAGCAGGTCGACAACCTCAAGACGAACCACCGCGGCGTCTACGTGCTGACGGACAATGCCTTCCGGCCGCTGTCGCGCATGAGCGCCGACGCCGGGGGTCAGGCCGTCGTGAGGGCGCAGCCCGTAAGTTTTTTTTATTTTTTTATTTTTTTTATTTTTATTTTTATTTTTAAAATTTTCTTTTTCGGCCCTTCCCCGTTCTCTTGCTTTCTAACCCCCCCCTCCCCATCTCTTTTCCCATTCTTCTTTTTCTACTCTCCATCTCCCTTTTTACTTGGCTCTTCAGCCAGTGGGGACACGGATTTGTTAACGCAATGCAACGATAAAATAGTTCCTCTGGTTCCCCTGCGGCATCCTACGCGGCGCCCTGGCCGCCATGGGCATCAGCGCCACGGTGCAGGGCGAGACCAACGAGCTCCCGGGCGCCGTGTTCCAGATCAAGACGAAGGCCCTCTAGTTTACCTAACCTACACGGTAGCCGATGAAGAGAGAGACACCACGCCCACATCATACTCGATATATCACTCGGAGAACGAGCCTCCTAATCCAGACCGCCGATGACCTCCGCAATTCTTTTAAGTAAGTCACTCCGTTCACTTCATCAGAGATAGATAGGTTCCATCCATGTCCTCCTTACCTACCTAGCTACATAATGAAACCATTTCGAATGTAAACCTATTTAGCTTTTTTTTCTCCAAACTGAAAACCCGCTTTATAAAAAGCCTCGTGTCGATATTCTTTTTCCGTTGCCTTCCTTCTGATGGTTATCCGAGGGGAATGAATGCCCGTCCTGCCACCTGCTGAAAGCCACACAATCTCTCATCCATGCTGACCGCAGAAACTTGCAAACAGGCTCGTCCCCGGACCCCGCTGGTAATGCGCCCGCGGTCCCAAAACATCTACGGCGGGCCTGCTGTTTTTTTTTTTTTACTAGCGCGGAACTTTTGTCCGCATAATGATAAATAAGTAAGGATTATTACATCATTCGTTTTTCAAGAAGGCGTACGGAGGGGGATGGATGGTCATATGCAGGCAAGGAATACATGTGTGCACGGCGAACGGGTCGAGTCAGACAGAAGACGAGTCCGGGTTTCGGGAGTTTTGGGAGTTAGGGGGCATGTATGATTGGGTTGGGGGGGAGTATTGGGAGGAAACATCTAAACTAGTCTATACCGACGGCGTTGGGAAACGGACGAAAGGGAAGTCGCTCGCGAGGCGTTTGTGTCTATGCTTGGTATCCTCGGCGAGAATGAAGACGAAGATGATCACGAGATCTCAAGACTTGGGAATCGTCTGTTGGGAGATGCTAAAAAGTCGTTTTTTACTTTCTCTTGGATACGAGACTCCCTCCGCCGCCCCTAATGCGCACGTATACGTCCTCGGCTTCCATCCATCAGTTACCCTCACTCTCGAAACACTCAACCTTTTCCCCCGCCTCGGTGTCTCGCGTTGTGCTGTTCTGGGCTGGGCAGGATGGGGTGCGATACAGAGAAAATACGGGACCGGGCGTCGTCACCTTCTTCACAACCTAAGGGGACACACAAAATCATCAGTCGTCAGATCTCTCAATTCACGATGCCGGTGCTTCTGTATGACTCAAGATGGTAAATTTTTTTCTTCCTCTATAATCCTCTCCAATAATCCCCCTGATCCACTCATCAAGATCAAGTGACTTTTGGTCGTGTTATAAAAATCGCACGCATCATCCCGACAGGAAACGGCAAAGCCCCTATCAAACCCATCGAAAAAGGGGGCAAGGAGAATGTCATCATGATCTATGGCGACGCTACGCTGGACGAGCCAACGGCAACCAAAGGGGGAGGGGGAGGGGGAGGTTTACTTCTGAGGGGGGTTGTGGGCGAAGGTGATGCCTTTCTCGATGTTGCCCTTGAGGCCCTTGATCGCGGCTTCCAGCAACGTCTTCTCCTTGTCGGTGATGTCCGTCAGGGGGTTCTGGGCCTTCTCAGCACCGTTAGGCTGTCAAGTGGTTAGTGGAGCCTCGGTGATTTGCAGAGCGGTCACGGGATTACTTACGCCAAGCTCAACGGGAACGGAGAAGAAGTCAACATCGGTGATCTTGGAGATCTCGTCACCACCGGGAATACCGGGAAGGTAGACGTAGCTGGGCTCCACGAGACCCTTCTCGCCAGCGGCAGCCTTCAGCACCTTCTCAGCGAAACTACACAAAATGTTAGTTTACGGTGGCTACGGTAATAAGGGGGGCAGTTGTGGAAAGCAGTTACCGGAAACCAGCGTAGGCCATAGACAGGGTGGCAGATCCCGCGCCATCCTTGGCCTTGACGACCTCGTCACCGCCGAACTGAACACGGTTGACGAGAGCATCATACTTGTCATCAGGGATAGTAACGCCGGCTACTTTGCTGAAGAGGGGAAGGATGGTCTCGCCGGAGTGGCCTCCGACGACGGGGACGGTCAGCTCGGAGCCAGTCTTCTTGCCAGCAACCTCGGCGACGAAGGTCTCGGCACGGACGATGTCGAGGGTTGTGACACCGAAGAGCTTCTGAGGGTTGAAGACGCCCTTGGCCTTGAGGACTTCGGCAGCGATAGGGACGGTCGAGTTGACGGGGTTGGAGATGACAAGGATAAACGCCTTGGGAGCCACCTCGGCAGCGATCTCGATGAGGCCCTTGACGATACCTGCGTTGATGTTGAAGAGGTCGTCACGGGTCATACCAGGCTTGCCTAACCCCGTGTAAGTTATCTAGTGCCATATAATTCCGAGCTGCTAGTGGGAACCTACGAGGAATGCCGGCGGGGATGACGATAATGTCAGCATCCTTCATTGCCGCCTTGCCGCCATCGTCCTTGGGAAGGTAACCGGTAACTTTCTATAATAGACATCAGCGTTTTAACTCTCGGCAGGCGTCATGCTCATTACTGGGGTGGTCTCTTACAGCAGTCGAGGAAATGTGGGAGAGATCGGTAGCAACGCCGGGTGTGTTGACGACATCGTAGAGAGCAAGCTCGTCGACGTAGGGACAGAGCTTCAGGAGAAGGGAGAGAGGCTAGCGTCACTGCGTATTAGCTCTGGACCGCCGGCTACGGGGGGGTTGTGATAATAAGGAACACACACCTGGCCAATACCGCCAGAGGCGCCGGCAACGACTATGATAACTTGTCAGCGCATCTAACCTACTCGTACGACTTTTCATGAGCTTTGTTGAACTTCATACCAGCCTTGACCATGTTTACGGTAACAAGTGGGGTAGTATAGGCTGAGTTCTGTCTCCTTGTTGAGTGTTAAGGCGGGGTTACTGGAAGTTGAGATCAGTCAATCAGTTAGATCAGGTGGAAGAATGGTCGTCGAAGGGACAACAAGACGTCTTTTAAACATGGCACTTACAATATATAAGAGCTCGTATTTTGGGGGTATCTGAGACGTGTCAGAGATTCTTGGATGGAGACTTATTCGAGGAGTTGTCGGGTAGCTTTGTATGAGGAGAGTCTTGACTTCATGTGAGCTACGGGAAGATGGCGGGGCATTTTTGTTTGCGGTTTCCCGTACTTTGGCGGGGGATTACCTTGAGGGTTTAACGCTACCTAACGACGTGCAGGCAATAATTGGGTTACCATGTGAATACTACATAGTACATAATAACACTCCTACGACGTAATTGGGGCAGAGCTTCCCCTTTTAGTGCGGTTTGATGCTACTACTTACCTACTAAAGTAGTAATAATGTTAAGCAAGCGGGGAAATGGCGTCTCCGGAGCGTTTCAGCAGCCCCCAATTCCCATCACATTCCCCCACCATTGGATCCGGCGAACCCATCCATGCTCTTCCAGTCACCGTTATCACGTACCCGGCTCCTCGAAGGCTTAAGGCCAATTGAACTTCGGGACAGGCTCGCATGTGCCTGCCTACCTCGTAAGAATCCTATGATATCTCCCCTATCTAGTTTTGCAGTATATCTACCCTTCTCGACGGCAGGCATCGTCAAGTAACCGGTGATCCGAGAAACTCGACAGTCTCCCATGGTGTTCTCATGCGATGACATCAGGCTATACAGTTCCCCCCACAGTCTAGTATTAACGTGGAAACTGTATTCCTAGAAACCGAGGTTTTTTCGTCAGCATCGGGCAGAACCGGGCCAAGGCAGTTGATGGCATGTCCACACGGCTACCGGTACTACGGAAAGTAGGTGATAGGTCTCCTCCGACTTAACCTAGGTAAATTTTGAAGACGGTCTTACTCATTCAACCCTGAGGCCGGCATGCAGTCATGTGAGACGATGCTGTCTTCTCATGGCACTGAACACGGTAGGAGAAAGGAGGCCGGACCGTCCCAAAATAAAGGGGCTAAACCAGCTTTGATCCGTAGGGCAGAGCCTCTCCAAGACAGAACTTCGTGCATTGTTCGTCAACTCGATTCCATTTCTGTTGGATCCATCTGACTATCAACTGAGGCAAGTACGCCCGTTCGCCGGCCGCCATAGCATTCATTACACGACCCGCCTGTTATGCCTTCATCACCCACAGCAGTCGTCGGGAGTTTACGACGAAGCCTCAGCGGCCTTCTTGGCCTTCGCGCCACGGGGCTTCTTTTCCGGCTCGGGCTTGGTCGGCCTCTGGGACTGGCGGATAGCAGAGACACGCGCGACGGCGGCCTCGCGGAGGTCGGGGCGGTAGCCTCTCTTGGCGGCCTGGTTGGCAACAGCCTTGTAGGTGCTACGGAGATGAGATATCTCAGCGACGCTATCCACTGCACGAACGCAAAGGAGCATAAGGATATGGACGGGTGGAACTCACTGTCGCGTAGACTTGCCGCCGTGGTAGGCCGTCTCAGTAATGGCCTTGGCGGGCTGCTGGATCGCAGACTCCTTCTTGCTGAGGACCTTAACGCCGCCCTTCTCGGCAGGGAGAACGCCGAGGGCCTATTCATCCACTTGTCAAAATCATGCCTCCATGGTAGTAGAATAGCCACGTAGTAGTTCCCCGTACCTTGTTGTTGACGAAACCAGCGTGCTACAATCCACGTTAGCCTAAGCCACCCCTTCGAAAGGCAGGTCAAGGGTCAAGTCGACGTGGGAGGTTTTCTTTTTCGTACCTTGCGCGAGTTGAAGTTCTTCAGGTTGAGAGGGTCACGAGAGAACTGGACACCGCCGGCCTGCTTTCTCTTGACGAGGTAGGAGTTCTGGTTTCCTACGTAACCGAAAAACCGTCAATTCCATTTTCTTCTTCCTTTCACTCTTTTTCTCCTTTCGAAAAAAACTCCCAAGTTCACCTCCCCCACAGATTTTCGCTCGGGAAACTCACGGACGATCTCCCAGACCAGATCGGCCGAGGCGAGAGGGCTGGCAGCGGCAGACATGTTGATTTGCGTGTTTTGGGGCGTGGAATCGGGAGGTCTCGAAGAAGGGTTTCCAAATGTTCGAAAGAATATTGCTGTTGCGACGATTTGGTTGTCCCTACTCTGCTGTACCTGCACAAAGCAAAGTGTGTGAATCGCTTAGTTGACCCGATCTGGACTAGTGAATTGTAGGCAATTTTTAGATTGATTCAGTGGAGACGGCGGATATGGATTTGGCGCTGGACACGCCTCCATAGACCCTTTGTCATCTTTCAGTGCACAGGCCACTATTCAACTCCTCAGCCCCCAGAAGAGAAGTGGGTTGGATCCACTACTGCCCGACCCTTGCTGCCCCCTTCAAAGGTTGTGGTCGTCAGCCCGATAAGGTCCATTTATCCAGTCGTTCGCTCGCTGGCTCGCTGTTGCATCTCGTCAATGTCCCAACCTACCGGCAACCTGTCACTTTTTGGGTCCAATCAGCCCGAATCTAACAACCCGCGGCCCTCGATGGCCTGTATACAACTCTCCCAGTTGTGACTGCACGTCTGCAATTTCTCTTTTCCTCCTTCCTACTGTTTGTCTTCCGCTTCTCCCGCCGCCTTGAGCGCTCCATTGTAGATTTATCATTCTACGTCTTTTCCACGTTTTTTACCTTCCACTTTCGACGCCTCCCGCCCCGTAAGCTCCGCCGCACCCGGGCATCATCGTCACCCTCGCTCGCTTTATCGCTACGCATCAGGCTTTCAGCAAATACACGGAATATACACAGGACCGAACGAACCATTACCAAAAAAATGGACTACCTGATCTACTACCTGACCTTCCTGGTCCTCGTCCTCGGCACTGCCCTCTACGTCACGCGCGGGCGGTGGCTGCACCTAATCCCCGAACTGCCCTTCCTCCCTGACGGCGCCCGCGACTACTTATACTCCCGATTACCATCGTCGTTCGCCGGGGACATCGAGGTGGGCTTGTCGAGCGCTAACTTCGACCTCTCGGGCAATGTGGCCTCGGGCGACGCCCGCGCGGGGCTCGACGATGCCGCCAAGGCCGAGATCCTGCGCATCATGAAGAAGCGCCGCCTCCGTTTCGACGACGCCCGCCGCGTCTACATGGAGCAGCGCTTCAGCGCCAACGGTATCGCGCCCGACGGCCGCCCCAGGGATCCCAAGTTCGTCAGCTTCTCGTGAGGAGAGAGAAACCGAGGGAAAGAGGGACTAAGATGACTGAGGGTGTGTGTGGTTTATGGTTGCGTCATGAGAGCGGCTTGGCTTTGCTTATTTTTCTTGGTATGGTTGGGAACAAGAGAGATGAGCAAAGGGGGGAATGCGATCCCGATACCGAATGCAAAGGGTCCCACGGATGGACTAGACTACCACCCCGTCTGCGGCTACGCGGGCGACGACTCTCCAAAAGCATTTTTCTTGTGTACCACGGATATGGCGTTTTGGGTCAAGGGGATACTATCGAAACCCCCGGTTTATTCGATATTCCCCGGGAGCAGTGCAGGCTATTACCATTTTTTTAACGGCGTTACAGATACTGCGGGCAGGTCGAGGAGGCCAAGGAGCTGGATTCTTCAGTACGTTTCTCGAAAACTAGGTCTTAAAGATGACTTCGACTTTTCTTCTAACTGGCTGTGTTATTCCATTTCACCCAATTATCGCTGGAGGTAAGGCAAGACAACGGCAGAGTTACTCGTCATCAGTATCGATTGGCACCGCTCATCGTTATTACGCTTCAGAACCTCCTCCGGCTCGACCATGTACATGTGTTATAGATTTACAGATACCACACCCTATCCTATCGCACGTGGAATATATTCCTATAGTCTGCCTTCTTACGTACTCTAGGAATCCGCCGAGTGTCCATCTGCCTGGTTGACATGACACGAATCCGCTCTACATAAGCGGAGGGGGCATCATGAGGGAGCTAGATTCTGTATAACCCCCGACTCGGCTTCCCTCCCCGCCCCTTTTAATCCCGTTCAAACCCCACAGGAGATCTCCAAGACCTCTCGACCCCTTCCGTGCGAATCTCTGATCTAGGTCTCGATGCGCGTAGGAGATGTTCCAAGTAGCACGCAAGTAGCTGGCGCCAACCAACCAACCAAACCAAGACGATAAGCCACCGAAGGGAAGGAAGGGCGACACTGCACCATCCCATCGCGTGCGTATCTTGCTCCGGGCTCAGGCTTTGTTTTATATCCGAGAACCTCCGTGTGCGCACAAGCACGCGCACCTTACACAAGCTAGCCAGCTACCACTACCTACCATTCCGTGTACCTTGAGTGGGTGAGCGTATATGTACCTAGGTTGGCGGGCAGCGAGGCTTATGTACCTGGGTATTTAACCGGCAGAAGAGAGGGAGGCTGCAAAGCACTCCCGGTTGGTTAGCTGCCTGACATCACCGTGGCTAGGTACTCAAGGCTAACGCGGGCCCAAGTCTTCCATCTGTGGACATCGTCGCGTCCGAAACGGCTTTCAGCTCCGTAAACGGGTTATTAATTAGCGTTATATTTTCGTGTCGTCTCCCGTCGGCGTTAGTACATTAGATATTGGAGTATCCCTATTCCAGTTTTGGCCCCCTCATACCCGAGCAGAGGCGCTCATTCCCTGACGTTGTGCCGTAAGTAAAAGATCCCCTCCATAAACAAGCAACGAGATATTAATATGCGTAAATCCCCGTAAACGCCGTCGCCCCCCTCAAGTCAACCACCCTTAGCTCCGGGAGGCCGATGAGTAGTTCGTCTCTTATATACAAGGGCTCCCCGTGGCCCGCGAAGGCACCGTGAGGATATGGATAAGCACGTCGCTTTCTACCATATACACCAGTCTCAAAAAGCAGTCGTCGTCCGCTCCCCCCAGCACAATGCCGCAGAATCCGGCGTCGTGGGGACCGACGTGTAGCAAACATAAGCGCAAAATCCCCCCTTTTGAGTGTAAGAACCGCCGAGAACGGACTTATTTAGTCTTCTTAGAGTCGACCGGCTCGTATGTCCTATCGTCGACGCCCTCGACCTCCTTGACCATGGTGTCGACGCCCTTGATCTGGTTCTGCCACTCGCTCTCGCTCATCTTCTCCTCCTTCCTGAACAGCGACTCGTTGGGCTTGCGGTAGCTGTTGCCGAGGCGGTCCCACAGGGTCGTGTACTGGCCGTAGTTGTAGTTGAAGTACAGGTGGTGCATGGTGTGGCAGGCGGCGCCGTTGATGACGGGGCTGTTGGCCAGGTACTCGCCATCGTGGATGAGGATGCTCCAGAAGCCGACGAAGACGAAGAGCGCGACCGACACGTATTTGTTGAGCGGGAACAGCATGGGGAAGATATGGTAGGGCAGCGACTGCGCGAAGCCGTCGACCGGGTGGAAGGCGTACGAGGCGAAGGGCGTCGGCACGATCCACTTGTGGTGCGGCTTGTGCAGGCGCTTGTAGACGAGTGGGTGGTGCAGGCCGCGGTGGATCAGGTAGATCATGGCGTCGGTGAAAAGGATGAACAGAGGGAACTGCAGGATATCGTACCAGAAACCCGGGCCGTCGGCGCTGTTATCGTATAGCTTGGTGTAACCGTTGACCTCGAGTAGCCAGCACGGCGTCGTGAGAAGGGCTATCCCCGGCATAGCCCAGATCGCCTGCTTGATCTCAGACCACATCTGGTCCTTGAGGTACTTGGGGTGCTGCAGAGCCCTCTTGTCGAAGATCAGGACATATGACAGCGACCCGAAGACGAAGTATAGGAGAAAGCCAAAAATCCTTGGAGAAGCTGGGTTAACGACAGGCAACCTTCTGCGGCAGGAAGTACCATACGAACCATGTTATCATAAACAGAGTAATAGCCTGGCGGTAAATGTTGTCCCTATCCCAAGCGCTCATATAAGCGGCCTCGCTAGGCTCCACATGGAGGAAAGAGGCGGCCGGCTTGTACTGCCATGGCGAGAAGACGGGCCCGGTAGCATTGGTGATGCTCGGGTAGTCATAGGGAGCCGGCTTCGCTGGACAGGCCCAGGCATAAATGTAGTCGGCTATGAACGTATCGGTGAGCTCGAGAACGACGTCCATGGCGGGCGAGCTGGTGGTGACTTTCTTTTCTTCAAGACGCCAAGAGAGTGATGCAGAGCTCTGGAAGCTTGATAATAGGAAGAGCAAAGCAACAAGCGTGATCAAAGAAAAAGGAGCGTAGGCACTGGACTATTATTAGGTCTAGGAATTGGAAACAAGGTGCGAACAGGGTCGGTCTTATCGGTCAGAGATTTCGATATTTGGTATAAGTTCGAGTGTAATTTTGCTGTACATACCCGTGGGCAACATTCAATTACACCCAAAAGCGGAAAGTCTAGTAAATCTTAGTGGGTTCTGTTTCCCTATATCAGGAGACAAAGTACAAGTACAGTGACAAGTCCGGTACTGGACAGCCTGTCAAGGAAGGCTTGAGACCCCATTAACTTAAAACATATGATAGAAGCCCTGCAAGAGGACCAAGCACCAATCTCTAGATACTACAGTAAACCTAGTTGCATTTTCTGACTTTCTTTTCATCTTTTATCGAACCATCTTTCTATAAGACTATCAGCCCGTATCGACCCATGATCGGACGTCATGAGCAACGAACACCCCAACCAATTTCCATAAGGACCTCGAATACGGACTCAGACACGCAACAAGGAGGCCGCAATGCTTTTCTTGTCAATATTATTTCAAAGTTAGCGAAGGATAGCAAACCTGGTATGGTGCCTACTACAAACATGTACAGCATACAGGACAAGCATCTCCTAGGTATCTATCTGCCTGCAGACTGAACATGTTGTAGCACTATATTGTAGGTTAGGTACCTAACTTCCATCAGTGCTAAGTACAGTAACAACTGGAGACTGACAGAAAGGGGGTTCCAGTGTTCGGTTCGACTCATTGGGTATCTACTGACGCTCTCCCGTTAGTTCGTGGGGCTACTGGTTTTCCGTGGTACGTGTAACGAGTAAAGAAGCTTAAAGTCGCCATTGGTGAATTATAGCAGGTGCACGAGGTCCCTGATTCGTTACCAATTCCAACATGACACCACCTGGGACGCGAACTTGCCGAAGGGAAACCCCACTAAATATCATGCATTAGTACTGCATTCCATCAATCATTCACTGTTCTGGCTTCTGTTAGGTTGACTTAGGTACATAGGTAGGAATACTCTAGAGCTACTAGCGTATATAGTCTCTGGCCACATACGTAGGTGGGCGGGCATGACAGTTTGCGCTACTGCCGCTTTTTACTGATCCGATCAGGATCTGATAACGCAACCCACGTCTCGGCCGACCTCTCCGCTTCCCCACCCATTCGTATTCGTATTCAGTATGTACGTACATGGTATCATCCATTGGTCAATCATGAAAAACCAACTTCGAGACGAACGCGCGAGCCTTCCGGAAATACAGCGGACACCTCTGCAACGACATGTGATTCTTCAACATAACCCCCAACATGTCAGAGATCCGACTTGGACCGGGGTTCGCACGACAGACTAACGAGCGCCCATTCAAAAAGCACCCAACGAGTTGCTATTTCGTGATTCTGCGTACTGAAAACTTGTTTATCACCACTGCCGACTGTTAGTGCCCGCGGGCAACTCCCTGCACCGGGCGCAATAATGGGAGGCGACCCGCTTTCTGCTCTCGGAACCCAGAAATTGGAAATTTTCTACTTAGGTTGCTAAGGTCCGGATCGGGGATCATGTTAGGCACAGCCGAAAGGAGGTGCGCGCTTCTAACCCCAGGTTCCACCTGGGTCAAATCTAGAATTGATGATTCTCCGTGGCCAGCCGAAGGACTACTTGTTCGAATGACGACGCCGAGAAAGGAGGCATCGTCGGTAATGGACGGCAGTGTCCCGTGCTCTCCACGTCTCCCATACCAGGGCGTCCTAAAGTCGCTGACATTCGTTCCAGCCGCCATTTATTCCATTGTCGGGTTTACATAACAAGGTTGAGTCCCATCGGAGCCGATGCCGGAAGCTCTCGGTCCCAGAAGCCGGCCCAGGAGGGCAAACCTCCATATATTAGTTTATTAGCCGAAAGAAACATCCGGCATTGCGAGCCCGTCCCTGTTGTCCTGTATCACCTGGTATGTGCCTTTCTAGATATAATACTTCTCCGATTGATATGCCGTTTAAAGGTCAGGTCAGTATATATTCAGATACCAGGATATGTACCGCGTAACGTGTGGACATTATATACATGTGTCTATATCTTCTTCAGCTCCTTTTCCCCTTCTCCCTTACGTAACGTGCAGGTCACTAACAGCCCACTATGGCGTGTAACGGCCAATGAGTGCTCCGCCGCCGGGCCAGGATCCCGTGAAGTTTGGGCTCGTCACGATGTTGGTGCCATCCGCCAAACGCAACGCAGCCCACGAGTCCTTAGAGCACAGACCGAAAACCTGCAGGTTGTCAGGGGTCTCCGTGATCCAGTGCATATGGTCTATTTCGCAGATTTGGTCAGCTACGGCGGACCTGAAAGGAGGGGTTGTCTCAGCCGACCCAGTCGGAGAAGAAACTTACTCTGGCACGCATAAGTACCGGCACACGACTGATACCCGGGACCGCTGAAGAACGCCCACGACGCGGACCCGTAGTGGTAGATGTCGGAGCCGCCCTGGATGTAGTTCGAGAAGCCCATGCGGCAACGCGTGTCGGCGGCGCCGCACCACGAGAAGTCCGGGTCGCCCCAGCCGGCGGTGTCAGGCACCCAGGGCGCGGGCGGCGTCTGCTCGACGTTGTCGCCCTGGTCGTAGTTGGTCTCGGACTGCAGCAACGAGACGAAGACGCCGCGCGCGCCGCGGAGATTTAGCTGGTACAGCCAGTAGTGCTCGCTGCCGAGCGCGTGCAGCCACGTGCCGCCCGCCGCCGCCTCGACCAGCGTCCCGCCCTTCGCCGCGATGCGCGAGCCCCCGTCGAAGTCCTCCGTGATGTGGTCCGCCACCCAGTTCCACACGTTCTCGATGTAGGCCGATGATGTCTTTGCGAGGTGCAGCCCGATGAAGGCACCCCGGCACTCGTTCGCCGCGTCCCGGCACGCGTCCGTGAGGGCTTCTGCGCCGCGTGTGCCGCCGACGGTCTGTGGGGCTGTTAGCTGCATGTCTGTTGTCCTTACTTTTGACTTGATCTATTGTTTCGAAGATGTCTTATTGCACTTCAGCAGAGACCGGTGCACGATACGAAACGACGTAAATAGAGGGGAGAGTGCAAGACGTACTATGGAACTGTTAGTCATCTCTTCGAACAACCGAAAACGTGGGGATTCCAGGATCTAGAGCCAGGTCGAGGAGATACACGTACCTATGATCGAATTCCACAGTGCGACGTCGCCCGGGGAGTTGCCAGCCATGTGGTACTGGACGATGATGGCGCCGGGGAGGACATCGGAGACGGTGAAGCGCATATCCGAGATCTGAGCAACGCCCACGTCACCGGGATTGCCGATCTTGACCACGGGCTTCGGGTTAGAGCTGTCCTTGAAGCTCTCCCCGTTGCCCGTGATGGTGGCCCACGCCTCGCCGATGATCCGCGACCCGGCGGGGACGAAGAGGGTGTCGTCGACGCGGTACAACCCGAACGGGAAGTACGCGATCTTGCCGCTCTCGGCCGCGAACCGCAGGATTTGGTTGAGGACCGCCGACTCGTCCCGTGTGTTGTCGCCTAGGACCTCGTGGCCGCCGTTCTGCGCGGGGTCCTTGACGTTGATGAAATCGTCGACCGTGTTCCCGGCGTAGCTGGGGGCGGGGATGGCGGGGAAGTTCCCGCCGGGCGCCAGGCTCGCCGGACGGGGCACGGACGACGTCGTCTCCCCGTAGACCGGGTTGCGGCCCACCGTGTTGCCGTAGGTGAACGTGTCGACATGGCTCCGGGCGCCGAGAACCGTCCGCTCGGGCACCACCACGACGGCCGAGTCGGTGTCCTTGGTCAGGTTGTCGATGAGGATGGACGGGTAGACCGTCGTCCTCAGGGTAACGCCGGAGTTGACGGATTTAACATCAATCAGTCCGATGTAAGGGCTGCCGCCGGTATTCAATACCGCCGTCCCGACTGTGTCGAACGTAGAAGCATGGATGGTGATCGTGTTAGCGCCGCTGATGAGCATACCGACCGTGTTCTGGTAGAAGTAGATGGACTTATAGAGCGCTTGTTGGTGTCCATCGTGCCAGATACCGTTCTAAGGCAAGAGACCTTGTCAGTACTTCCGCGGCACAAGTCTAGTACAGCGAGAGTTCTCGAATAGGCCGTCCCGGCAGACAGTTTGATCACTTACCTGCCCTCGCTCGACACGCACGTCAGCCAGCCCGAGCGTGGAACCTCTCCCAAGACGAATGCCACTGTGGCCTCTTCCATTGACGGAGTACGCCATGCGAATCTTGACGTTTGACAGCTGGGCGACTTGCGCAACACCCCAGTATAAAGCCGTGAACTCCGTGCCTTCTCGCGTCAGCACAAAAACCCGTTGAAACCAGCAGTATTAACGGTATGCGTCGTATTCCTTACCTCCATCGATGCTCGTCGTGTCGAGGATCAGGTTCTTCAGGCCGACGGCAAAGGACAGCTCTCCAGAAATACCCGTGGCCGGGTCTTGGCCTGTTGCACATCGTTAACAACTCCCGGTCATGGGCCGGCCCCGGAGGTTTTTGCTTGCCGTTGAGGAGCGTCCGTTCTTCCGACGAAAAGCCAGCGGCGGCCTTCAGGACAGGGGGCTACGGAGAGTTGTTAAATCGACAATAGCAGTTCCGGGGCCGCGAGAGCGCTTACATCGGTGGCGTCGCCCATGAGTATGGTAGCTGTATTCATGTAGATTGTCTCGCTGACTTCGTAGGTCCCGGGGGGGATGTAGACGACCTAGAGTGCGCGCATGCGTCAGGCCAAGTAACACAAATGCGAACGCTCCACGCGGGCGGCAATAATACCCTTGGTTCGGAGGCCAGCCACTGCCCGTGACGGGTCGCCCCGTTCGAGGCGTCGTTGATGGCCCGCTGGATCCCCGCCCCGCCGTCCCCGGGGTTCACGGACACGAACACGGGGTATGAGTCCGAGTTGTCGAGGCCCGGCGCGTAGCCGCGGTACTGCCCCGTATGGTCCATGTTGGCGTACCAGTAACTCGTGGCCTGCCGGGGCGCATTCCGAGCCGCCCCGTCGCCCTCGGGGACTGGCGACGCGAGGGCCCTAGCGGCCAGGAGGCCGGTGATGGTAGCAGCGACCTTCACCATTGCTTCCTCTGTTCAGCGGTTTCGTTGTCTACGACTACCGGAACAGACCTAGAGGTGAACGTCGCGATCCGTCTCTATGGAAGGAGCAGAGTTCCATACGGGGGGAAGACTCGCGACTCTTATAGATATTCCGACGCGAAGCGGCCGCGGCGGGTTCGTGCCCGGGCATCAAGTCCTTCTAAATTTGGAAATTCCCTAGTGCCTGGACATACGGACGTACCCGCTTGGCTGACCTCAGCCGCAAGGGGCTCGCTCCCTGCAGCCTCGACGGCAGCGATACCTGATTAGGCAGGACATCTCGCTGGGGTGGAGGAGCGGCCTTTGGCGGCAGAAGTGCATCTTGCCCGCGAAGCCTAAAAGGGCCCTTTCTACTTACCTACCTACCTACCAGGGGACGGAGTAGTAAGCCCGACACCTTCAGTAGGCATCATCTGGGACTACTGAGTGCCGAGCTCCAGAGACACGGAACTCGTTGCTACAGTGGCGACTAGGTCTTAGCTACCCGTGTTGTTAAGGAATGAACCACTCATATTTGGGAAGTTCAAAAGTAACGGGGTTCCAGCGCTACTAATATAATACTACGAGCCTCGCGTTTTCAGGGTTCCCGATTTGAGCGGGCTTGGAATGAACACAAAGCGAACGACTCCATCGAGCGGCCTTCGTTTAAACGTCCAGGGTCCCACGACGACAGTTTTCCTCATGAGGTATAAGAACTGAAATAGTGTCCCGCCATAGTGTGGGGCCTCACCATTTTTTCGGCACTATTCAAATCTGACATGAGGCGTTTCGCCATCCGCTTGGATGACGCCAACAGGTATGGATATCAATCGAGGCGGGCCCTTGGGCTCCTGCGTGCTTCTGGGATATCATAAGACCTCCCGATGTCCCCCCGGTGATATCGTTCCGCCATATGAGCTATAATTAGCCAGTGCAAAGCAAGCTCATCTATATCGCATCTACCTCTCCGGTGCGATAGGCCTCTTTTTCACTCAATATGTCTCGGGGGCCGAAGAACAAGCAGAGGTTGGAACAGTTGATTCAATATGGTTGGGGATGTGAGAATATGAGGGAAACTCCTCCTGGCGGCGACGTGCAATATAAAAGGATTGCGGCAAAAGAGATCGGGCGCTCAAGTTCAGTAGGTCAAGAACTATTTAGCTATCTTTTCTTGCACTCTTTTAGTAGGTCTGAGGGAATGCGAGAGTGATGAGTAGCTGAGACTCCGACGTGGCAACACCGGGATGATACCTGGGATTAAAGTTCAGCCTCATCCCTTATTCGGAGACTCGCATACTATAACGATCGTCTCGTCTAACCATGACGTATTTCAGCGCCCGTGTCTAACAGATACTGGCACCTACTGGGGACGCAAGATTTATCATAAATGCGTAGCTATAAATTAGGGGTGTGCATAAAGATACGACAGATCGTGCAAGCCTGGATCTAGGGCAACTCCAATTTAACTCTAGGAAGCCTTACCTGACACTCTTTCAATAAAAGGTAACTAGCTGCTCAAAAGTCGGCGCTCCTGATGCTTAGCCCTTGTTTATTTGGATGTTTATTCTTATGATCGCCGTGGGCTTGTTTCATGGTGGTTCGCTATATCACAGGGTTCCGCCTCCTAAATGCGGAACTTTGACCTGCTGATGCTGGGAGCGGGACGCTCATTTAAATTCAGCGCATAAATGCTCTTAGCTGTATTGATCCGTAGGATTCAAGGAAATTAGCCCATCCCATCAACACGGCGGACAGCTGTCAGTTTTAGACTCCAAAAGGTGGGTGTTCGAACTGTTGTTGGTTCGAGCTTATTTAGCTATATATCTCGTATTCCTACAGTCAGGGCCTCCACGCGCCAGCTTTGCGGACCAGCTGAATGGAAAGGAGACATATTGAAATATGGAGAGCTAGCTGCGGTATATACGAGCTTGCTTTGCACTGGCTACAGCTGCGGATCGTGGACGTCTCCGCCGGATAGTCAACTATCTACCGGTGTGATGTCAGAGCTCCGGCTACCGTGTGGTTCAGCTGGCGCAACAGGTAGCTAAACCTTGGGTTGAAAGTTCCAGGAAATCACCACGCACATATTCCAGCACACTATTCGAACTCTTCAGACTTAACTTAAGGCTCGAAAGGAGGGGTGAACCCAACAGTTGGCAGCTTTTCCGCATGAGAGAGCCATACAGTGCGTTGAGAGGTATTTCAACTGGACCTGGGGACTGGGTACCTAACCGGAACATCATCATTAGACTACCGGAATGAACCTCCAAAGATCTCTAATTACACTTGTCTACCGATACTGCGGTTATCCATCCCATAACTGGAACGAAACAGCGGGCAGTAAGGCACTTTAAATGCCTCCGTATTATAATCATACCTCACCGGACGTAATGCTGCGGATTTTGATAAGGCCCTGTGAGATATGAGGAAGAAGCCAATACTCATTTGTCCGAGAACCTAATACGTGCACCAAGGCTATCTACTAGCGGACCCGGTAATGGTATGAGAAACCGGCAGACGAACCTAGATAATCAGCAGTCTGCGGAACTCCCATCTCTGATTACCGAGAGATGACATATCTTATGTAAAAACGTAACTATAAGGGACTCTATATAAGCGATTGCGCTAGCACTTAATCCCACTCAAGCCCACGAAGGGGAGGTCGCTCAAGTGGTACGACATATGTGGCCTTAAATAGCCGTTGACACGGGCCGAAGCAAACATAAATATATGCGGTAATAAATATCTAAGAATGAATGCCGGGTTTTTACCAAACACCGAGGCGAATTGAATGGCGCCAAGGGACTACCTGGTACGCAAAGGCACAATGTGCAACCTAAATTAAGCCCTATCAGTTCCAGAACCTTACCAGGGTCAGCCTTATACTTTGTTTCATACATTCCTTTTCGACTTTCAAGCAGTGTCGGGCATAAAGCGTCTTTGTGTGGATATAATGTTAGATACATACCCATTAGTAGACTCGGATAACACGTGGTTGAGGCCGCCCAGCGATGAACTGTCAAGTTGCACAGGTCCAGGGCTGGTAGCACGTGTCTACACAGAGAAACGCCCGTTTTAAGGTTCTACAACTGAACGGGCAGTCAAGGCGGGACAACTGAACGGGTAATGACATCCCGGTAGTTCCACGGGACACAAGTTGCTACCGGCAGGAAAACGGTATGTACATACGGACGGAGGTATGTCTGCCGCATGCCCCAAACTTAAAAGGCAAATAACGGTAACCGGGATCAAACAATGCAGGTCCCGGAGAAGGGCGAGAAGGCCGGATATATGCACAGATGACTATATATCGAAGCAACAGATGACAGAGGCTACATATCTGACTCCTGACATTAAAACTTTGGGTGGATGGTTCATGCATGTATCTAGCATCCTGCGAGGGATCCTGGTGGCTAGCTGCCCAACTGGAGAACCGCGAACTAAAATCTCGGAATGCAACGATGAGGTCAACGACGCCGAGTATGATCAGCGGTTTTGATATTGGATTAATTAATGTGATGTCCGTCTATGCGTGCGGCGTCGATGGACTCGGAGGCATCTCCAACCACTCGTGACTGTTGCCCCGCACGGGTTCGATTCCCACAGAGCAGCAGCCTTCGGGGGACCTGAGCTCGCTCGACCAACGCGATGATGCGTGTCAAATCTGTCTCCATACTCCGCGGACAGCTTCCGAGAAACTGGAATTGGAGGGGGTCTTCAATAGGGAAAGCATTGGAGTATATGCACGTACGGAGAGCGTTCCGTTTACCTACCAGAAACCCGTACCCAAAATTGTAAGCTGTACTTGCAGGTGCGTCAAAGCGTTGGCCAGGCCCACGTCATTCGACGAGCCGCGCCCTAGGATTGAAGCGGACTGGTTCGGCCGAGCTTAAAGGTTTCTAAACGCCCAGGTGTCTCGTAGGAGTTAATTAAGCTCCGAAATAGCGGCTAGATCCGAAGCAGAAAATCCCGAGAAGCACCGAAATAGCGAAAAGGAGGGGGGGAGAGAAGGGGGGGGTGGGAGGGGGAAGTTCGCTAGTCAATAGCACGGGTCCGCAAGCTCTAAACGTTAGCATGGTGACGGAAACTGTAGACAACCCTAAGTACACCTGCAGGTCGTGTAGCCGCATCGCCGGGCTCATCTTTCCGTGCTATGTTTACATTTTGCGACTGCTACCCAGCCTTGTGCAGCAGTTGGTGGTAGCAGCATCTCTCGTCTGATGCAAGTCAGCAAAAAGCAACAAGTGCATACATCCCCTTCTTGCAGATGCAACTTCGGTGAGACCATTCAGTACTTGCACGTAACGCAGGCGTGTCAGAATGTGGCCATCGAGCAAGGATAGCGATAGGGGATTCGCGATCCTGCGAGCCGGTTACCAACACATCCGACCACCACTAGGACTTGAGGATATACCGTAAAGATAACGCGCCAGTTCGCAGAGGCCCATGCCAAGCCAGAGCTCGATAAGACTCCGGTCTGTCCACCTGGCCTGTGATATTCCGTAAATTGTAGATGTAGTTGCGTAGGTTGATAAACGGAATGTGAGCTGTTGGATTGCCTTCCCGGTGTGCCTGTGCCCATCAATCGGTTTGCTTGCTTGCTTGCCTTGCTCGGAGGCTACGGTTTGTGATGGTCGTATTAGACAGGCTGGCAGGAACGCGACAATGGGCGGATCGCCCGCCTTATACGCCACGGCGCCGGTTCCGTAAGGGAAAAGAAGCAAAAGATCCATCCATCAACTTCCGCGCATGGGGTTTGATCGATCGCCTATGTTAATAGAAACACACCAAGAGCTGTGGTCATGGTCGTTCGCGGCCATCCCACACCCCCTCCCCTCATCCCTGCGATTCATATCGTGGCCCTCTTAGCAATTCGATTGGCAAAGGGCCGCAGAGCCGTCCACCTCCTATTGGGCGTGCTCGTTCAGCGCATAATGTTGCCTAGTGCGGTACGGCTACTACGTACCTCTGGCTCCTTATGTATGTATGTATCCAAGGGTTGGTCCCCCCACCGTCCTATATTAGGTACCTAACCCAGCTTGTCTACATAGGGACATAGCCACATGCACTGTAATTCGCCTGTGTTCGGTTTGACATTGTTCTTACTAGTTTACTGCAGACATTGAAGCACCCGCAGCGGCGCCGCACTAAGTCACGTATTCTCTCATGCACACGAACATACGTACATATCTAATGCATGCACGCACGCCCTGCTCGTGTTCATGTACCCAATAATCGCGCCAGTATGATAGGAGGAGGCGAGATCATTACCACGTAGCAAATGATTTCTTCATGGTAGTTTAACTAACCTTCATTCAGCTTCCGAAATAGGAGACATAGGTATGAATAAGGCTGTCAAGGTATTAGAGAATTGTTCCGAAGGAGTAAGGATGTCATCGGAATATAAGAAATAGGAAAAGTACTAGTAGTTTCCACAAGTATAACCTGTATTTCGAACCAGTATTTATGTTGCTTTCGTAGGAGATTTCATTATTTACCTACCTACTGTACATCTGGAGGTGAATTACCCCAGTCCTCGGAGGGTGGGGGGAGTTTGCCCTGACATTGACATCCCGAAGAGCTCCGTTGTAAGTTGAATTAGGTGAGCACGAGAGCACCCGATCGGGGTAATGCTGTGGAGTATAAGTATCTGGGTAACTCGAGGGTACTTCCAGCCCAAATACGATTTCAGACTACCCTGTTTGAGTAAGAGGCAACCGATTACCGATAGAACCAAGAAAATCAATTCTCAACTCCACGAGGAGGGTACTTATCTACTAATGTAGCTCTCCTCGCTGCCGGTGCCAGCCTTGGCGCGCACCTGTGGAAGCCCAAGCACGATATCCACTTTTAAACCTAGCATGATCTTTTCTACATCCTGACATCCACATCCAGTAATCCCACATACAGGTACGTACAGTAGCGCCGCCAAGTTGGCCGCAGATGCACCATCCCATGTACTCATGTATCCCGTCTCGGGGGGGGCGGGGGGGGGGGGGGGGGGGGGGGGGGGGGGGGGGG